>OV121096.1:40491373-41091373 GCA_921293015.1 Phorcus lineatus
GCAAAAACGCCGTAATCGCTAAAACCGTATGTGTTTACATGTGTTAGTCGTAGGCATGTTTCCAGAACTTCTTTTGGTTGAATTAACTCATTACAAGTCCGTAAAAAGAAAATATAAAATGCCGAACCATGGTCAAAACTGTCCGAAGCAAGGTAATTTCGACCTCCGATTAATATCTCAGCATTTACTTATATATCCCCATTAAATGTACCCATATTCAGCACAGCTTGATTGTTTGTTGTTTCTTTTTGTTTCTGAATACAGTTTAAGATGTTTTGGCGCTTCCTATATATATTTCCTAACCTGATAGTGATACATGTAGTCAACATTAACGTTGAAAGAAAATGTTTAATATTTGGCCAATTTCTTACATGTATCTGTAACTTGTACATGATAGCAAAAAATTGATTAGATAAACTACCTACAATCAAATGTCTATTTAACGAAAAGAATAAAATATCATACTAAAATTAATATTTTAAAACAAATATTTTGCCGACAATGCAGTTATTATTGCCTCAGCTCATATAGTTAAAATTGTTCTAAGTTCGGGCGACCTCGGGTGGTGTCCGAAATCAGGTTAGTTTGCCGTATATAATATATTGCATGACAGCTTTGCAAATATATCTATTTGGGCCTATGGTCTACGTTAGAAATGATCATAGTTATATAGCTGTCAGCATGTCCGTACTTCCATCCGTCCGATCATTTGTTTGTCTTTCACCCCCGATTATAACATTCAACAGTCTGAGAGTCATGCGAAATTTGACTTATGGAGTCAATTAGTTGTATAATTTATATGTGTTTTGGCTTTGTGCTTTCGAAATGTATGTAAATTTCTAAGTTTATGAACTCATAAAATTTTCACCTCGATTCCACGAGGAAGTCGACTTTATCCGCCAATACAATTATAATTGCCGGCTCTCAAAAACTCTGAACCATATTCCGTATAAAAGGCTGTTCAAACGATTGGTTTTTACCTTTTCTATCTGAATGTTTTTTTAAAAATCTGTTGTTAAGAGAGTATCACTGTTTGGTGTTTTCAAATAGGTCAATGTATGGAGATTTGCCTCCATAGTGTAAATAGCATGAGTGAAATCAAAAGTTTCTTAATAGTCTAGTCTTCCGAAATTAGTCTCAACTGACGTAATTCTTCATTTCATTCATAGTTATTCAAATATGACAAGGCCAGCATGCTTACCACTGCACCACCATGCTTTATGCTTGTCTATGAATAACTATTTTTGACTATTATCTCATCCTTGTGTCCCATGTTATCAAGAAAATTAACACCCGTTAGTAAGAACCTCAGAAATGATTTTTTTACCAAATCGGTTTCAAGAAGAGAAAACGACTCCAAGAACGTTTAATCCGTATCATTGCTCCAATATGTATACTGGTTGTTGGTCAAGTCGGACAATTTACTACACACAGCCGCATGTAGAAGACAGCTAAATGTGACAGAAGCAGGTTTAAAAAAAATCCAACACGAGGCCTACATGTACCAAACTGTTAGTTTATTACTTCAACCTCAGCTAAAGATATATAAAGTAGCTACACTTTACGATAATGATATTCCTTATAATCTACATAGTTTGATAAAAATCCGTATTCATTTTCCATATCCAAAAGTATTCATAACAAGGTATGTTTTTTTCTTATCCCAATCTACCTCGACCCACTAACAACAAAGGACATGTTTCAGAATACATTCCAAATTAGCATATTTTGCAGCCTCGGAGTTTCGGGGTCGTATATACTTGTAGTCACCTTTAATTGTAAATCATGTAATTGATTTTAGCTTGCAAAACATTTGGAAAAAAAACCAAAAAAAAAAT
Source organism: Phorcus lineatus (assembly GCA_921293015.1). NCBI lineage: Eukaryota > Metazoa > Mollusca > Gastropoda > Trochida > Trochidae > Phorcus > Phorcus lineatus. The sequence goes on from OV121096.1 coordinate 40,493,212, forward strand.
ATAAAAAAACATAAGAACTAATTTCGTTGCATTTAAGTACTCAGCTTGATAGCAAAAGATATCAAACTTGCAATTGAATAGTAACTTTATTGGAAGTAGATTTGTCGTGCATTTGAAGTCTGCACAGAGCTATAGCATGCGATGCTTTTTTAAAGGAAAATATGTATACGTATGTCCAACAGTTTCCATTCATGTTTGATAATATACGTAATGTTGAAATTCGAACAACTTGTTTGAATACTTAATTTCTGACTGACAGCAAATTGAAGTCGCAATATTTTTTATGAACTTACCCGGTATCAACATTAAAATGATATCATACAAACAGATTTATGTTTGCGGGACATTACTGTTTGTGTGATTCGCTTATAAGCAATTTCCTAAAAAATACTAATAAATACGTAGAAGTTCGTAAAATGAATAATTATTTCCCCAAAAGCTCGCTAACATAACGTGTTGAGAAAGTTGAATCAATTTACTTAACAATGAGATGGGGAAGCCGCATCGTTGAAATTCGTTTATCTGAAAGTTTTCCTAATAACAAAGATACATATCATTTGCTAACATATATCATGAAGAGAACATTTGGGGAAACGTACAATTTGCATCTCTTGTCAGATAATTAAATTTGCACACAATCTTATTTTTTGAACGAACTGGTGATATCTCAATCGTTAAAGGACACGATTTTCCCACCATTAGCTAAGTAACATGTTTTCTGTTTAAAGAGCCACTCCGTGAGTTGTTGGAGTCATATATGCCAAACTTACTCATTAAAATGGTGTCATTTGATCGCGAAGTATCGACTGTTACCAACTAGACACATTTTAAAGCTAATTGTTGTTTTACAGTGACAATATGAAGGTAGAACGTCGCAATTATGATCGAAAACCGGACAGTGGCGCGCGTCAAATAGTCAAACGTAATTTTAGAGACTTATCTAAAAACAGCCAGGATGGAATTTAGGCGTTGATAGCGTTTATTAGGTTATAGAACAAGTATCCATGTTTATTGGACGTTTTATCTACACCTCTGTGCATTTATAAGGCTGTTTTTAGATTTTCATGGACAACCAGTAATTGTCATACATATGTCTTTTTGACATGAAATGTTAAGATGTTTTGATTTTATATCACCACATATGACATTTAGGTTCGTATAAAAGGTAAATAATATGTTATGAAAATCACGGAGTGGCTCTTTAACTGTTCGCTATTTTAATTATGCTTTCAATACCAGTATATCATTATAATTATTGAAATAGGTTTACAAGTAATTTACTTTTATTTGTGTTGATCATGTAAATGATTATCGCGACAGAAATATATATATTTTTTTCAAAATAAAAAATAGCAGTTTCGAATAGTTTAGCATCCCAAAATTTTCAGTGAATGTCCGGTATGTGAATTCAAAACGTTAAATTCAAATAGTAACGATGGTTTATATTTTAAAAAGTTGAAAAAGCCCTGGTCTCCGCTACAGATACATATGTTTGATAGCATATTTTGCTTTACACAGTTACAGTTGTTAAAAGAATTAGGTTAGTGTGCAGTACAAGGTATAAACCTACGGGAGACGTAAAAGGACGTACAATCAAAGGGGCGATAATTTGGAGATTTTAATTCGCTTCGCAGAATATATGACTAACATTAAATGATATCCTCAGAGGTTTACTATTTGAACCGAGTTAAATCTGCTAATAATGACTTTGGATTTTCCTGACCTTATACAACATAGGGTAAATTTCGGCATTGCATAGCGCACTACTCTTCTTGACCCGAAGAGCTATAATTAATAGGTCGTATTTTTCCGACCCTGTTGCCACAATATTTATATAATTAGATATTTGAATCTTCGATTTCATTGTATTGGTTAGGGGAAGTATTAACAGTATTACCATGGCTTTTATAGAATAGGATCATTGCATGATGCATGTTCATTATTTACTAATTATTCACATTCAAGGTTTTACTGGTAAAAGTGATTATTCATTTCGGGGCCGGGGGATAAGCCACCTCTTGAGGTTTTGTTTTATGAAAGAATTGGACGTTTCTGTTAAATCTGTCATCTTAGGTTGTTTAACAAGGGTCACGTCGCTTACCTTTTTCAAAGTGATAAACTGAATTGTTTGTTGTTTTCTTTTTTTCAAACATGGTTAAACTGAAAGAAACGCTTTCATTGATTTCATAGTTTGACAGTAATTGTAAAAGCAAGTGTTGCAATACTTGTTCCCAGGTGTAAATGTAACCGAGTGGCAATATCTTGTTTTAATCTATCATATTTACATGTACTCCGTTTTCACATTCTATTTTCATTCATACTAGACATGTTTATTTAGTTTAAAATCATTAAATATCCGTTCAATGTGTAGAATATCTTGTTACTGCTAACGCTTGCATCCTTACTTAGTTCATCGCAAACTAGATATTTACTTCAGCTTAGTCATTTAATATATTTCTTTGTGCTAGGGTTTACCTTGGTAAGAATGTTGTCAGAGGCTTTAACCTGACCAATACAAAAGTTTATGTTGCCGTTAGATTTCATCATTTTGTGACATTTTAAATAAATTTTCAAATACAGTGTCGTCGGAACGTTGGACATTAACTTTTCAAATAGCTGTCGTATCATTTGTTTTCAACATTGCTTAAACGTTTCATAAAATTTCAATTTAAATACAAGGTTCAATGAATGTTGGTCTTAGACCTAACCTGTGAAAAACATTTTGGTAACATTTGTTTTCAACGTTGCATAGACGTTTGGTTTTGTCGTTTAAACAAATGTTCAGTGAATGTTGGTCTTTAACCTTACCAATTCACAACGTCTTTGTAACATTTATTTCAACGTTGCTTAGACGCTTTGTTCTGACGTTTAAAAACATCGTTGTTTCAATGTTGCTTTTAAACCTAACGTATCCACAACGTCTTTGTAACATTTATTTTCAACGTTGCATAGATGTTTGGTTCTGACGTTTTGATACAATGTTGTATGAATGTTGGTCTTTAACCTAACCAATTCAGAATGTTTAGAAGACATTTGATTTCAACGTTACTTATACGTTTGATTTTGGCGTTTAAAAACAACGTTGTAACAATGTTTCTCTTAAACCTAACCAATTTACAATGTCTTTGTAACATTTATTTTCAACGTTCCATAGACGTTTTAATTCTGACGTTTTAATACGATGTTTTATGAATGTTGGTCTTAAACCTAACCTTTTCACAACGTCTTTGTCACATTTGTTTTCAACGTTGCATAGATGTTTGGTTCCGACGTTTTAATACAATGTTGTATGAATGTTGGTCTTTAACCTAACCAATTCAGAATGTTTAAATGACGTTTGGTTTCAACGTTACTTAGACGTTTGATTTTGACGTTTAACTACAACGTTGTAACAATGTTTCACTTAAACCTAACCAATTCACAATGTCTTTGTAACATTTATTTTCAACGTTCCATAGACGTTTTGTTCTGACGTTTTAATACGACGTTGTATGAATGTTGGTCTATAACCTAACCAATTCACAATGTTTAAATGACGTTTGGTTTCATTGTTGCTTAGACGTTAGAGTTCAACATTAGAAAACAACGTTGAATTAACGTCGTGGAAACATTGCTAATCAACTTGACTAATTCACAACGTTCTATTAATGTTATCATACAACGTTGGAAGCATGTTATAGAGACACATTGTCTCGCTTACGTTGTAGTGACGTCAGAAAAAAAACATTACCAAACTACAACGTTGCCACAACGTTGTTCAACGTTGTCTGTTTGCTGGGTAATGCGTTTTGGTTATAAACAAAAACATCAAAACTTTTAATTTTCAAGCAAAAATGTTGACAGAAATAATCGTTTGTGTTCATGAATACTTTAAAGTCATTTTACAACACAGTAAACTCGTTGCACTATGTTAAATTACGAGAAAAGATATTTTATGACTAAAACATTTTTTTCTAATTTTCACACTTAAACTTACTCAACAACATCATTTTTCATCGTTTACAGGTTATAATGTCCAGCATACAACCTTTTTGTCTAATCACAAAAGTAAAAGTTTACTTTCAACTTCTTCTGGACATCTAAATCAGAATTATTGATTACTAACAGCCTGGTCGAAAACCGGACAATTTGGATCTTCATAAGCAAGATGCATTTCGCCACAATCTGAATCCATCAGGAATTTGAAATGTGTTATCAGCATAAAGCTACATTATTCAGCTTTCTTTTGGATCATTCATTTGGTACATATCTTTAATGCTTAAAAAGTTATTAAAAAAGAAGAGGGATAACGTGTCTTTTGGCGTTTAGTGTATTACCTGCTACCGTGGTACGTTACAGTCGTATGGGTTTTAGGAGAGCTCCCGTGACAAATATACATGTAGCAGAGGTTATCATGTACATCATGATGGATTCAATTCATCTCAATAATAAAATTAATTTTCAAAATGTAAAATCCTGCCCCCCCCCCCCCCCCCCCCCCCCCATATTTTGTTCTGCAAACCCCTGACTGCATACTTTGGGGGGTTTGCTTGATCATCTGATGAACTCAAGTTTCGCAGTAAGGCTTCGTCAGACAATGGACCCATTCCGTGTTTACATGCGAATGGCGGCCATACTATATATTAAAATAGATTAAAAAACAATAAAAACATGAATTTTACACCTTTTTGTTGTTTTTGAGTGATGATCGAAAACTGGACAATGTTGTCAGTCTTATGCTTTGTTGTTTAAACCGAAATACTAGTCGATATTATCAAATATTTTTGTTGGAATATAATCCGATTTTGTTTGGCTACACAAGGCAGCAAAAAGTTCCATCGTAACTTTAACAGTTATTGCATAATTGATAAAGAAAGAGGGGTAACGTTTCTTTTGGCGTTTAGTGTAGGTGACACTGTATTACTAACGTTGATTAAATGTTTCAAAAGAGCACAGCCTTCTGTCATTATGCTGCGCTACGTTTCTCCTATGCGCCCCCCCCCCCCCCCCCCCCCCAAGTTTCGAAGTGTCCCTACGCCTATGGATTGCATATTCTAGCAAGAGTTTTACAATCCATGACGTGTATGACACACAGCGTAAATTACAGGAAGAAAATCCAAGACAAACAAACGATTGAATTGAGTGAAGGTGTGTGACTGAATCAGGATTTCGCTACTGCGCACAACGCCCAAATTTGGTTTTGGATATTCTATCCTCACAGAAGTCACTCCGTCATTGATTACATTTCTTGAGCAAGAAACCTGCGTATCAAGACAGAGGTTGTATAGGAATTTATGCCGGAGTTAAAACGGCGTTGAAATAACTTAGCTTGATTTGAATATAAAAAGTCACGATTTGGCTGGTCGCTTTGACTCTTGAATAGTATTTGACAGTGACGGTTGAACAATACGATAGCCATGGGTTTGATCAAATATTTTGTCGTCAAATTTGCACAATGCCTTTGATCATTGAATTAGTCACGTCATATTGAAATAAAATCGTGGGCAGGTTGGCGAAACTCACAAAAAAACCGACTGGGCATACACAACTGTTCTACCTATTTACTGTACCTGACACTAATTATTTATGACGTTTTAAATCTTGTGCATTTCAAAGAAAACATTTTAGTAGTCTATTTTTGCATCTACAAATAAAAAACTTGACAAATCTTAAATTTTTTTAATCATTTTGAAACAAACGTACCACAATTTCGGATTTTTTTTTACATGTATGCCCATTATACAACCCCTAATGTGAAGACATTCAAATGACAGTCATTTAAAAAACTCATAATAAATATAATACTTTGTAAATTCCAATCTCATTAAAAAAATTATCATACATTGCTGCACTACATTATTCAGGATATAGATCTCAAAAGGCCTCTTTACTCAAGCTGTCAGGTTCATCTTTGACCTGTTGATCTCAATTGCTTGACGCAGATAACTTCAAGCAATCTCGTGTCTCCACAGTCATAGATGAAATTGTAAGTATTTTAGTTCATTGGAGTAGAATGTCTTATAATCTTTCCATTTTAGAAAGAAAAAGTTGACGCAATTTGCATACGTCCATAAATTAATTCAGAAGAGGACAGAATCGTTTATACGGGCGATCTTTGACGGAACAAGGGTCAACCTCACATTAGCATATGTGCATCGAATATGACTGATATATTAATACAAAAAATCTCTTATTGATATTTGTGTCTGATTTGGTCTTCTCTTTTTTATCAACATGTTTATGGGTTTTTAAAAAAATTCTTTTTACGAATATAAAGAATATTCAACAAACAATACAAATTTAAATCCGAGCGTTTATTCAACGTATCTGTTTCCAGCAATAACATTTTGGATTCGTATCGTCTACTGAACCACTACGTTGAAGTGTGCGCAGATTGCTTTACGAAAGATAGCTCTATAGCTTGAGATTTGATTGTTTTTCACCATTAAACCGAGCAAGGGTAAATTGAAGGCAACGATTAATATATTTATTTTGATATGTAGACGATTTTCGTTTTCCGACTGCTGAAGAGCATTGACGTACATTCGAAATAGAACTCAAAAGCAGCATATAATTTGAGGCGAAGTAGCTGATTGGCTGATTTGAATTCTGTCGCAAGCAAACTGACGGCTCCCTAACGGCGCTTGGTGTGGTTGTTAAGGAAACGTAATGGAGCATTTTAGATTTCAATTTCATGAGACTGTAAATTCCAATAGGAAATGCATAATTTAAAGGATGACTGCACTAAAGTTGAACTATACAAATAAAATTGCAGGAGATTGTAAAAATACCATTGTAATGTTGCTATCTGCTGTAGAAGTGCTCATATGTTTGAGAAATGAAATAAAGCCTTGTGGAGTAGAATTGACTCACAGCGTTTTAGTTAGTTGGTTGTGTTACTGTGGAATAAAGTTATGTCACATAAGGAATGGAGTTTAGTCACAAGAAATGAAGTTAAGTCACATATAAGGGATGTAGTTAAGTCACAAAAGGAATCGAGTTAATTCACATAAGATATAGATTAAAGTCACACTAAGGATGCAGTTATGTGACAAAATATTTATAGTCAATGAACAACAAAAATCCAAAATATGTTTTGGAATAAATTTTATTCCTTCACCATATCATCAAATTTCGAGTATTGTTTCCATCAGCAATCATAGGAATGGTAAAATAACTAAATACTGTACTGGTAGGCTGACAATTTGTGTCATCCTCAAACCTTTAATGTAAGGTCAAGATATACCTTTTATCTAGCTTTAATTTGAGTGACAATTTTGTTTATGGGTAATTCTTCACATGTAATATTACAAGGAAAATTAAACTTGATTAACCTTTTATATGATTAACTTAAACATAAATAAAAAGGAATCACATATCTTTTTAATTATTACTTTTTATGTTAATAATGTTGGAAAACCTTAAAGTAATTCTTTTCAAGATATTCAATAATGCAAAGGAATTTTTTGTTTTAAAACCTTCTCATAATTCTACAGTAATGTGTTTCAGTCAATATCAATGGTTATTCATGTTATAACCACTCAATGTTAAAATGACATTTTCATTGAATAACCTTGCAGAGTTTTTTCATTCTGTTTACACACCGAGTAACTTCAGACTCGTGCCTGGACTCTCTATTGCTTTTTCAAAGGTGAATGAGAGCCAGAGTACATTATCTTGTTACCAATTGCTCGATTATTTGTCTAGTCATGTGAACATTGTCAAGTGTTAGCTCTTTTCCTCATTGGCTGGTAAAAAATCAGAGCGTCTTTCATGCTTAATCCTTTTTGCTGCCAGGGCTGTGCAATATTTATACATGCAATATTATTCATTTACCTTTTGTAATTGAGCCGTTGATTGTGTACAATATTCACATTTCTATTCACCACTTAAAGGCCAAAGACCTATAGTACAAGAAACAGGACAAAAGAAACAAGCATTTATGTTATCAAAAAAGACCTTCACAGAAATTGCTTGCTTAGGTCTCGTTTATGAATTACTTTTATGAAAAAAATATAAAAAATACACTGTTATATTGTTGTTTGTATTACTTAAAAGGATTGTTTGTGTTATTTTAAGGGTATAGTTGTGGTTACTTTCTCAGTGCTATGATCGCTTATAAAAACCTGTTGCAATGAAAAAGCATAAAACTTAATAAAAAGCATAAAAATATATATAATACTTAAACACACACACACATATATATATATATATATATATATATATATATATATATATATATATATATATATATATATATAATGCACCAGACTTTCAAAATACAGTATATACATCAAAGCATTTGACCAATAACATGTTTTAGAATTTTTGGAATAAGATTATTAGGAATGGAATGTCAAACATTTTACTAAAATACCAGACGTAGAGAAACAAATAATGAAATGGTACCATGTTGATCAAATAGAATTATTGCACATCAAATAAGCAGTGTGAAATTTTAAATGACAAATATATGATTTCAACAACAAGAGAAATGACAAGGCTGGATTGCAGTTAAATATTAGTGATCTCCATCGCCTCAATAACAGTGCACAACAACAATAAATAGTACATATATACAAAATAAAACTCATGGATGGATTTTAATAAATACTTATAAATACTAATAACACAAGAGAAATCTCAAGTCAACACAAGGTAACATGATTCAACAGAAGAAATGACTGGAATTCATAAGATCGCTGGACTTGTAAACTTGATGGCTTTGGCTAAATAGGAGCACAAAAACAACTTCCTAGTGAGAGGATTTTCAGCATTTAAACCTATTATAACACTACAGGTTCTTCAAAGCAACATGCCACCAAGGTTTTCAGGAACATATTGGCTCAAAGTGAAGACTGTGTCACAAAACAAAGATATTCTTGCAACATCAAAGCACAAATAAAATTGAAGCAGATTTGTTTTTAGTTATTTAGTTCGATATCTTGATACTAAGGTTATCTATAAGGAAAAATGGTAATTTTATTAACTGTTACTATTATTTGTATTATCATAAAACATACCACAAGTGCCTGAAGAACATTTCAAAATCGTCTACAAGAAGTTGTATAGACCCTGATAATATTTATATAATTAATCAATATTCTTTAAACATTTCATATCAATGATTTTGTCCCTATTGGACAGATGACCATCATCTTTCCTTTCTTCAATATGGACTTACAAGTATAGAAGATATCCGATTTAAATAGAATATTGTACCCCAATAAATTTTTATGTTTTGGTGATATGTGCATTTCAGTCAGCATTTTATCCAAATCACAATAAATTGTACTTAGAATCTGCTATCTGATCAATCTTTTGGCAAGCATAAGAATAAAAAAAATATAAATTACACTGCTAGTCTTAAATCTATTATTTCTTCTATCTTCCACAGCATCCTTTCTTCTTTCCATCCCCAGCCTGTAACTTCAGTGCGTTTTCTATGGATCTATCTTCCTTTTCCTTTAAAATGCTGAAAAATCATCATATCCAAATTCTTTCAAAATTTATAGAAAAAAGCTTAGGCACTTATAAATAACATTTGATTAAAATTGTGTAATTTATGCATTAATTCATTTTGAAAAGTAAATTGTCTTGTTTAAAATCTTAAATTTTCCAAAACCCTAGTAGCAAAAAAGCTTTGGCATATAGAGAAAACAAAATTTTCTTTTGCTAAAAATATTTAATGAGGATAAGTTTAAAAGATTTGGCAACATTTCTTTTCATTTTCCTGAGATCCCTTTATTCATCTAAAAAAGGTGATACAACCCCTTTAAAGATATTATATCCCAGTTTTGTATCCGACTTCAATCCCCATTTTCATAAAGACAATACATTCAAGTAAATAAAACACCAAACAGAGTTTCGATGCGTCCTTTAATTAAAAAGATATAACGGTTCAAAGCGCGTAGAAATTGGCCACCTCGAAAGCCCAATTAAAAAAGTCCCTAGAGTGGCCTGAGCTCTCCTTCGGCAGATGTGACGTCATAGACAGGACTCGCTCCGCGTTTGTTTGTAAACAAGTATATATCAATGCAGATATGGGTCGCATTCGTCGACGTTTTCATTGCGATAGAGACATGCCTTCTTCCTGCGTTGCTGCCAACTGTACTAATAAGAAATCAGGAGACATTCAACTGCATCGGTTTCCGAAGGATCCTATCCAATTCGCGAATTGGGCAAATTAAAGTTTGTTAGTCAGAAAAGAGCGAAGTGGAGTCCCAATGACAGGTCTGTTATCTGCTCCGATCATTTCGCAGAGGACTGTTATGATTTTTCCTACGATTTCAAAGCGGACTTTGGACTTGCCCCACAAAGGAAAAGACTCGTCAAAAATGCCGTACGAACAGTTCATAAACAAATGAAGATGAGAACATGCCCTCTACCCGTCTGTCCAGCGAAATATGACAGAAACCATATCGGAAGAGAAAACGGACGGAATACTTTGAGAAGAGGGAACGAAAGAGGGTAAGGAATTTGAAAGAAAGGCTAATTCAAATTTCTACTCCGGGGGAGGTGAGATAAATAATCATGAAACTTTTGGGGAGTTGACTATAATTGATGATTTATCAGACGAATGTTGAGTTTTTATCTGCATTATGAATTTATGTCTCTTTAGATTAGTCGCAGAATTTATTAATTCAAACCCCATTAACTGTTTGAAATTTTAGTATTTGATTGCATATAGGGTTGAAAAATGCATCGGGTTGAACAAAATAGTTATTTCAACATGTTGGAGACTATAATGAACTAATGTGCATATATATATGGATCTGTAAATCATACACAGTGACAGGTTTGTAGTTTGTTACATTACTAGTTTTGGGGTATATACAATTTTTTTGGGTGCTGATTACTCTAAGGATACATACAAAAATGTGGGCAAGTCACTTATGTTCGTATGTTGACACTACAGTTAGGATTATAACACTTATGAAAAATTAAAATTTCTTGCTACAGCGTCCTTTTAGAAGCAACAAAAAGTAAAATTAAAGTAAAAGAGCTGCCCCGGAGAAACATTTACCATTTTATGTAGCCTTACAGTGGATAACTTATAACCTATTATATATTGATAAACATTGCAGAATGAAATAAGATATTTAGTAATACAGATTTGTTAATATATTGTCATGTGTCACGTGTATTGACAAACCTAATTACCTTCATCAAGTTTCAATAAAGGCTGTTGATCATGGGTGAGGATAAAGTTTAGACAGGATAACTAATCAGTGCCTTGTGTATTACCTATTGGAAATGTGCCAGGTGCTGAGGTCATTAAGTTTATTGCTTAATTGCCATAATGGACAGGTGTGTGGCATTTCATGTAGACTGTTAGGTAATAACTTTATGACTATATTGTCTGGTGTGAAAAAGTAGTGTTAGGTAACTAAAAACCTCCCTCTGATAAAATACCGGTAGTAAAGTACTGAAGGAAATGGAAATAATATGCTTTTCAGCGTTAATATTTGTATTTGGTTGAAATAGTTAAAACTGAAAAAGAATTTCATATTTACGATACATTTCCAAGCAGGCTTTAACTTACATCACAATCAACAATAAATGTTGTGTTATTATTGACAATATTGGCCTACGTCACTCTAGATTAGTACCAGACTCTTTATCTCAAACACTGACCGTTACTCACACAAAAGAACAATAATCTGTATCCTTACTATGAAAAATACATTAGTACGTAACTCTAATTTTTTATGAAGGTGGCAAATTGCGAATCAAGAGGTACATTTACTAAACACATCAAAGATTTGATCTTCATTATCACTAATAACTGAGTAATAAGGCGAAAAACAGCTGCTCGGAACCTCGTATCCCAATGACGAGATCCGGAAGTTGCCGAGAGACAGACCATCGAAAGCGGGATCTCATCGGTATACATTCATGCAAAGCAGAAACACGGAGTTGCGATATTGAGTTGACACAAATGGCACAAAGTAGTAACAAGTATTCTACATATACAATGGTCAATCATACACAGGGTATAGTCGATTTGTCGAGGTGTTCAAACAAAAAAACAGTCACAATGGCGGCAGATATCAGTTTGGGTTCACTCGGTCGGCATTATCGGAGATTAACAACCCAAACAAACAACAACAACAACAGATAATTAATGTCAAACAGAATATGTCGATGTATTGATATTAATAGCTTTGGTGACTTAGGGGCTTTTTTTATTAGTACAATCAGTGAAAATATATACGTTTACGACCGCTGGAATCTATAATGTAAACAATGACACAGATCAGCCAGTCGTTAACGAGTCCTGTCTATGTCGTCACAACCCCCCTAGCATCTGATTGGCTAATAAAACGTTTTGCGTCTGTTTTCCGGAAGTGTTTAAAAACACGTTTTTTCTGCTATTTTCAGGTGGATGTGAACCTAAATAGTTGTTGATATTTTTTCTTAACTGTGTTATGAAGTATTTCCGCTAATCGTACCCCCTATGAGGATATATTATCTTTAAAGCTTCTCATCAAAGTACCAGTTGAATTAAATGAGCAAAAAGCTACCTGAATAATAGAAATGTCGACTTACCTCGCTAGTGATTCCATTGTTTCTTTGATACCATTTCTGTTTTTAACATTAACATATATTTCTTATGTAACAAAATATAAGAATATAAATATAATTCAGATAATGCATATCACTCGATTTAAGTGATCTTATGCTTTCAGGTAAAATGTACAGGAGAAAATAAACTCATAATATTGGTATTTTTATGCTTGATATTTCAAAGTGTCAGTGACTAAACGGGTTGATTTCCAAATATACCAAAATGTCTAACCTTTTGTCCAGTAATATGAAATATGACATTTTTCCAATTATGAACTATCATCAAGTTAGGATCTTCGAAAATGTTAAATATACCAATGTAATAAATGCTAAAAATGTCAGGGACATAGAATTATAAAAGTTTTGAAATGAAATAAATCTTACATGATATCTACAATACTCTATAGTTTATATATGTTTACATTTTAATGCTATACCTCATGTAAAGACTATCATTAATTATTTTTTGCTACTTATAAGAAATGATATTAAATAATGATTTGAAAAGTTGATAAGTGTCAAGAAATGCAGAAGAATGTAAAATTACTTTTTAAACTACCTACATAGTATATACCTGTTTCTAGGGCTATGCAATATATTGAATAGTATTAATATATTGCACAAACTAATTTCTAGTCAAATTTATTCAGACTGTTTGTTTCAATTGGGTTAATGTGAAAGAAAAATTCGTTTGCATTCGAGTGCAAGAACACATTTGGCTGTATTACAAACGATAGTACTAAGGCAGTTTTTAGATATATTTGCCATCAAAATTTATTTACAAATTCTTTCTTTTTAGTAATGGTCTATTTTTTGAAAGATCTGAAGACATTTTATCAAATTTATAATCTTAAACTTCATAAAGAAGTATAACACGTTGAATTAAAAGTTCACTCAATATATTGCAATATTATTGCAATAGACAAGCTGTACGTTGCAATTTATTACTCAACCACGGTGAGATCACTCATTAGATAACAATGAGTTGGTAACACACGTGTGATACCATATCTCGTGCAAACAACCAGAACTACTTTCGAACGTCACATGACATCGTCCAATCATGTGACTTGTAAGTTAGAAAATGGCGACTTTCAAATTTTGCATTCTCAAATAGACGTGATCGAATATCCAGAACTAAAAAATATACAAGTGTCAATAATCACTCTCATATTTCTGAAAAAACAGCACTATTCACATAGTCTTATGATCACTCGCCCAACTTCTGTACCGTCGCAAGTTGTGTTTACGTCCCCCCTCTGCCGACCTTTCCACGCCATACAGCCTGGCCCTTCCATAATCTGTTCCATTCAACCTGTCGCTTCCCCCTCAACAAGCACACAATCTGAACATGACATCTTGCAACTCCCGTTCCCTTAGTTCAATATTTGCGGGTCCTATCAACAATTCTGTTACTCATGTCAATGTTATCAATCCTCATCAACTGCTCACGCTGTACGTTACGCCAGCTTTTAAAACTGACTTGCCTAGAAGGAGGTCACATTCCGATGACGTCATGACTCATGTATCGAGTGCACAATGGCATGACATTTTTCGTTGCTTGTTAGCATTTGTTATATCAATGAATTTCTTAAAAATGCGATACTTGTTCACCAAAATGATTTTTGTTTCATGTTTTTAGGCGAGTCACTTATGTAGACACCCAACAATTAGCGAACTATTCTGTTCTGTGTTTCGTTTGACTGATTGATATTCTTACGCCAGTTCCGCGAACAGCTGACTGTTGTTTTGACGATTAATTTATCAAAAATATTGATAAGTGGGGATGAGTAATGAATAAAATACTAAACTCATGGTAATGTGATAACACTTTCGTTCGTCTGATACCAAATTCCATTCACTCGTTGCATAAAAATGTTATCACATTACCATTCGTTTAGTATTCTCTATATATTGCATTACTAAATTTGATGTAATACTCAATTACTCATCCCTACCCGTTTTACTGCTCAAACCATGAACCCCTTGCTGACTGTAGAGGTAATTGAACTCATATCTTCCGGGTAGAAACGGCTGAGGGAATAAGCACCTGAAAAGGAACGACATTTTCTAAGCATTCAATACGTGACTTGCAATGCTGCACTATTGAACCAGGATGTATTTCAACGTTTGTAAATGAACTTATTTTGTATTGAATTGTGCCGAATGGAACACATGCAGAGTCTTTATAACGTGGTTGAGGTGTTCAAGACAGTTGATCTACATCACAATGTTATAAGATTCTTTGCTATAATGGACGCACGGATTAGTTATAAACCAGAGACCAGAAATGATAGGAGTTAAACAGATGGGACTGTTATTTGAATGATAAAAACCTGTTATCAAATTGCCTTAATATATTGTGAAGAGGTAAAGGTATTTGACTTGAAAGAAACTTATACCAGACTGGATTAAGTCATAAGACGGGAAGGCATTGAATGACTTATACCCGTCAGGAAAATCAAAGCAATAGGTTTTCATATACCTTGTTCCAACAGATATTAAATTCAAATCTTTGGAAGCATTTGTTGAACGGAATAAGCAATCGACTCCAAAGAGCTGATTGTACACACCTCGCATTTGGTGTTACGTAGTATTTGCAACATTCAAATCATTACTTCGATATTGATAGTTATGTTTTCGAAAATTTTATCATGAAGTTATAAATTCTAATTTCACTCACGACTATTTTGTATTAATAATTTATCAAATATTTTTTTCATTCATTGATTCTTCTTCATTCACTGATTCATTTGTTTGCTAGTTCGTCATTTATCTATTCATTAACATATCCATTTAATTATTTACCAATTAATCAATTCATCTATGTCCTTCTTATTCAGTAATAAATCAGGAAGATAGTTTAAAGATTTAAGTTTTTGTCCTTTTTAAGATGTTTGTTTGCGACTGATTGAGAAAACATTTGTTACATGAATGTTTTATTTGATTGTTATATCTGTTTGATAAGGTGTTCATGACTATGAGCTGCGTTCAGTGCGGGACAATGTCTTCAGACAAAAATTACTTTTAAATATTTTTTATAAACAAATGTGTCAAACCTATCTGCAGGCAAATGTTAAAAGAGAAATCCTTAAGATGTATTAAACATTATGAACGGTGCCATTTATAAAGAAGTACTTATCGTTAATGAAAAGAATAATCACGTTTTTGCTATTGAGTTCACGGGAGTGACAGATTCGATTCTTATAGAAAACTGGACAGTGACGCGTCAGTTATTCAAAGGTTTTAAAAATTCATCTAAAGCATATAGAGGATCATATTTGAGTTGAGAGAGTTTGAAGGGTTAAACAACTAGTATTCATGTAAATGATAGTTGTGAAATTCAGCTTCAGTAAAGTTATGAGAGGGTTGTTCGCTATTAAAGAGCCACTCCGTGATTTTCATAACATATTATTTACCTTTGATGTGAACCTAAATGTCATATGTGGTGATATAAAATCAAAACATCTTAACTTTTCATGTCCACAAGACATATATATGACAAATACTGGTTTTCCATGAAAATCTAAAAACAGTCTTATAAATGCACAGAGGTGTAGATATCACGTCCAATATACATGGATACTAGTTATATAACCTAACAAACAGTATCAACTCCTAACTGCCCTCCTGGCTGTTTTAGATACTAGTAAGTCTCCAAAATTACGTTTGACTATTTGACGCGCGACACTTAGACTAAAATTTAGTCTATGAACATTTTTGATAATTTACTGTTTCTTCATCCATAATATTTTTTTCTTTGGGCTCCTAATTTCATGTGTATTCAATCAATCTACACTTGCTGAATGTGGACATAGACTTATAAAAGGCTCCTTTATATACACAGCCATGAAGCAGGACTACGCGACACTGTCCGGGTTTCGTTTATACCTCACATTGTCACTGTAAAAAAATAAGCTTTAAAGTGTGTCTTTCTGGTAACAGTCGATACTTCGCGATCAAATGACACCATTGATTAAGTTTGGCATATATATGACTCCAACAACTCACGGAATGGCTCTTTAATTGAAAACTAATAGTTGCCATGTTATTTACAATTTTGTATGCTTGAGTGAGATGTTTTGAATTAATATCATCTTAAAAGTGTTTTTTTTATCACGTTTGAAAGCCAAATAAAGACGATCCGTTTATTTTCAGGGGAAGATGCCTTCATCAAATTCCAGCAAAACCTCGAAGGAAAAGAATCTTGCAGCCTCCCATTTGAACTCTCGTTCGCCCTTAGCACCGGAAGTGAAACCCTGCAGGTCAAACTGCGCAGAAATGATCACATTCATCCAAATGTGCCAACATTTACAATAAAAAAAGCAAAAGTGGAGTGACGGAGTTTCGCAGGGAAGAGCTCGAGTTAAAAAAAGGTTTAGAGATGAATTTCAATCTAAAATATGTTTAACTTTATTCATCTACTTCAACTTTATATTTTAAATATTGAAGCTTTCTTTTAAATATGTACCATGTGTAGGTATGTTTTAACATTTAGTATTGTAGAATGTGGGGGATTCCTTTTAATCCATAGATGTTATTAATACATTCTTACAACACAACCTTCTTGAAACTTTTTAATAGGACAGTATTGTGGATGCCGTTGGTGATTTGAAAATAAACAGCAAATATTCAAAGCTACATATATTGAAAAATCTAAGAAACTATTGGCGCTACTATAGCCTGAAAATGTTGCGGAGTGAAAAGGCGTTGCTAAATAGTCTGATTATTATTCATTTCTTTATTTATGGAAATTCTATCTATCTATCCATTTATCTATCTATCTATCTATCTATCTAACTATCTCTCTATCTCTCTCTATCTATCTATATATATATATATATATATATATATATATATATCTGTGTGTGTGTGTGTGTATGTGTGTGTGTGGGGGTATGTGTGTATATGTGTGTGTGTGTGTCGGAGGGGGGGAATATATGGCTTGACCTATTTTTAAAAAAGGGGGAAACGTTTCACTTTACCATTTTGTTTTAAAATTACAAAGGAGGGAGGGGATTGTGCGAATCCACCAAACTAGAGAAATTATGGTTTATGTGCATTCATATACACAAAAACAGTTGGCACTATAACTGTAGCTATTTGAGCACATACAGCTGCATACCGAAAGTTTGTTCACACACTTGCGTATCCTAGTGCAAATATCATTTAATATTGATGTTTTTGAGGCAACATAACATTACGAAATGGAAACGGATAATGTTGAATTTTCAATACAGAAGTGAAGATCCAGTGTACGTTAACGTAATAGTATAACATACCCAACACTTTACCATATTAGCTTTGACAGGTCATTCAAGTGACCAGGGGTCAAAATTCCGAAAACACTCATTTTCATTTTTCGCTACAAAATCTATTTGAAGTTATCAACAGCTTGAAGTTATCAAATCAGGTTTGTTCCAATGCACTGTCAATTTGATTGTGGTGATTTTGTTTCTCGGAGAATGGAAATGGAAATGGAACATTTTAATCGAATATTCAGGAAATCGGATAAATCGGTATACTTCAGTATATCATCAATTCATCATGCTCGAATTCGAATTATTGAACGAGAGAAAAGACTTATCCAAAATGATTTAAAGAATGGCTATTTTACACAGGGACAATTGGTGATTCATTGCAAGTTTTGCTGAACTTATTCTAATGACCTCCAAACGAAACCCAAATTACATGACATTTTCACTACGATACAGTGGTATGTGACCAAACGTATGGTATGCAGCTGAATAGCTTTGCTTTAATCACGTATATCATATCAGAACAATTCTTTCATAATCTGAAGGCATGGTTTATTTCGACATATTGTGACAAAAGTGTCATACATTTTAAGGATATTCAGCAACATTTCCACTGTGTACAGCAATGTCGTCAATAGGAACAGGGAAGGATAGCAATCACATATACGTGTGCATTTCATGATGTGATTTCTGACCACCGTCAACACATTTCAACATCGAGACAGGTGCATCGCAACACGTGACAATTCAATGTATTTTAGCTGTCAAAGTAATGTGTACAAGTCATGTTTGGTGTATACCATATCATCGACAGCGGTAGGAACAATTCATCTCGCACAATACATGGACCCCGACCACGGAGAGAGACGTTCAGCGCAATGAAAAGACATATTCTTAGTTCTCTGTAGCTCAACTACATTTTACATTCATGTAAGTGAAATGAAACGAGATTGAGATTGAGATTGAGAGAGTGTGAGAGAGAGAAAGTGAGTGACAGAGTGTGAGAGAGAGAGTGAATGAGAGAGTGAGAATGAGTGAGTATGAGAGAGAGTGAATGAGAGAGTATGAGAGAGAGAGTGAGAGAGTGAATGAGAGAGTATGAGAGAGAGTGAGTGAGTGAGAGAGTAAGATAGTGAATGAGAGAGTATGAGAGAAAGTGAGTGAGAGTGAATGAGAGAATATGAGAGTGAGATAGTGAATGAGAGAGTATGAGAGAAAGTGAGTGAGAGTGAATGAGAGAATATGAGAGAGAGAGTGAGTATGAGTGAGAGTGAGTGAGAGAGTGAGTGTGAGAGAGTGAACGAGAGTGAGAGAGTGAGTGAGAGAGAGAATGAGTGTAAATGAGACAGTGAGTGATAGAGTGAATGAGAGAGAGAGTATGAGAGAGTGAATGAGAGAGAGTGAGATAGTGAATGAGAGAGTATGAGAGAGAGTGAGTGAGCGAGAGAGAGTGAGTGAGAGGGAGTGAGAGAGAGTAAATGAGAGAGTGAGGGAAAGAGTGAGAGAGAGTGAGATAGTGAATGAGAGAGAATGAGAGAAAGTGAGTGAGAGTGAATGAGAGAATATGAGAGAGAGAGTGAGTACGAGTGAGAGTACATATGAGAGAGTGAATGAGAGAGTGTGAGAGAGAATGAGAGTAAATGAGAGAGTATGAGAGATAGTGAATAGAGAGATGAAAGTGAATGAGAGAGAGTGAATGAGAGAGTATGGGAGAGAGTGAATGAGAGAATGAGGGAGAGAGTGAGAGAGAGAGTGAGATAGTGAATTAGAGAGTGAATGAGAGAGTATGAGAGAGAGTGAGTGAGTGAGAGAGAGTATGAGAGAGAGTGAATGAGAGAATGAGGGAGAGAGTGAGACAGAGTGAGATAGTGAATGAGAGAGTGAATGAGAGAGTGAATGAGAGAGTATGAGAGAGTGAATGAGAGAGTATGAGAGAAAGTGATTGAGAGTGTATGAGAGAATATGAGAGAGAGTGAGTATGAGTGAGAGTGAGTATGAGAGAGTGAGTGAGAGAGTGAATGAGAGAGTGTGAGAGTGAGAGAGAGTGAGAATAATAAAGAGTGAGTATGAGAGAGTGAGTGATAGAGTGAATGAGAGAGGGTGAGTGAGAGTGAATGAGAGAGTGTGAGAGAGTGAATGAGAGAGTGTGAGTGAGTGAGATAGTGAATGAGAGAGTATGAGAGAAAGTGAGTGAGAGTGAATGAGAGAATATGAGAGAGTGAGTATGAGTGAGTGTATGAGAGAGTGAGTGTGAGAGTGAATGAGAGAGTGTGAGAGTGAGTGAGAGAGTGAGTGATAGAGTGAATGAGAGAGGGTGAGTGAGAGTGAATGAGAGAGTGAATGAGAGACAGAATGAGAGAGAGTATGAGAGAAAGTGACTGAGAGAGTGTGAGAGAGAGTAACTGAGAGAGTGAATGAGATAATGAGAATGAGAGAATATGAGAATGAGATAACTGTCCATGCCGTAAACAAATATTGTTTTATGAAACAGACTAGCTTAAATCAATATGGTCTTACATCTAAAATAAATCGTTTGAAGTCTTTGATTGATAAACTTATTTCAATTAGATATTGTTGATTTTTGACAAATTCTAGTCTGCCTATATATTAGTACACGGTTATATAAGAATATAAAGCAAAAACGTTTTTGCACAAGATTATATATAATAGTTTAATTTTGAAGTCATGTTTGTGTTTATCGGGGTCAAATTAAATCTCTATTGTTTATCGTTTCTTCCCGTTTGCTGATAATTTGATAGTCATCCCTAAAATTTCATATAGCATGTTTTATCAAGCAGAGTTGCAATAACGTTTTGAATAACCTTAAATCGGAAGTCCTCCCCAAGAACAGCATCCTTTTTCATCGTTAAAACGTTTAAAATATTTGTTCGTGGAAATTAGCTGTTAATTACTTCTGTTCTTTATTGCCAGGAATGTGGTAAAACATTGAGTTACAGACTACAATTGCAATCAGATGTTCATCACTTTGGGACACTTATAACCGTACTAATATGCTAAAGGAGTCATTAGAAGAAATAAGTTTATCTTATAATAACAAACGACGGACGAAGGAAGATGAACAATGGGATAAAGGCCATGATAGGCATGATGAGCTAAAAATGAAACAAAGTATATGATACATGGAAGCAAGCTGGTGTTAAATAGACAGTCGTTTAGTCAGATAAATGATAAGCTTATATATGCGTCTTCTGTCCAAACAGAAAATACCTTGTTAAACAATTTGCATAAAATGATTGTTATATTTAAATGTACGTTTGGTGGAAATGATCTTTAATTTCCCAATGTGTGTATAGCAATCATGTACTAATTCTTTCAAACCATAAACAAATACAAATTCTAATTTCCAAAATATGTAACAAATATGGTTATCCATGAAAACTTCTGTGTTGTAACCGGATTTAGTCCCTCCATTGGCTTCCAATTGCGTATTGGATCTGATTCAACGTCCTGTTCCCCAACAGCTGTTGCCTGTCCGGATAAGAACCACCATTCCCTACAATCTTCTTATACCTGTACCATATTAACCAGTGAGTCAGACGCCGCTGCTCAGGATTAAAAAACTTCTGATTGTAATAATCAGTTGTCACTATGGCTCCAGAGATTCGTGAATGCAGCTAATGGTGTTATCATACGCAAAGCAATCTCTGCACACTCTACTAAAGCATTAATAGATGGGGCCGATCAATTGGATACTCATCGATTTTTGGTAACTGATACGTTGACTAAACGTTTCGTCTTTTAATTTGTGATATTCGTTGAATGGTATTCAAGAAATAACCTTAAACATAATGATGACAGAAGAACACAAAAACAGACAGAAATAGCGATCTGAATTTTTCTGTTAGTTATATATCATATATAGAGTTATATCCCTTATATCTGAATAAAAAAATATGCTCTTCCTGAAAAGGTATTCTTATATCTTAGATAAACTATTTTGCATTGTCAATGTATTACCGCTAATGAAGGCAATTATGAAAGAAAACCATGAAACAAGTCCACACCTTCGGCCTTCATTCACGATTTTACTAAGTTCAGTGAAAATCTTTTCTCATAGTTTTTGAACCAGATAAAACCTCAAAACCTCTACAAAAACTGTTCTTAGTGCACAATACACAATCGTCATGTTTGTATACGACATAGTACTGTTCACACTGACAGTCATTGAAAGCCTGATAAAGACTCAATGATAAAAGGCAATACTTGTAACAGGCAATAATTCCTTTCTTTCATACGATATTATACTATTAATCAATGGTGGTACACTAACAGGTATCAAATCCGTCAAAATGTCACTAGACAAAGTCAAGGCTGTCAATATTGTAAGCTTTTATACGCAGGACAGTTAACTAATAATATATTTGTCATCGTTGTCTTTAGTCCATATCTCATAAGTAGTTTTCTTCGAGCAATATGCCATTTGCCAATTTTCAAAGGTACTATTAGAAACTGTCGCTTTCATTTGTCATTCGTTTTTTGACTTCTTCAACATGGATTCACACAGTTAGCTTTACTGAAATGGAGAAATATTTTATTTCGTAGTTAGTTTGGATTTCACGAACCCATTTACAAATTCATTACGACCAATTGCAACATTAACAAATTGAATATTACAATATGATTTTCCTTTTCAATTTAGACAATTATCGGTGCAGGAAAACATTGATAGGATTGATTCATATGTGTCTGAAGAACGTTTTCATTTGGTAAAAAAAATTAAAACACGCGTATTCTTACAATGCTACTCACGCTTCACACAGAACATAATACTGCAAGAAACAGGTATCGTCGTCCAATTTCCAACTGCAACGCAAGTCTTATTTTGCTGACAGGGTCAGGCAGTTTTGTTTCAAAAGAGGTATCCCATTGTCTTGGCTGTCCTTTACACCAATGTAAATCAGAAACGCGTTTTCCACTTCGTCTCCATATCCACTCGCCTTCTTTGGCCTCGTCGGATGCTGCTACCCATACCTTCTTCAACTTATCTGTTTAAAAACCCGTTTAATGGTTTATAACATCGTCATTCATTACAAAGAACACCTAAAGACATGTACAAGCTATCTATGATTCAAGGACGCCCTTGGCCATCACTCTGTTTCCACAGAGGTAGTTCCGTCAGGAATTCCTATACTAACTTCTGTCCCAATACGAGCTCTTCTCCAGAAGATTCTCCTGGCTGCAAAAAATTGCAACATAAACTTGCAATTAAGCCAATGAAAACACCGCATGACATATTTGTTCTCACCGAGGCCAATGAAATGATGCAGTCGATTAATAAGTTGTCGTATCTGACACGGCTTCTACATTTCTAGCACGAGAAACGCACGAATTAGGACATAGGTTAGTATAGGATTTAATGACGGAGCTAACTCGGTGGGGAGAGAATGTTTTGTGTGTGATGCGTGAACTTCTAAATGCAAATCAATTATCTCATTTGACCTTGCCTGTTACCCCAAAAGGTCCGTGACATATGATCGATTTTCTTTCAAGTTATTCCTTGGCAATATGATTTCTTTGATCAAAATCATAATTGAATAATTTTTCATTAATCTTTATTGTTAAACCCGTCTTATAAAGTTATTTATGCAGAAATTATAATTTAAAGTGTATATTTAATATTGAAGATAACTTACAAAAGACGACAAAAACAAAAACAAGAAATTAATTTTATATCAAAATATATTTCCATTTATTTGAAAAATTTATTCAGTCGTAATTGTCATATATTTATTTAAAGTGAAATCAGGATAATTAGTCATTTCCCAAATGTTTTTAAAACCAAGCCATCAAAATCGTCATTTTGCTGAAAATTGCTCCATGACATGTAAGTTCTACTTTTGAAACTTGACGAATAAATATTCTTATTTCCTATTGCCAATTTATATAATTTTTTTCATTTAATTTGTTAATGGTTCGAACCTTTTTCAGAAAAGTATTTAAAGTTCGATTGGAGAAGTGTCAGGAGGGCCTTAATTCAAGACAACCCAAGACTACACAATCCACATGCATTAAAACCACATCCTCCACACGTATATAAACCAAATCATCCACACGTATATAAACCAAATCCTCCACACGTATATAAACCACATCCTCCACACGTAAATAAACCAAATCCTCCACACGTATATAAACCAAATCCTCCACACGTATATAAACCAAATCCTCCACACGTTTAAAACCAAATCCTCCACACGTATATAAACGACATCCTCCACACGTATATAAACCAAATCATCCACACGTATATAAATCACGCCCTCCACATGTATCCCTTGTTTGCAAGTAGCATTATAGTTGGTTAATCAAATCAAGGGCAGATAAATTACAGACTACAAGAAGAGATTACAGAATAAAAATGGCCATATTAAAACGTATTGATACGTAATCGATATCAGTTTTAGAAACTTACGTTTCCTTTTCTTGACGATGCTCTTCGCGGCCTGATATCTCAGCTAGGTATGCTCTTTTTTTCTAGCATAAATTCTACGAAGACATCCTGCTACATCAGCGTATTTGTCTCCACCTAGCTCCATCATAGACCCTGATATCCTACGGCCTTAAACGCTCGTATCTCTAAATATAGCAAGCCACGCCCTCCACACGTATATAAACTACACCCTCCAACGTATATCAACCACGCCCTCCACACGTATATAAACCACATCCTCCACACGTATATAAACCACATTCTCCACACGTATATAAACCACACCCTCCACACGTATGTAAACCATGCCCTCCACACGTATGTAAACTACATCCTCCACACGTATATAAACCAAATCCTCCACATGTATATAAACCACGCTCTCAAGACGTATATAAACCACATTCTCCACACGTATATAAACCACATTCTCCACACGTATTTAAACCACGCCCTCCACATGTATCAACGCATCTCTTGTTTGCAGGTCCAATCAACGTAGCATTATCATTGGTTAATCAAATCAAGGGCAGGGTATCAAATTACAGACTACAAGAAGAGGTTACAGAATAAAAATAGCCCTATTAAAACGTATTGATACGTAATGGATATCAGTTTTACAAACTTACGTTTCCTTTTGCTGACGACTGTCTTCACAAACCGATGCTCTTCGCGGCCTGATATCTCAGCTAGGTATGCTCTTTTTTTCTTGCATAAATTCTACGAAGACATCCTGCTACATCAGCGTATTTGTCTCCACCTAGCTCCATCATAGACCCTGATATCCTTCGGCCTAAAACTCTCGTATCGCTAAATATAGCAAATCAATGAAATGACTCGCATTCAGCAATAGCGGCACCACCCGGATGAGAATTCAAACAAATATCAGTGTAGGCTATAAATAGTCATGAGTAACCAGCCGTAAGCGATACGAAGGATATCAGGGTATATGATGGAGCTAGGCGGAGACAAATTCGCTGATGAAGCAGGATGATACGATAAATAAAACAGGATTATTCATTTTTAAAAATAACATTGAATCGTGAAATAAATCAACCATTACAAACTCGCGATGTGATAAAAACCATGTAAAAACGATGTGATCTTATTTGAGTTTTCGCTATTAATTATTTTTGATGATTATTTTAACGTTAAAGGTTTTATTTTTCAAATTGCTTACTCACAAGACTTTAACGCATTCCTATCTTGTTAAAAAAAAGATGACCAAATGTCATCAGCAGATGACATATATATATATATCCCACCGATTCCCCCCAAATATCTTTGTTATCATAAAATAATAACTAGAGTACATATGAGGGTTGTCCCAAAAGTATCCGGCCTGAATATGAAAACATGCCTGAAACGCAACCATACTGTTTGTGCATGAAGAACATTCATTGACGTGTAAATGGCATGAAAATCACAAGATGCATACTCTTCAATTGCATATGATAGCCTGTCATTCAAGGTTGCCCTCAGATCTTTTACCGAAATGGAGAAAAGCGAATGTAGGGCTGTTATCAAATATCTGAGTTTAAAATAATACACTCTAAAGGAAATTCATGGGGGTATGTTAAACATTAGGTGACTCTGCTCCTTCATATAGCACCATAAAACTGAATTTAAACGGGGTAGAGTAAGCACTAAAGACGAGCCCCGTCCTAGTCGTCCATCAGGGTAAAACATTGAGGCTGTTCTTGACACAATAATGCTGGACAGGTGAGTGACTACCAGATACTTAGCTGACACTCACCACATCAGTAAAACTTCAGTTGAACGAATTATACATGAACATTTACATATGAATAAGGTATCAGCACGCTGGGTCCCCCGAATGTTATCTGAGGACCAAAAGCGAAAACGTGTCATAGTCAGTCAGCAACTTCTTGACGAGTCGTGCAGACCCAGAATCATTTCTCGCTCATGTTTTTGATGCACATTTACATTCCATAGTGTGGGGCATGCTGGTGTAGTGGTTAGAGTGCTGGCCTCTCACGACAACAGTTTAGGTTCGAATACAGGTGGCGACACATAAAAAGAATTGTGACCTGGGCTTTACACTGTGTTCTCTGGCAAGGTATTGCACTCCGAAGCCTCTATGAAAAAGGTATCAGCACGCTGGGTTCCCAGAATGTTATCTGAGGACCAAAAGCGAAAACGTGTCATATTCGTTACTCAAGATGAAACCTGGGTTCATCATTTTGATCCTGAGACAAAAAGCCAAAGCATCCAATGGCAACACAGCACATCACCCACTCTTAAAAAGTTCATATCTTGTTCCTCCAGTCGGAAGGTCATGGCATGCGTTTTCTGGGACTCTCAGGGTATAATAATGATTGATTGATTGATTAAAGAAAGGTTCTACAATCAATGGCATTTATTACGCAAATGAACCACGACAATTAGGAGAAAAAATCAAAGAGAAACGAAGTGTTAAACTGCGCAAAGGTATGTGGCTGTTGTAGGACAATGTTCCCTTTCACACCGCCCAAATTGCAGTCAGTGCATCAAAGGATTGTAGGTTCAGGATTTTCCCCCACCCTCCTATTCTCCAGACCTAGCCCCCTCAGACCTCTTCCTCTTCCCTCGACTGAAAACAGAGCTCCGTGGCCAAAGGTTTGAGACTGACGATGACGTCATTGCTGCAGTAGAGGAGTTTTTGGGTCCTCGTGATAAGAAGTGGTTTTCAGAGTGGTTGCAGATGTTACAAAAACGCTGAAGCAAAAGCATTGAGGTCAAGGGTGATTATGTCGAAAAATAAGTCATAAACATTTGAATGTTTCTTTGGTTTTGATGGTCAGGCCGGATACTTTTGGGACACCCTCGTATTTTCTTATTCTCAAAGGTTGATAACATTTTCTTTTTTCCCAGTTATGATCTTCTCGGTGTTGACTGGTTTCCGGTTTAATTACACAACAGGTAAGATTTTTTAACTGAATATTGAATACGAGTGTTAGAACTTTGTTATGATTGATAACCCGTAGTTTAATCTTGTCTCCGATTTATCGACACTGTCGTCGATTGTGAAAAACCAGTTTTTAATTGATATTCTTCTACAAAGGCATGTCACAATTGACAGGACATTAGTATTGTAGGAACTATGCTAGTTGAGTGATAATCACGTCCTGCGGTGATTTTATCAGAGTATAGTAACTTTCTTGTCTCTGTTTTAGCGACCCTCAATGTTTTTAAGTAATAAATATTTTGAATTGAAATTCTTAAAAGGCAATTTTTTGGTGATGACATCGGGTTTGACTTTATTACAACATCTTGTTGATGGGCATCCTGGCATAATTAAAAATGCATTATATAAAAACCTTTCATTCAACTTTGATTTAATAGAAAACTATTTTTCGTCAAGGTCTAGCCTATGTCGAGACCATGTGTAACACGGATGGTTCCAGCGTGTCTGTTGTGGAAGATCATGGAGGGTTCCAGAGTGTTGGTACCGCCACTCATGAACTCGGTCATAGGTTTGTTGATTATAAGTCAGTTGTAGCCTTTTCATATCTGACATACGGTGAAGCAAGTTTGAAATTTCTGAATAAACTGATAAAGTACAAAAGAAAGTACACACCCCAGGAATTTGATTATGAAAGAAAACAGGACAAACTTTCAAACATTGCAAGGACATGTTGGAATGTTTCGTTCAACACGTCTCTTCTCTGTACCTGATTGTGTCTACCGAGATATATTTTGAAATTATGATGGACAGATCAGGCGACATTACGTTGTATGATTTTCATAAATAATGGAGTTAGTATAGGGGGTGACCCCGTTTACAGTCAATACAAGCATCGACACGTCTTCTCACGGAACAGGAAAGACGTAAGATAACGTCATTTGGGATACGTTGCCAATCTAGGGTGTATTGTGACCGGTTGCTGCGGCGTCGTCTAAGTCGTCTTCAAAAATGGTCCCATAGACGCTCGATCGGTGATTAGTCAGGGGAGCGTAATGACCAAGGCAAAACCTGGTTTTGTTGGTTGAGGAAGTCCATGGTAATCTTGACGGTATGTGTTTTGGCGTTGTCCTGTTGGAAAAATCATACCTTGCATCTGCGTCTGTATGAATGGGGACCACCACAGACACTCCCCCCCCCCCCCCCCCCCCCCCCGTGTCTCTGATCTGTAAGGGCCTGACGAACTGTCTCCAAATCTGTCGCTCTTTTTTGGATCGTCTGGTCTCTGGTGCAAAAATTCGAATTTTGGCATATCGATAAACACAGAGGGGTCACATTTTCGAAATTTCGATTTCGTTAAATGTCTAATTAAATGTTCTATATCGACACTCTGAGATTAAAACAAACATAATCACATTGAATTTGTGCTCAGTTTCAAACGTGACGTATTTTTTAAGAAGATGATAACTTATAAAGAATTTGATTGAGAAAAATAAAAATTAGTGTTTTCGGAATTTTGACCCCTGGTCACTTCAATGACCTGCCAAAACTATTACGGGTAATTGAGGGGTACGATGAACATTTGCCTTAAAGAATAATGGATCTGCATATGTGTATTGAAAATTCAATATCATTCGCTTGTTTTTCGCAACGCTACGATACCTCAAAGGCATCTCAAATTACGTGATATTTGCACTAGTATATACAAGTATGTGAACAAACTTTTGGCATGCAGCTGTATATGCCCTAACACCGGTAGCTACAGAAGACGTCTCATGACAATACTCCTGCTGATATGGTGCCCTAACGCCATTGATGCCGTTGACGTCATGGTGATGAATCTGTCGGGTAGATGTAGTGTGCAAGGACATCGGTCTTCTGAGGTAGTTGTCACCCTCGGTCTTCATGATCAGCCAATAGGACGGTTAGATGATGGAGTCGATTGATGGTTTGTGTGGTGCAACCAAACGTCCTGGCAACCTTTCTGTTCAAAACTTTCACTTGTGACATTCTGATGACTCTTTCCTGCTCTGCTGCTGTTAAACGTGGCATTTTCTTCTGCTTTTTCCGTTACACGAGTTGTGAATGATCGACTTCAGTGCTCTTTATACTCTTGGCATGTCCAATTCATGTGCAATGAATGTGTGTTTACTTTCTTCTGTACTCCAGTTTAGGTCTTGTATTCAACAAATATTTTGACACAATCCATATGCCTTTCTAATTTCGGCCCACGGCCTAATGGTTCCTTTGGCTATTTACAACCTTTAGGTCACTCAGGGCTTCATGTTCCGATACTCTTCACGAACCCTCCTGAGGAACTTCATCAGGAAAATTTGTGTTGAAATGACTCGAGTCTTTTCATAACACAGTAACCCAATGAAACAGCTTGATACGAGATGTGGATATATGTATTTGGTAACGATAAGTCCAGTCCAAACAGGCCTTTCCAAACAGTCCCTTTCAGCACAAGCTAATAAAATTGAAATTTTAAATTCACGAGCAAACATTCCCTCGTGATTAGTTATGTGCACGAAAGGGTGAGCTAAGGTCCACTCGACGTAGCAGTGTCATTGCCGAAAACAAATCAAGAGCGGGTAATTTCAGTACAGATTTTCCTGATAGTTTCCTAGTGGTGATTGTGATGAGTAATAGAACATTATGCCCCGAGTGACCAAGGGTGGCTTGTATCTTACATACCGATTTACATGGATTATTTTCAGCCTTGGCGCCCGCCACGATGGCGTGAACAACACCTGCGAGTGAAGTCAGAGGTATATAATGGCACCAGTATCCTACGACGAAACTGAAGCCACGAAGTTCAACCCATGGTTCTTCTCGGAATGTTCAGTGGAAGCTTTTGTCGAGTTTATAAAAACCTGGTAAGAACTCAAATCAAAATTTAAATTTCTAAAATTGTCAACTGAAGCTTAGACGGTACAAAAGTTACACGTTGAATTGGTGATGTTTTCAGGAGCTGTATTAAACTTCTGTATAAATTCGACAACTTTTTCACCTAACCAATTCACTAATTATTTCATTATGGATTAAACATGAATAAGACACGTGCGAAGGTGTCGATTTTGTCAATTTGCAGTTTAAAACAATTTGACCTACTATATAGAGCTTCTTGGAGCGCCATGAAAATCAGTCTAGTTTACCTTGAATGACACATTGACTTATTAAAAAACTGCACATTTGAAAATAAATAACAGATACATGTAGGTATATAAACACAAATGTAAATTCCGTATGAAGTTGATGAACGTTATGATTAATTTGGCAATCTCTTTGAAGGAATAAAAAAGACTGTTTGACTGGTATACTATCACCTTCCAATGTGATAAATGTGAATGAAGCGCCCGGACAAGTGTACAAACCTGATGAGCAGTGTCGTCACCTCTTCGGTAACAAATCCTATCTGTGCAGAGTAAGTTTGTGTTTTGATATATATGCCAGTTAAATCATTAACAATGAGCCTTTGGGTTGAAATCCCAAAAGTAAATCGACGTAAAAAGGTTTGAAGAATATGTGACCCAAATATAACAATCTTGTTTTTAAGTCACCTGCCAAGGTCTTATATTGAGTGTATATAGAATGTTTGAGATTTAAATTTGTAAGATTGATTTAAGTGAAAGCTGAGATATATTCTGTGATGGTAATTGATTCGATTGCCTTTCGAAACGCATGATCCTTTATCATAAGTTGAGATAAAATGTAATGTTTGTTTACCAGGTGACAAAATTAGATTTCTGATTACTTCAGTCGCTACGCTATATGTAACATGTAACTTGTAAGGAGTTGTCCTTCCTCTCTTTGTCTCTCTCTCTGTCTCTCTCTGTCTCTCTCTCTCTGTCTCTCTCTCTCTCTGTCTCTCTCTCTCTCTCTCTCTCTCTCTCTCTCTCTCTCTCTCTCTCTCTCTCTCTCTCTCTCTCTCTCTCTCTCTCTCTCTCTCTCTCTCTCTCTCTGGCATTACTGGCATAAAGGCACGAGTGTCGTGAACCTATTTGTAGTATGTCATGGGAACTCATTTAATTTTTATTTTTATTTTTTTTTATTTTCCATATTTGTGTTACAGGCAAAAATAAGTAATATGTTTAATCAAACAATCGTCACATAAATAAAGATACAAGAAAATCCACAGTTGGCTATGACATTTTTTAAACAAGAAATCTAAATAACATTACTTTCCAAGTAATAAGTGTAAACTTGACCAATATTGAAAAAACTTTGCTTCAGTTTTGGTTGACAGAAAAATATATCTAGATAGGTCATAATAACGTACAATTTCATCTTGGAGATGCTCTAACTTTGGTTTGTAACCATAAATGCTACATCTATGAATATACTTTTTGACTAATAAAATGATTGCATTTACAGGATTATTGTTCTTTCCGTTCATTCCCAGTATAACAATTTTATTAGTAAATTCTAATTTCAGTTGGACAGAGTTTAACCATAATTCTATTTCCTTCCATAATCTGAGGATAGTTTCACATTCCCAAAGCATATGGTTTAAGGTTTCTATTTCACTTTTGCAAAACGCACAAAGTGGTGATGATATATATCCTATTTTATAAAGAAATTGTCTTGTTGGGAGAATATTATGAATAATTCTATATTGCAACCATTTTAAGTCTGTGCTTTTCGAACATTTATTAGCAATAATGTTGAAAACTTTCCAATCTTTTTCATCAAAATCACTTTGTAAAACTTTTTCCCATTTTGAAAAGCTTGCCAGCCGAACAAAATTCGAGTTAATAAGAGCCGCATATAATTTTTTACTCCCAATTATGGTATCAATTTTGGATACATTATACGGATATATAGGATTTTGTAGCTTTTTCTTATATTTCTTTATGTTCAGTGAACGGGCATATGTCATAATGGCTCTTTTCACCGATTCGTAAGTCAAAAAGTTAGTCTTGATACAAAAAGATTTGGAAAATTCTTCATAAGTCATGGATCAAATCATTTACAAAAATAACACCTTTCTTATACCATTCATAATACAAAAACGGATGTTTATCAATCATAATATTGTCGTTGTTCCATAATGATTGACTTTGTATATCTTCTTCATTTACAATTTTCCTTTTATTCATGGATAAAAAGTTTGACCATTCTGAAAGAATGTCTTTCCAAAAAGAATTTGTTAAATGAGGAATTATTTTATTTTTTATGAAGATACCATCCGAAAGTAGAAAAGGGGTCTTCTCTTCAAGTTGATTGTAAAATAAATATGTCCATTTTAGGTCTTTATCGCTTATTCTTTTAATCCATTTTAATTTTTGTGATGATATGATTTTCCAAATATTTGGAGATTTTATTCCCCCATGTTCTGGGTTTAACATCATTACATCTCTTTTAATCTTATCTGGTTTGTTTTTCCATATGAAATTAAAACACTTTTTTGGAGTTTTTCAATGACGCCTTTTTTGGGATTAGGCAAAGATGAGAATAGGTGGTTAAGCTTTGGTAGTAGGAGTGATTTAAGTATCGTATTTCTGCCATAGGGGGTTAATGTACGTGCTGACCAGATGTTCATTTGTCTGTAGATATGAGAAAGCTTTTCTTCGTAATTTATTTCGATCATTTTATCGAGATCGATATCGAACTCTATTCCTAGAAGAGTGAAATTTGTTTTTGACCAATCGAAATTCCATTCTTTACATATCTTATATCGAGATCTCTTTTTGGAACCTATCCACATAAGTTTTGTTTTAACTACATTGACTTTCAATCCTGAAAAACGGGCAAATAGTTCCAAGGTATTTAAAGCTGAATAAAGGATTTTTTCTGATCCATCTAATGTGAGAGTTGTATCATCTGCGAACTGTGAGAGAAGATATTCTATATTTCCTATTTTAATTCCCTTTATGTTTTTGTTATTTCTTATCATGATACCCAAAATTTCTACACAAAGTAGGAAAATATACGGCGCTATCGGGTCCCCCTGGCGGCATCCTCGGCTTATTTTAAAGGGGTTAGATGCGAAACCGTTAACCAGGACTCTCGATTCAATATCATTATAAAATGTTTCTATCCAATGTGAAATACTCGGTCCGAAATTGAAAAACTTCAAAACATTGATGAGGTATTTTCTGTCAACTGAATCGAATGCCTTTTCGAAATCAATTAGAAGTAATAAGCCTGGTATCTGGCATGTTTCGGTGTGTTCCATTAAATCATATATAAGCCTCGTTACCTCTCCGATATATCTCCCTTTGACGAAACCCTTTTGATCTTCATTTATTATGCTTGGCAAAACCTGTTTTATTCTATTTGCGATAGCTGCAGCACCAACTTTATATGACGTATTTAGTAAGGAGATTGGGCGCCAGTTTTTCAAAAATTTCTTAGGTTTGTTAGGTTTAGGAATGCATGTTATTAATCCTTGTTTTTGCGAAATTGATAAGTTTCCGTATTCATAGCCAAAGTTGAGGGAATTAAGGAGAAATACTCCAAGATCTTTCCAGAAGAATTTAAGAAACTCAGTGGTAAAACCATCGGGCCCGGGACTTTTTTCATTTTTCATATTTCTTAACGAAAATGAAAGCTCATTCAATTTCAATTTTCCTTCAAGGTTATTTTTATCATGTTCATTTAGAATTGGAACATTATCATTTTTGAACAGATTAGGAAGATCTATATTAGAGTGACTTTGCGCTGTGTATAATCTTTCATAAAAGAGTTTTGTTTCCTGAAGTAATTGTTTGCTATCTGTAATGGATGTTCCATCATTTTTTTCCAGAACATTGATAGACTTATTCAAAAAATTTCTTGACTCTAGCTTTAAAAAGTATTTTGTTGGTTTTTCGCCCTTTTCTATCCAATTTGCTTTTGATCTCGTTAGTATCCCGTTTATCTTATGATTGTCAATCTCATCTAAGTCTTGCTTAATACCATTTATTTCATCAAGCAGTTTTTGTTTCTCGTTACTATCCTCGTTTTGGTCTAATTTCTTTTCTAAATCTTCAAGCTTAGTTTCTAGGTTTTTTTCTTTTTCTTTCATAATTTTCTTTTTTGTTGATGAATAGTATATAGTTTTGCCTCTGATCATGAGGAGTAATGTTTCCCAAAGCAATTGATCGTCTATTGAGTATTTGTTTGGTTCTGTTTCTGTGTTTTTATATTGGTCTAAAGTCGATTTGATGGTTTCTTTTACTAATTTTATGTATTTTCTATCTCTAAGAAGTGAATTATTGAATTTCCAAAACCCTTTGCCTCGAGCTAAGGTAGAGCATGTTATGGACAACGTTATTAATGAATGATCAGAATTTATACTTGGAAGAATATCACAATCATTTACCGAAGATAGTAGCCCATGTGAAATAAGGAAAAAATCAAGCCGCGCTTGTTTAAGAGGGGTAGGTTGCCGCCAGGTGAAACGTTTAACATCATGATTAAGTTCACGCCAGGGATCTTTTAGGTCAAATTTATCTATCATTTCAAAAACTTTTTCTCTTGCTTTTGGATTGTTAATGTTTTTATAATTGTACGTATCGAGCTGTTTGTTCAAAACTAGATTCCAATCTGCACATATACATATTTCATCGCTATCATACTTGGCAACTTTGTCTATGATAGTCTGGAAAAAGTCTGGACTGTCCTCGTTAGGTCCATATATGCTTATTACAGTATAAGTTACCTCATTAACTAAAATTTTCAGAGCAACGTAGTTTCCTAGCTCATCTGTGTTACTATCTAGTATTTTGAATTCGAAGTTATTATTGAATAATATGGCTGTTCCTCGGGCGTTACTTTTGAAGCAGCTAATAAAACATTCATTATATCCCCATTGTTCTTTTATCTTCTGAATCTGATCGGAGGTAAAGTGAATGTCTTGTAAACAGTAAATATTGCCTTTTTTCTTTTTTAGGAAATTGAATACCTTCTTGCGTTTAAAGTTGTTATTCAGGCCCCTACAGTTATGACATAGTATCTTTATAGTCTCAGTCATTTTTATCTAAGTAACATACTTGTTTACTTTGAGCCAGTTTGGTATAGATTATTTTCAGATAAGTGGATTCTATGTTTGATTCTTTGGATTTTGCCTGTAGTTTTAGTAAAAAATACTTCCGGTAATGGAAAAGGACAAACAAAAACATTTTCCCGCTTAGGGATAAACATTTACAGACACAACGTAAAACAAAAAAGAAACTCATAACAACGAGAGGTAAGTCTACCCCACGAATATCTTTTCATAGCATAGAATAGTAGACAGTTTACACGTGTTCTCTACACAATCAGAGTGAAAAGTCTGTGCGTGTATATTGCAGCGCGAGTCAATCATGCGGTTAAAACTGCCACGTTGTATGAATCTTAAGATGTCGTGATCGAAGTACATTGAAGGATACGATTTTAAATTTTTGAACTGGTTTAGAGGAGTTTACCATTGTTTATCATGTATAGACTGGATAATTCATTCTATGAGGTAAGCTTATAATATTTAAAAATTATTTGTTTTGAAATGTTTTGTTTATCATATAATGATCAGATGTCGTTATAGTCTGTCTAATTTGCAGGATACTTCAATACTTATGCTACATTGTTATCAATGAAATAACAAGATCTTGAGTAAAGTTAAGCTAGTTGTATAAAGATATGCAGTCGTAAAGTGTATATACATATACACGCATATAATTAAGCTTGTTGTCAAATTTACATTACGACTAGTATGATTTCATTGAATTATAGTTGCGTTTGTGTTATGACATTATGCATATATATACATATTTACATAAATATATTTACATACATATATCGCATCACATCATACATAAATATAGACATGCTATGTTCATACGCATATGAGTACATATTCACAACATATCTATATTCAAGTACATGCATTCGTACTAACATACACATGTACATATTCAACATACATACACACGCATAGATACGACCATGTACACATATTTATCCGTATAAAGCATGTTGTCACATTGAATGTTGTTGGTATGCTGATGGTACAGGTATTGTTCGTACACATGGTACATAGTGTCTGGTGTAAATAAGGCATCTATAGTTCAAGTCTATATTTTAAAAATCAAGAATACC
Organism: Phorcus lineatus; assembly: GCA_921293015.1. NCBI lineage: Eukaryota > Metazoa > Mollusca > Gastropoda > Trochida > Trochidae > Phorcus > Phorcus lineatus. The sequence goes on from OV121096.1 coordinate 40,529,438, forward strand.
ATTTAAACACCTTTTGATTAAATATCATAAGGAGGATTCATGTCTCCTGTTAACTTGATGCGAATCGCCCATTGTGCAACACTGTTAGCCCTTGTCTCTAGTACATGGTCAACACCTATCTGTCGCACACGACTTTGTACATGCTCCTCTTGAAATATAGCTCTTGATTTGCGGTATAGAATGGCGCGTTGCTTCTTTAATTTAGCGGGTAGGTCAGTGCGAATGGACATTCGCTTACCCTTTAGATGCTTTGATGATCTAAGTATCATATCTCTGTCCGCCATGCTCAGAAAACTAGCTATGATCGGGGAAGGAGCGTCAGGAGTGGGATCACCAGGGAAGGGCTTTCTGGGAAGCCTGTGTACAGTCTTAAAGAAAATGTTGTCCACTGTGTTGTCCGAAAGTTTAAGGTCATTTGAAAACATATCTCGTAGAACTCTCTCGGAATCTTCATTTTTATTTTCATTTTTAGTAGTCGTTTTTCAAAAGTAACAGTCTGTTCTGATAATTTTGACTTAAGAGTTTTGATTTCGGACTTTAGATCTTTGACTTCACTCTCATGGATGGCGGCCATGTTTTCCACGTCATCGACACGTTTGGAAATGTTGCACATGTCAAGTTTTAAATCGTTTATAGCTTTATTAATTTCCATGTTTCCGCTATCAATTTTATCAGAGATTCTTTTCTCCATACTTGTGAGAAGTTCTTCAATGGAAGGACTTGAAGACGAGCTCATTTAATGCCCTGGGCTTACATTTTCGAACCTCTCTCAGCACTAAGATAATCGTACATACCATATATTAACATTGGCCTATGACTATCTTAGCACTAAGATAGCTTCGAAACTCTTAGGCCAAGATCTGTCGAGTGATAGATTGCTCAATTCATATGTTAGAATTGAATCAATGATGGATAACACTGATGCGCCTTATCAGTTCCCTGTTTATTCGGTTGAAGGAAAAGTCTAACAGGTCGTTGGTGATTTCCCAAAATTCAGTTCGCTGTCACATCTCGCGCGTATAGGCCTACTGATGAACATTTATGAGATCACGCGACATTAAACGCACTAGTGCACACCAATATTTCGTTAACACAACGATTGCACAGATTCTGCATATCTCTCGATATTATTCAAGATCATCACTCAAGTAATCTACCTCGTAAGTTATTTAACGAATATTTACGTATTCAGGTAGTAAAGGTGATATTTAAAGACCGGAAGTATTTAATGTTACGCTACAATAAATCCGCGTGAACTACGATATCGGAAATATTAAGATTTTGCTCATAACCAAAAAAGCGGAAACGGCAGCCGCTTTGGTCAATCTAATAGCAATGCTAATGCTGTGTTATTAAATCGGTTTATTTACAACATTGCTTTCATAAAACATAATTCATTCTTTGGTCTCAGTTCAGAGTTTAGGAAAATTCAATAGCTGCTCATAATAATAGTTCAGCCGCGTTTAACTGTCTTTTAGATATCCGTTTTGTGCACAGCTAAACTTAGATTTTTCATATGTCCAAGCCGACAGCGGCTGTCTAAATTTTTTCATTGTTGACAGCAGGTCAATTGTAAAGAATTTTAAGTATTTCATTGCATCGATAGAAAGGTTAAGTGAATGCATAAGTCCTCTTAAACCTTAAAATATACAATTTAAACCGTAAAATCGTGCACTAGTGCCTTTAAAAATGAGCAGCTTGCTCATTTTTTCTAAAAAATTTAATTATCCTCCAAACAACAGTGGGGGGACGGTGGGGGGGGGTACAGTCAGTACGCTCGTCCGTTACACTTCGTGTCCGGCTCATAAATTGGCAACTAATCAACCATAAATTCATCTTGTAGATTTAAGATAAGATAAGATAAGATAATCTTTATTGTCCCAAAAGGGAAATTTGTTTTGTATAATTACAATTCTCCAGAATGAAGACAAATAATAACATAATATTCAAAAACAATTCACGTCAAAACAGTTAAGATAGACAGATAATTTACTTAATTTACATGAAAAACGTGATGCAACATTAGACAGAATTTATTTCTCTAATGCTGCAGGGAATGAATGATTGGCGGAACCTGAAAGTCGGCATACGCAGCCTACGTCCAGAAGGTAATGTCGAATATCCAGTCGAAATCGAAATGTCGAAATCCAGTCCGGTTCATCTGTCATCGGATTTTGATCAAAGTTGTTGTGAAATGCTGAATACATAAACATGTGTCATTGTTAGCAATTTATAAAATATGTGTGTACAAAATTCCGTTTTTGAAAAAAAAGCGATGTGTTTGGAAAGAAATTGTAATGTTCATTGGCTTATAGATCAAATTCATCATAGAGATCCAGAAATACCCGCAGGTATCATCATAAAAATACTGAAAAAATCCAGTCTTTTCCACCCATATTAATATGTCTTTTTGGTCTTAAATGTATTTAATAATCACAAACATGATTGGAAATATTACCGTTAAATTATTTATTTAATTTACAGCTATAGAAATATACCTAAAAACAATGTTGCGGGGGATATAGCTCGACCATGTCAACAGCTTGTTTTACTTAGTTCAAAAATATCTTCAAAGGGGAGATCTTTTCTCTGAAACTATCTAAGATAGAAATATGAATTTTTTGTATGTAGTGTAAGAGTAACGTACAATACCTAGATGGAGTCCAAAAATAAGAAATGCCCAATTCTAGTACGCTGCCCTCAATGTCAAGTAAATTGTGGTGCAAGATAAAGTTTAATCAGTTTTTAAAACATCTTCATTCATGAAGACACACTTTTGAATTTTGGCTATGTACTTCACCTCGAGAACGGTGTATCTTGTCTTGACCAAACAAAAATAAAAAGGTTGACTAGCTACACTATTTTTCATAACTCGGCATGTTTATAGGCTAAAGATATGCAGACAGGATTTGAATGTAGGTTAAATTCCAAATAAATTCTATATTGGAGAAAATGTTTTGTTTTAAAAATGTAGAAATACGTATCTCAGCCTACTTTTTCCTATTGAAACGTCTGGTTTCGGGGGGAGTAAAAAACGCCACCAATTTCTGTGTTTTTAACAGTCCCCCCTTTTTTGTTTCTTTTCATTTTCCCAGTTTCTCTCCAGTATTTTACTTTTCTATATTTGTTGGAAAAGGGTTCCCATGTATTACTTTCTACTTTTATGAACTTGACAGTTCTACTACAACACCAGACCATTGATATATATTCTGCTAAACATGAAATTATTTTTACAATGAATACCATCAAAAAAGTATAACTTATCTTAGCCAACTGTAGAGGACTTACAAACAAATCCAAAAGTAAAAAACTAATGAATATAAATAGGAAAAAATACTCAATCATGTGCTTTCAAGATATCCACAATAATGAATCTACCTGTAATACTATGAGAAATGAATGGGGCTTGCCGGTATAAACGCTCCTTTTTAAATCTAATTCTAGTGGAATAGCTATACTCTTTAACAGCAACATTGACACAATAATACAAAGAACCATAAGTGATGAAAAGGGAAACTATATTATTGTGGACATTTCAATAGAGGATAAAAGAATGACACTGACAAATCTTAATGGTCCTAATAATGATGATTGCCAATTTTATATTGAACCTTTTGATAGCATCTTAAAATTTGATAATGAATCATAAGTTATAGTCGGTGACTGGAACCTTGTACTTCACCCAACTATTGATCTAGAGAATTACAAACATGTAAACAATCCCAAAGCAAGAGAGACTGTTTTGGAATTTATTGAAACTTATAATCTTATTGATATCTGGAAACATTTAAATGATACATCAAGAAAATATAACTGGTGGAAAAAAATCCAAGACAACAAGCTAGTCTTGACTTTTTTATTGTATCCGATGAAATATTTGATATAATCTTGGACTCTGATATTTTAAAGATGTAAAGATTTCAATATCGAGTGGACAACAAGAGTGGACAATGGGTGAATTTGATGTACTTAGTATTACATTTTCCCCTGATTTTGATAACCTATGGATGATAAACACCCGAAAGAGACTTGCTAAGGCATCAATCAAATGACAAGCTAACACTTATTTATAAGGTTATCTTTTGGGTGAGTGCGTATCTTTTCCCTCTGCGTATCTTTATCCGACACGGCTGGAAACTCATAAATATTTATTGGGACGCAACGCAGCGTATCATACTCGCGTCTAACATGCTGTATTTCTGGTAATATGGAACCCAGTTCAGAATCACCAACGACGCGTTAGACTTTGCCCTCACCCGTTTATTCCGACAGGGAGAAAATTTCGACGTGAATGCCTTGATCTGTCGAGCCATGTTCTGCTACAGCCAAGAGAAGGACTTGTGCTTACAAATGACCGCCGCCAGAGGAACAAGTTGTGGAAGCAAGAAGGTAAAAGAAACATGCGTTATTTTATGTAGAATATGCAAAGACCTTGGGCATAAAGAGAGTTAACCAGCCATGTAAAAGCAAATTTAAAGATATAGAATTATTTTTAAAAAACGTGCTTCTGCTCCTTCAAGGTCCTGTGTCGTGAAACAAATATCTAAGTAGTGTTTATAATGGTAATTTCCAAATTCCATATATCAAGTTTCGTTACCTTAACATTATGTCTTAGGATTCTATAAAGGATAAACATATTTGCAGAATCACTTATGGACGTTACGATTATTCACATTTTACGTGTGCTTCATGTAAATCAACTTATAACATGTAATGTATCACGTACTACAATTACAGTTGTGAAGTAAAAAGATATTAAAAGGGCAGATGCAAGCCTTTGAGGACAATTAAAGTGATCTCACGAAAACGAAAATTAATGTTTCCAGGTGCCCGACAATGTTTTTTTGTATCAAATAATCAGTATTAAAACGAACGTGCCTTGATCGGTTCATCTATTTTGTTACCTAAGATGATTAAAAGGTGTTCACATCAAAATGGCTTCAAGTGGTTTTGCTTGAAACTTGATTATTTCCTCTACGACTACGGATGATCGGTTGGATTAATGAGATGTTTGACCCTTAAAAGATAATGCATTCGGTATAAAATAGTGTTTATTAAGGAAAATTTTAAGAATTATTTTAATGACTATGGAACTAGTATTTCTTCGAAGCTTCAAGTGACTCTAAGCTTCGTTAAACGGAAAGTCAAAAGGTAACTTTTATAACCATTATACATCCTATGGAATAAAGTAGTGTTTAATGAGGAAAATTTGAAGGAAAAAAAGGTTTAATGACTATGAAACAAGTATTTCTTATGTATCTTCAAGCGAAAATAAGCTTTGATAAACGGAAAGTCAATAGGTAACTTGTATTACCATTATATATCCTACGGAATGGTATCAGCTTCATACAAGATCAAATCATTAGCTTTTAAATAACAATTATATTTCTCCAGTGGTGCAACAACGGCGCATGCGTAGACTCCGAAGAAGCACCGGAGAGATCTGGTAAGACCGTTATTAGAGTGCAATTATGATTAAATAAAGAATAAGGCATCCCTAAAACACTTTTAAAAAATCTTTTTTTCTGGTATGAGATGTCATTGCATATATTTTTTATTCACAACTACGTTTCTAGTTGCTGCTGATTTATTTTATATATTTACAAAACACCTGATTCATTTAAACATATTTTTATAAGGCATATTCATTACAAGAAGTGGAAATCAATAATATTGTTATAAAGAAGACTGTGACGGAAAAGAAATTTGGTGAATTTGGCATGTTAAAAGTTTTTTGATAGTTGGGAAATATATCATGATACATGTTGCAGAAATATCAAATTGTAAGGTTACAATGTTTCTTTCAGAAACGTGTCCTCATGGCGATCAGCCTTACATTCGGGTGGATACAGATAGAGGTGTAGATGAAATGACGTGTACATATGCGATAATGAATTGGCCGCATAATTGCTACATTATGTCTTTGAGAAGAATGTGCTGTCATTCATGTGGACCAATCTGTACCGGACCAAAAGGTAGGCTTCAAGGCACTATAGCACGCTTTTTCGGTTCAAATTGGCTAATTTAAGACATATGCGGACATTGACATTCACTTTATCTTTTTATCGATGCAATGAAATACTTATCATTCATTACAATTGACCTGCAATCAACAATAAACATATTAATTAAGACGGCTGATGTCGGCCTAGGGATATACAAAAATCTCTTGTCCGCTGTGCACAAAATGGAAAAATTTTGGACAAAAACTTTTAAAGAAATGTTTTGTTAGTTTGTACGAATTGTGGAAAATTGGAACAAAAGTCTATGACTAGTATAACAGATGTTATGAGCGCCACGTGGATACATAAATTGTTATTTGGTAAAAATTTTAAGACATGATATTGGGAATAGACTTAATAGGAAAGGCCTGATTGAAGTAAATATAAGAAACACTATGAATATAAACTTAAAGGTTGATTATCTAAAAATTCGAAACTGTGAAACACTAGCGAAAAAGCAATAGATCACTTAAAGAGCAACTCCGTGATTTTCATGACATATTATTTACCTTTGATACGAACCTAAATGTCATTTGTGGTGATATAAAATCAAAACATCTTAGCTTTTCATGTCCAAAAGACATATATATGACAAATACTGGTTTTCCATGAAAATCTAGAAACAGCCGTATAAAGGTACAAAGGTGTAGATATCACGCCCAATATACATGGATACTATAACCTAACAAACACTATCAACTCCTTACTGCCCTCCTGGTTGTTTTACATAAGTCTCCAAAATTACGTTTGACTATTTGACGCGCGCCACTGTCCAGTTTTCGATCATAATTGCGACGTTCTACTGTTCATATTGTCACTGTACAAAACAGATTAGCTTTAAAATGTTTCTTTTTGGTAACAATCGATATTTGGCGATCAAATGACACAATTGATTAAGTGTGGCATATATGGCTCCAACAACTCACGGAGTGGCTCTAGTTTCTTATTTGCCCAAGACAAAGAAATATTGAGAGCTATTCCAATTCATGATTCTTGAGATTTTTGTGTCTTACATATGACACACTTACTTATATTGGAGATTTTACAAATGCTTCTAGCGTAGATGATTTTGCACTTGGACCCAGCAGGTCGTTACGAAAAGTTCCAAAAATTGTGATTCGAAATGGTCGAAATTTGTAAATGTGAAATTTTGAGATTTGAAATGAGTTAAGTTAAAAGGGTCTTAAAGAAGAGGAGAGGAAAAGGAGCGAGAAGTAGGTGGGGGGGGGGAGGATTTTAGTTTGTGGAAATGGTTTCGTGGAGAATTATATTTTAATTTTTTTAATTCGGATCAATAGACCTTCCGTATATTTAAATGAATAATCATTTTTATGTCTAAGGTTTCGTTTTTTTTATTTTAGTCGTAGAAATAATATAAACTGCTCTTTAATTTCCTCATTTCTTTTTCTTCTTATTATTATAAGAAGGATCGCTTCCTTGTGCTGATAACTGATTAACTGATAAACATAACCCAGACTTTCTAATAACCTTTATCTTCCAATAGAGAGGACTAAATGCCATAGCCTTGTTTATGAAAATAAACTGATTTTAAAAGACGGATCTTCCATGTATGCCGATAACATATAAAATGCATTATTAAACGATAGAGGCATCTATAAATCCCTAAAAATAAAATATTATCTACATTGATGGATCTCAATATGTTTTACACGATCAATTTGGTAACGTATTTTTAAAAATAAATTCTAAGGGTTAAAGTGACTAGATGATGTCATGAGTTTTTAGATTTTGCAGATAAGCGTTACTTCATTTAATCTAGAATGTGATTAATAATGACATAGGCTTACTATATAAGTGTATTTTCTTAAGCTAATAGAATCGAAACATTTAAATCAAAAACAATACTTAAAAGGGATGATAATCAAACATTTACGTTTTCCAATTTAAAATACATTAACAATCGGGATCATTCACTTGATTCTTGATGTAAAGTGTGAAACGTCTTGGTAATACAATTCTAGGAAGGCGCGAGGTACGTATACCAAGAAGAGTTGTGTCCCACCAAGAGATTTAAAATCATATCACTCTTAAATGTTTTTGAAAATTACCTTCCCTGCGAATTTCCCTATTTCTTAGGTATGGCTGTAAATAAAATATGATTTTTTTCTATATCGTAGTAACAGTTCATGCGGGTTTGGTGCAACGTTGAATTTGATACTTCCAGTGGGGTTTTTTAATCTGTAAACTTTATAACATGATTACGTACATATCTGTGAAATAATTAACGAGGTAGATAACCTAACTACGGATCATTAGTAATTTCGAGAGGTATGCATAATCTGTGCACATGTTGTAAATACGATATATTGGTGTGAACTAGTGCCTTTAAACCAATTTTTATATATACCTTTAAGTATATTTATTCACATTGCGGATTCGAAAATATTTTAGACGCTTTCTTTGCAATTATTCATCTTCTTATCCAAAATATTAGTATGTATCGATCATTACAAATATTATCATATATCGATTTAGATGATTGACCAAATCAAGAATACTATGATGAGCAATAATAGGAGATGCTTTGTGCAGATTAGTGACGGTCATGGATAAGAAGTAAAATGTAATAAGAAAATATGATAAATAATTGCAAACTGTCCCTAAAATCATACATATGTTCAACCTTTTGTCAGGAAGGTTTAATGTGAGGTTTTATTGACCCATCAGTTTTAACTTTCTCTCTTCTAGAGTGTCAGTGTGGTGATAAACTTCCGGGATGCCGAAAGGAGGACTGCAAACATTATAACCAAACCTTCCTCGATACCTGTTGCAAAACTTGTGAGAACTATCTAACAACTGCAGCCTCAACATCGCTAACTTCACTGACGTCACCAATATCACTGACGTCATCAACGTCGCCAATCACATCACAAACGTCACTGACGTCATCAACGTCGCTAGTAACATCACAAAATTCACTGTCGTCATCAACGTCCAAAATCACATCACAAACGTCTCTGACGTCATCAACGTCGCCAGTTACTTCACCAACGTCACTGTCGTCATCCTCGTCCAAAATCACATCACAAGCATCACTTACGTCATCAACGTTCAAAATCACATCACTGACGTCATCAACTTCGCCAATTAAATCACGAGCGTCGTTAACGTCATCAGCGTCGTCAGTAACATCACAACATTCACTGTCGTCATCAACATCGCCAATTACATCACAAACGTCACTGACGTCATCACCATTGCCAGTCACATCACAAACGTCGCTGACGTCATCAATGTCGCCAATCACATCTCAAAATACCTTACCAACATCAACAACGCAAACAGACCCTAATCCTACAACATGCACAGATGTTAAACAACCAGAAACTTGCAAGTCCTTTATTAAGGATTTTGGTAAATCTAGTTGCTATCGTGATGGACTTAACGTCTATGTTGCAGGACTTGTCAGGATGAAGCACACCCAACAAGAAAAGGTAACAAATTTCTCGTTAATATTCTTACTTTAAAGGGGCAGTTGCACGGCTTCTGAAAGATTTATCTTCTTCCATACTAAGCAATAGTGTATGTCAAGTGTATGATATTCAGAGGGTCAAAACATTCCATAATCAACCGATAATCCTGAAAATAAAAGTATCAAGCAAAAAGCATCGGCGGCCATTTTTATTGTCGTTAAATCATTTGGAGTATCAAAATGGATCCGTATAGCAATACCGACTTATTGGACGTTCGTTCTAAATCTGCCTTTTTTGATCAAAAAAACATTATCTTGCAATTTGAAAAATTTATTTTCGTTTTAAAGATAGGACCATGAAACCATTATTAAACCTATTTGGTGATAGATGTGAGAGAGCCCCTTTTAAAGAAAAAATTCAATAATCATTTTAAGCCATTTTGGCTTCCCTTTGAATGTCATTGACACTAATTACTTGGCTATAATAGTCCCCATTTTGACAAATCCTTTCACTGCGCATGCCTGCTTTCACCGCGATCAGTTTGTTACAATGTATTCATTCTTCTTTTATGATTCTTTTTTTTCTTACAATTCTATTTTTTTCATAGATTGTCTATCGCTTCATTTCGTAGGATGGATGTATTCTGTTGGTACAATTTTCACCTTGATCTATTTTGATGACATTATTCAAATCACAATTAATCCTGTTAATCTAATTTTATTTGATTTAATCTAAATCAGTTTAATTCAACTTTCTTTACTTTATCTTCATTTCATTTTAACGAAATTACTTTTTCATATTTCGTTTCATCATTTCATATCTAAAAATATTTTTTATTAATCTTATTTTACCTAATTTTAAGCCTATCCTTGGGGAGACTACTTTCCTTCATCGTGCTATCCACTAAGGAAGTTCCTCGGACAGGGCCGTTGTCCCAACTCGACCACAATAATGCACTACTGCTGTGGTACTTGTGCCGACCTCGGCGACTACTTCAAAGATCGTGAAAATACAACCCCCATTCCGGCATCTACAGCAAATAAAAACACTAATATAATCTTCGTCACTGTTGCAATACTGATAATGTTTCTTATGCTTTAAAGTTTTCATGGTTAAAATGATGGGTAAATGATTTGAGTCGATCTTGAAATAATGAGATAATTCTGTATATATATTGTATTGTTGCATCATAACGTCATAACTGTTTTTTGTAAGACTCCATGAAGATATCAAAGAAACATGTTGGAGTAATGTTGGCTTTGTGTAATTTTTTGTCTTTGAATATATAAAACTGTATACTTGTGAACTCTTTTTCATTTATATATTTATGTATATAACAACATCGTGTTAATAATTTATTCTGGACCCAAAAAAATAGAATTTTTTAAATTTTACAATTCACATTTAATCAGTGTTATAACGAATCAAATTATCAAAATATCTTATTTCAAAATTAGTATTATATATCCTTCACCTTCTTCTCCATCAGGGGATAGTGCACATAGTCATATGATAGGCGTCGTTAGAGCCTTGTAAAGATTGCGACCATGTTACGACCAGTGTATCAATGTTATACCCATTCGAGGTTTCTGTTATATTTCCACACTCCTTTAATTGCAGAAATGTTTCTAAGCGGTGTTACACATCAATTCACTCACTCATTGAAGATTTCCCCCAAAATGGTTCTATTTAAAGAGACACAGTTGGAGTAATATATGCCAAACTTAATCAATGGTGTCATTTGATCGCAAAGTAACGACTGATACCAAAAAGACACATTTTAAAGCTTATAAATTTTTTACAGTGACAATATGAAGGTAGAACGTCGCAATTATAATCGAAAACCGGATAGTGGCGCGCGTCAAATAGGCAAACGTAATTTAGAGACTTATCTAAAACATCCAGGAGGGCAGTTAGGAGTTGATAGTGTTTGTTAGGTTATATAAAAAGTATCCATGTATATTGGACGTAATATAAAAAGGATGTTTTTAGATTTTCATGGAAAACCAGTATTTGTCATATATATGTCTTTTGAAAAGTTAAGATGTTTTGTTTTTATATCACCACCATATGACATTTAGGTTCGTATCTAAGGTAAATAATATTTTATGAAAATCACGGATAGGCTCTTTAATGGAATTAACATACCATCTCTCATTGCCCATGTTGGCTGTGCATATACATGTATACACATACCGCAGTATACTAATTTCAGTACATGTAGGTGAACATTTGATAGCATACAACTTCACATGTCAATGTCAAAAGCTAGTTCAGAATATTAAGAAGTATTCATAAAGTATAGGTATAGATTAAATTAACGTTGTGCAAGACACCTATATTTATTCAAAACTAGGATTTCTTTTACTTTTTGATGATTTCTGATTAAATATTCATCAAAATGAAGAAACGTAGTATTTTTCATTTTGAAATAATTCACAATTTTGCTGACTCAGCAATTTTAATTGTAAGTAACCTTTTTAGCAAGTTCTATAATCTGTTTTTCTTAGAAAGTAGACGTTGTTGAAAGAATATGATTTGTATGTATGCGCTCAGGTATATTTATAGATAATGAGTGGGAGAAAACATGTTTTAGTACAAAAATAGCTTAAATGTTGATAATTTAATTGAAATGTTTGAATACATGTTGTGCCGTAGAGGCTAAAAACCCACAGTACCATATATATTTTATACTTTTTTCTGGAAGAACTTATGTTAACTCAAACATGTTTTCATATTAAAAAATGTTTAATACAGGACCTAATTTAAATTTAAGATTTCTAAAAAAAGGTCATCATTTCCCCATTGACTCCCATGTTAAATATCTGACTGACAAAGGGATCTTTGTTTTAAGATATCTCGAAAAAAACAACACTAACCCCCATTTTTTTGGGTTGATATTTCAAGCAATTACACTAAACTTTTGAATAAAACATGTTAGAAAAAAGTTTAATACTTTAAATTTGAGGAACGGACGTCCTTAATTTATACTTTCCTTCATATTCAACGACAGTATACAATACTCCTCTATCAAAACAGTTGATATTGCATATTGATATTTAAAATTTCGCTTGGATGTGGTAAGTCCAAGTTACACCTTTGACAACCAATATTATACTAAGGCCTTCAGTACAGTACAGGGTTGGTATCTCTGCTTCTAAATAGGAATTATATTTTTAAGATTTTCAACCCTAAATATGAAACCTTGTGTGTTGAATTGTTTTAATTTTTTTGCAATCTAATTCATAACTTTTGAAGGTAATATTATAGTTATTCTTAATATTTTTACATAGGTGTTGTGATATGTTTTTGTACCATATGTATCATAAACTACGTTGATTTCCTGTTTCTATTCTTTCAAGTGACTGAAATAGTTTGGTTTTTTTCTTACAGTATCGGCGTGATTTATCTATATTTGTTTTCTTAATTCATGACATTAGTGAATCAAACCTTTAGCTAAATGTATATGTCTTTGTCTTTCGTATGTTTTATAAGTCCTTGTTAGAAATAGGATTTCAAAAGTGTTCATTTTTATATCAGGACTGGATTTGACTTAAAGAGTCCAGATATCGATAATGAACAGGCCACTTTAATGGATGATTGTCACGGACAACTTGGGGATAATCAAAATCATCATATCTACTAGATTAATGTGTCCTATTACATATCATGAATATGTTTATGCGAAACATTTGTCAACCTATCTACAAACATTTATTCCATGTTTATATGAAATTTCAATCCCAAGAAACGAAAATACATATTATTAATTCATTGACTAACGTTTTGTCAAATGTACATGAATAGTTTCCATTTATACATTTGTTTTTTTTTTTTAATGAGACCTTTATTTAATCGACAATAGTGTTTTAGCTGCTTTTACTTATTTAAAAATTTTGAAAACAGTTTTAAATTTTGTATCTGTTGAAATCATTATTGTGCACTTAACTGTTTATTTATTGTTATCAGAAATTGTTTTTATCGTCAGATATTTTATTTTTCCTTAATAAATAACATAAAACAGATCGTCATTGTTTTGTTTCAAAACTACAAGTAGGAAGTGAAAACAAAGACAGCGTAAATGAATTATGAAGGCATCAGTAATAATAAATCTTTATGTACACTTTTCATGAAACAAACAATAATTAATTTAGAAAATTAAATTCTGATATACCTCAACAATGAAGTGGGTAACCAACATGGTATTTGCCAATTTTGTTTAACATAAGCTTATAATGACACATTAATCTTCATTGTGATCGGCGTGTGTGTACATGTATTACATTAGTTCTTCAGACTTACTACTCGTCAGAGGAAAGGATAGGTTTTTAGGTAATTTTTACAGTTCGCCACACGATTAACTTTTAGTAATAAAAAAGTGTACAAGGAGGAACCTCAAAATTGGTAAATGGGAAAGGTACAGTTTAATAATCTCAAACCCAAAGTGATAAATGGTAAAGATGGCGTTTAATAACCCTACACTTTATGGGCTTAGACCTTAAACGTGAATTTCCTTTAATTTGATTCATGTCCAAGAAAATCCTTGTGAATTATTTTAATGGATCAATATCTCAATAAAAGTATAAAAGACATACATCTGAAATCATTCCGTTAATTAACGAATCATTACTTGCTTAGAATTTCAACATACAATCGAGATGGACCATCATTGGAAAATCTTTATTTTTACTGGCAAATGATCATTCACTCAAATATCAAAAAATGTTGCTCTTTTCAAATCCCCTATGTGAAGTGAGCACATTAGGGTAATGGCACATGTTGTCAGTTATGTAGGTTTTTTTATGTTAGGTCAAATATTTGGCAAATTAAATTCAAATGATCACCATACAAACCGCAGCCCTTGGAATCAATATCAATGTTTTCGTTTTAAAGCTTTGTTTGATAGTCATTGTCTAACGAATTTGTCATGCAAATGGTCCAAATCGAGGGCAATCATTTGGAGTGAAGATTTGCATGGCATTCGGTAACAAAATTGGCACTTGTGATGAGAAACATTTTCATTATAACTGCGCCAAGCTTGAGTGTGTTTTTTTCCACATGGAAACAATAAGGACAATGAGGTACGTTTTATTCTAGTTATTGACAGTTAGTTAAAGAGCCATTCCGTGAGTTGTTGGAGTCATATATTCAAAACTTATTCAATGGTGTCATTTGATCGCAAAGTATCGACCGTTACGAAAAAGACACATTTTAAAGCTAATTGGCTTTTTTACGGTGACAATATGAAGGTAGAACGTAGCAATTATGATCGAAAACCGGACAGTGGCGCGCGTCTAATAGTCAAACGTAATTTTTTAATCGTATCTAAAACAACCAGGAGCGCAGTTAGGAGTTGGCAGTGTTTGTTAGGTTATATAACTAGTATCCATGTATATTGGATGTGATATCTACACCTCTGTGCATTTATAAGGCTGCTTTAAGATTTTCATTGAAAACCAGTATTTGTCATATATATGTCTTTTGGACATGAAACGTTAAGAGGTTTTGATTTTATATCACCACATATAACATTTAGGTTCGTATCAAAGGTAAACAATATGTTATGAAAATCACGGAGTGGCTCTTTAAGTTAGTTGGAGGTAGGATAGCGCGGTTGTTATCGCGTTCGGCTTCGGAGATCTGTGGTTCGAATCTTGCCAGGGGCTTGGTATCTCTTTCTGCAGTAGAGAATTATTCTACACGCAGTAAGGTTTTGGTGCAATGTTACACTGAATTTCAGCGCAGTACTGCCCATTTTTCTTTCGTTCAAGCTGATGTTCGCATATTTCACGCAATGCATAGCCACAATGGTGTCGAGGATTTTTTCACTTCTATAAAACCAGCAGCCGTTATGTAAGTGAAATACCCTTGAAAGCCGCGTAAAACAAAAATTCTCTTAACTACACCTCACAAAGTTAGTTACCTAACAGTTCGCTGATAACTGGAGGTACTTGAACAGCGCTGTAATCGAATTCAATGAAAACTGTTATGAAACAAATAAATTACTTTGGCAACAAAAATTGTTTTAATGTAGGTATCATTAATGTACAAATGTATGTGAGGATTACTTTCATTTATAATACTTCAAGCTAGTTCGGAGGCTTACCGAGCTAAATGTATTTTCTATAAATTAGTATTTAGACAAATTATTCTAAAGGTTTTGTTTAACGTTAAAGAATAGCAATTTTCAAGAAACACATTAGCTTTGTAAGAATAACCTTATTAACAACATCTGCAAGTACCTTGCAAAAGTGGGTCATCAATGGTGGTATTCCCTTACACGTACATTTTAAAGAGGAAGCAAAACGGATAATTGTGAAAATATCTTATTGATTGAATGGAAATCACTTTATTTTCATCTATTAAACCACTGCTAGGAAATCATCTCAGCTACGCGTATATAAGTACCTTTAATTTTTCCGTTAATAAATCTACACCTTTGCCTTTGTTTTGCTGTTCATCTGTTAAATAGCTGCAATTGTCTTTAAAATCATGTGATTATTTAAGGGAAGAAATGTAGTTGAGATGTTTTCTAGTCCTATTAATAACTTGAAAATAATTTTGTCCTAAAACAAATCAGTGAACATTATTCTTGAAACATTTTATTAACCTTTGATGACTAACCTTGTCCAGGTACTGTAATGCTGTATTTAAAACAAAATATGAATAGATCATTCCTTTATTCATATATAAAGCGAAGACGAATACAGAATGACAACAATTTGCATGTATTTGGTGAACAAATTCTCGAATCGAAAGCCAGTATAATAATTGAATATTGGTAGAAAACTTCCAATGCTACCTGTTAATAAATTACAATCATTTCAAGGAATTTTAATTTACATGAATAAAATTGTCTATTATTTAATTATTGATTACATCTACAAATCTCACAAACCACTCTATCAAACGCAGACATTGTTATAAGAAAACTCTAGATATCTAATCATTTACAGTATTATAAATGTATATAACTAAAACCTTGCAAACAAGTTTTTACCTATTTTCTCACACCTCACTATGAGCCTCCAAGGAAATTCTTCCGACATTCGACGACTTTCATGATTTATTTGTAATAATGGTGTTAGATATGCCAGTTGTCATAGTTACCAAATTTCCAAGGCACTATTAGAAACTTACAAGAAAATGCAATGTCTTTTTCCGCTAAAAATATTTCATACTCAACTTAAATATCACACCACAAAAACTATATGAACGTTGAAAATGCCTCCACAATGCTTTTATTGTCCACGTCGCTTTCATTTGTCATTCGGTTTTTTTACTTCTTCAACATGAATTCACACAGTTAGCTTTACTGAAATGGAGAAATATTTTATTTCGTAGTTAGTTTGGATTTCACGAACCCATTTACCAATTCATTACGACCAATTGCAAGATTAACAAATTGAATATTACAATATGATTTTCCTTTTCAATTTAGACATTAACGGTGCAGGAAAACATTTATAGGATGGATTCTTATGTGTCTGAAGAACGTTTTCATTTGGTAAAAAAAATTAAAACACGCGTATTCTTACAATGCTACTCACGCTTCACACAGAACATAATACTGCAAGAAACAGGTATCGTCGTCCAAATTCCAACTGCAACGCATGTCTGATTTTGCTGACAGGGTCAGGCAGTTTTGTTTCAAAAGAGGTATCCCATTGTCTGGCTGTCCTTTACACCAATGTAAATCAGAAACGCGTTTTCCACTTCGTCTCCATATCCACTCGCCTTCTTTGGCCTCGTCGGATGCTGCTACCCATACCTTCTTCAACTTATCTGTTTAAAAACCCGTTTAATGGTATATAACATCGTCATTCACAAAGAACACCTAAAGACATGTACAAGCTATCAATGATTCAAGGACGCCCTTGGCCATCACTCTGTTTCCACAGAGGTAGTTCCGTCAGGAATTCCTATACTAACTTCTGTCCCAACACGAGCTCTTCTCCAGAAGATTCCCCTGGCTGCAAAAATTGCAACATAAACTATCTTGCAATTAAGCCAATCAAAACACCACTTGACATATTTGATCTCATCGAGGCCAATGGAATGATTCAGTCGATTTTTAAGGCGACCTTTTTCTGCAAAAGTATAACGTGCATATTAGAATAAAGTTTAAATTGACCGATGCATACGGAAATAACTGAGGCAATTCGATTGACGATGATTGCACATTCAATCTGATCGTATCTGACCAGGCTTCTACATTTCTAGAACGAGAAACGCACGAATTAGGACAGAGGTTTGTATAGGATTTAATGACGGAGCTATCTCGGTGGGGAGAGAATATTTTGTGTGTGATGCGTGTCTGGTCTACGTGTAAATCCAAAGGGGCCAATCGGTGTTGGACAGTGGTCACAATACAATTAAGAAACTGCTTTGCATTATAATTATCTTTCATACTCAATCGCACTATAGACTCAAATTGGCTATTTCAAGGACTATTGGTTTTAATATGAAATTGCACCAACTTTTAAATGCAAATCAATAATCTCATTTGACCTTGCCTATTACCCCAATACGTCCGTGACATATGATCGAATTTCTTTCAAGTTATTCCTTGGCAATATGATTTCTTTGATCAAAAACATAATTGAATAATTTTTCATTAATCTTTATTGTTTAACCCGTCTTATAAAGTTATTTATGTAGAAATCATGATTTAAAGTGTATCTTTAATATTGAAGATAACTTACAAAAGACGACAAAAGAAAACAAGAAATAATTTTTTATTTCAAAATAGATATATTTCCGTTTATTTGAAAAAATTATTCAGTTGTAATTGTAATATATCTTTTTGAAGTGAAATCAGCAAAATTAGTCATTTCCCAAATGTTTTTAAAACCGAGCCAACAAAATCGTCATTTTGCTGAAAATTGATCCTTGACATGTAAGTTCTACTTTTGAAACTTGACGAATGAATATTCTTATTTCCTATTGCCAATTTAAATAATTTTTTCATATATTTTGTTAACTGGTTCGAACCTTTTTCAGAAAAGGATTAAGAATTCGATTGGAGAAGTGTCAGGAGGGCCTTAATTCAAGACAACCCAAGATTACACAATCCACATGCATTATAACCACATCCTCCACACGTATATAAACCACATGCTCCACACGTATATATAAACCACAACCTCCACACGTATGTAAACCACGCCCTCCACAAGTATATAAACCACATCCTCCACACGTATATACACCACATCCTCCACATGTATATAAACCACATCCTCCACAAGTATATAAACCAAATTCTCCACACTTATAGAAATCACGCCCTCCACACGTATACAAACCACGCCCTCCACACGTATATAAACCACATCCTCCACACGTATATAAACCACATTCTCCACACGTATATAAACCACATTCTCCACACGTATATAAACCACGCCCTCCACACGTATATAAACCAAATTCTCCACACGTATAGAAACCACGCCCTCCACACGTATATAAACTACACCCTCCAACGTATATCAACCACGCCCTCCACACGTATATAAACCACATCCTCCACACGTATATAAACCACATTCTCCAAACGTATATAAACCACACCCTCCACACGTATGTAAACCATGCCCTCCACACGTATGTAAACTACATCCTCCACACGTATATAAACCAAATCCTCCACATGTATATAAACCACGCTCTCAAGACGTATATAAACCACATTCTCCACACGTATATAAACCACATTCTCCACACGTATTTAAACCACGCCCTCCACATGTATCAACGCATCTCTTGTTTGCAGGTCCAATCAACGTAGCATTATCATTGGTTAATCAAATCAAGGGCAGGGTATCAAATTACAGACTACAAGAAGAGGTTACAGACTAAAAATAGCCCTATTAAAACGTATTGATACGTAATGGATATCAGTTTTACAAACTTACGTTTCCTTTTGCTGACGACTGTCTTCACAAACCGATGCTCTTCGCGGCCTGATATCTCAGCTAGGTATGCTCTTTTTTTCTTGCATAAATTCTACGAAGACATCCTGCTACATCAGCGTATTTGTCTCCACCTAGCTCCATCATAGACCCTGATATCCTTCGGCCTAAAACTCTCGTATCGCTAAACATAGCAAATCAATGAAATGACTCGCATTCAGCAATAGCGGCACCACCCGGATGAGAATTCAAACAAATATCAGTGTAGGCTATAAATAGTCATGAGTAACCAGCCGTAAGCGATACGAAGGATATCAGGGTATATGATGGAGCTAGGCGGAGACAAATTCGCTGATGAAGCAGGATGATACGATAAATAAAACAGGATTATTCATTTTTAAAAATAACATTGAATCGTGAAATAAATCAACCATTACAAACTCGCGATGTGATAAAAACCATGTAAAAACGATGTGATCTTATTTGAGTTTTCGCTATTAATTATTTTTGATGATTATTTTAACGTTAAAGGTTTTATTTTTCAAATTGCTTACTCACAAGACTTTAACGCATTCCTATCTTGTTAAAAAAAAGATGACCAAATGTCATCAGCAGATGACATATATATATATATCCCACCGATTCCCCCCAAATATCTTTGTTATCATAAAATAATAACTAGAGTACATATGAGGGTTGTCCCAAAAGTATCCGGCCTGAATATGAAAACATGCCTGAAACGCAACCATACTGTTTGTGCACGAAGAACATTCATTGACGTGTAAATGGCATGAAAATCACGAGATGCATACTCTTCAATTGCATATAATAGCCTGTCATTCAAGGGTACCCTCAGATCTTTTACCGAAATGGAGAAAAGTGAATGTAGGGCTGTTATCAAATATCTGAGTTTAAAATAATACACATAAGGAAATTCATGGGGATATGTTACAAACATTAGGTGACTCTGCTCCTTCATATAGCACCCTTAAACTGAATTTAAACGGGGTAGAGAAAGCACTAAAGACGAGCCCCGTCCTAGTCGTCCATCTGATGTCGCCACAGGGTAAAACATTGAGGCTGTTCTTGACACAATAATACTGGACAGGTGAGTGACTATCAGATACTTAGCTGACACTCACCACATCAGTAAAACTTCAGTTGAACGAATTATACATGAACATTTACATATGAATAAGGTATCAGCACGCTGGGTCCCCAGAATGTTATCTGAGGACCAAAAGCGAAAACGTGTCATAGTCAGTCAGCAACTTCTTGACGAGTCGTGCAGACCCAGAATCATTTCTCGCTCATGTTTTTTAGGCACATTTACATTCCATAGTGTGGGGCATGCTGGTGTAGTGGTTAGAGCGCTGGCCTCTCACGCCAACAGTTTGGGTTCGAATACAGGTGGCGACACATAAAAAGAATTGTGACCTGGGCTTTACACTGTGTTCTTTTGCAAGGTATTGCACTCCGAAGCCTCTTTGACCACATGGTACTGGTACTGAACATCCAGCTGTACAATTGGGCACCTGAATACGGGATGTATGGACATACATGGCTGCACCAACCGTTTCCATGGTCTAATTTTCTCAATGTCGAAAGAGCTTAATAAATCGTGTCCAGATATGGACAACATGGAAGTGAAATATAACGAGTAAAACAAACTGTCTATCTAATATAAGTACCATACTAAGACATACCACGGCTCCGTTCCACGTTGCCTTCTTGTTGTACGAGTTGTAGCAGGAATTATTGTAGTAACTCCACTTTCTCCGACAAAAGCACGTGTCTTGAGTTTGAAAAAATAGAGGAAGAGCTATGATCACTGATTAAAAAGTATAATTCTTTCATTTACCTCCACTCCACATTTTTTAAAATTATTAAACATAATATCAAATTTAGGAACATGATTTATGTATATGTTACATTGATGATGACATATACCGTACAGTGTGATAAGTTTGGAAAATAAACAGTAATTTATATGATTAACAACTTTTCTTTCATCAAGACGAGCTTGTGGGACATTCTACCATGACATCATTGACTTTAACACGAGCATTTGTTGATAGTTTCTTTCTTCATCTTCCAACATATATTGGACAATTCAACTAATCAGACACCACGGTTTTGAAACTGAACTGTGATAACTCAACAATTACAAACCATGTGCTTTGATTGGTGACCGCGTTAGTAGGTCACATAGAAAAAAATCATATCGCAACTTTGACTTAAGATCAAATATAGATTTTACAGAACTTTCTCTCTTAACATTGTCGGATAGTCGGGGATATGTATCAATGGTGTATATACTTTGAATTAAAGCTAAATGATATAATAATTTCGAAATAAATACCAGTCTGATTAAAATTAACTGTGTCCCGAGAAATAGAAGTCGGCAAACATTACTCTACCGGGATTCGAACTCGTTCTATTAAGAACTTTCCTCTCAACACCGTTGAGTTGGGAGGAAAGCCTCCATGAGAACGAGTTCGGATATTTTAAGTGCTATATTTTCCAAATTTTATTCCTCGGAACATGTTGGATTTTAGTAATACTGAAATTAATACTACAATTATTTCAAACATACCTTTCTTCACACGTTCATCATTAAGGCACACACTGCATCTGGATTTCCTTGTTCTTGTCTTACGAGACTTCGAATATGCTGCGCATCTACAATTGCCATTGTCTTTGTAGGTCTGAAGATTGATTTTATATTATGAATATCCCAGCTATACCTTGAATTGTTATTTCATCTTATGCAGTTTCAAGCAAGAAAGACTTAAAAACAACATTTTGGTATTTCTAAAACTAAATTGTATTAACGATAAATATAAACTTGTTGATTTTCACATCTTCAGATTTAGTTTTACCTGAAACAAATACGTTTATATGTTTTGGATCTTTATCAATGAATATTTTTTTAATTTGTATAGGCATATCGGGCAGCCGCTATTTTAGGGGCATCTGGGACAAAAACATCGACCATTGTATAACTTACCACGGCCTTTTTTTCTAATAGGCAGTTCAAATTGTTGCAGAAAAAATCGCGGAAATAGTCTTCCAATGCAGAAAATGGTATGGTTCGCGGAAAAGTTATTTTAAAGCAGAATGCCTACAGAATTCATCATTTTCTGCCGCAGAATTAACTCATTTTATAAGTTGAAATTTTAAAAAAAAACCAAATTCATGGAAAAGTT
This sequence comes from Phorcus lineatus, assembly GCA_921293015.1. Lineage (NCBI taxonomy): Eukaryota > Metazoa > Mollusca > Gastropoda > Trochida > Trochidae > Phorcus > Phorcus lineatus. Next base: position 40,552,000 of record OV121096.1, read on the forward strand.
TGCTTAAGGACAAAATTATATATGGTTACACAAAACTGAACTAAAAGACTGGTTACAAAGTATGTTTTTCACAACTCAAGATGTTACATTCAAAAGTTTATCCTTTGAAAGAGTTCAATATCGCCCAGCTCTAAAAGAAGTGTAAAAAATGTGTTTGAAATGCAGTATTTTATCATTTTAGGTTCTTTTTTTGGTGTTCAAAGTTGCAGAATCTTATGCAGAATTTGGTAAAATTAGGTGCAGAATTGAGTTAAATCTGCCGCAGAATTTTAATATTCCTCCGCGGAATCCAGGAGGGAGTGGTAAACTGCTATCTTAGATTTTGCAAGAATTGTAGCACGAATGAAATGTGAAAGTGGCCCTACAGTTTATAAATCTCTGCTAAAAAGGTATCATATTAACTGTACTGAACATCAAAAGAAAAGCGAATCAATAGGGTTTAGGCAACTTGATCTATTTTGTTCAACTGTTTTCTGCTATTTATTCTTGTGAGTGCCATTTTTTCTAAACTAAAACCATTTACACTTGAACCAAAATGCCGACCATTTTAACAACTATTTCCCATAGTAATAAAGAAGTTGAAGATGATGCGTTTCTTTTGATGTTTGCTACAGTTACTTTCGGTTGCCTATCATTCTATCTGCATGTAACTCTGTCAACTGAAATATTAACAATTTATATAAATACTTCCTGCATTAAAGCAAAACAATAATGAATAATAATTTATCTATATTTAATATTGGAGTTCTTTCACGTTTTATGCATCTTTTTCTGACAGAGAAGTAAAAGTCTTTTAATATCATCTAAAAGTATGAACATATGAAATATTATTATTGATCACTAAACTCATCACGAATTCCTCATGAAGATGCATTCGTGTTCAAGTAAAGTACCACAGATACTTAAATGTAAGAATAATGTCAATTTCAGTTTATAAATCAAGCTTTCTCTGTCATCAGTGTTAATGTAGGCGTTTTTTATATCATTCTTTGAGTTCGTCCTTCTGGAAAGAAACACTGTTGCTGCACAATGACATGACTGCTCCAAATATGTTGCCAACAAAAATGGAATTCTTATGTATGCAATTATTCAACGTAGATTACACGTAAACTTCGCCAAAATGTTGTTCACATAAATTTGTAGTTACCTTTTCTTAATCAGTTTGTAAGAGAAAATGTTAATGAAATCAATATTGCTTTCTGTCTCTTGCACTTCATTTAATTCTACATTCCTTGTTGCAATGATAAACTAATCAGTAGAAACGTTCGAGTAATAAGACTGACACAGCTTTATCTCCAAATGTCTTGAATAATAAATGGAAATTATTGTAACCGAATAGTTTTCCTCCTGAAGAGCAAATCCATAATGACTGCGTTGGTCGATATGACCCAGACAACAATTCGGCCAGCCATTTTCTTTTACCATCTAACTTAGTGGCCTGTATTTGTTATTAGAATTGAAGATGTTGTTGAAATGAAATTATAATACTGAAAAGTATACTTTATTTTTATCTTTACCGTGTTTGGGGGATGGGCAAATTTCGTTGTTGTAACAAACCATCATATAAAAGAATGAGTTTACAATCAAACACGATAGACAATAAGGTTGCGCCAAACGCTTTAACATGATATAGAATATAGATACTGATATGATTTAAACCAAGGTTTGGATAAAACATGGTTAATGTTGGACTTGATTTGAGTAACTTCTGTTAGCATTTAATGCAAGTGTTTGAATACACGAAAATGGAATGATGGACGAAAAAAATAGAGAAAATGAGGAACTGGTGCAATATGCTTTTTAACACATATGTTTTTGCACTTGGATGATTCAGTGCAGACTTGGGAAATATTAAGGATTTTCCTCGTTACCGGATGTGTAACTTACAAGGAAATCATACAAACTTCTTTTGCAAAAGAACCTCTCAAACGATGCTTGAGCTCTTAAAGAGGTAATAGAAAGGTTTTTTTAAATTCTATTTTTCCACATTTGCCAAAATAAACATTAGTTTATGCCAAATGAATTATCTTCGGAGCGTTAAACATCTCATTCCTTGACCCGATCATCTATAGTCGTAGAAGAAATTATCTAGTATCAAGCGCAAACCACTTTCATTTGTATGTGAACATCTTTAAATCATTTGAGGTAGGGTTATGGGCGAGCGTTGTTGAACTGACTATGGTACGGCCGATTGACAACTACTTTCTTTGATAATTTCTTGAAATTGATAACATTCATTTTCGTTTTTGTGAGATCACTTTTTTATAACATAAATATAACATAAACGACTGTAAAAGATGGGAAGTGTTCCCCATCTAACAACAGGGACTCTCAGAGTGCAGTAAGAATAACCTGGGAAAATAGGTAGTATTACCATCTTTGTAAGGAACTTTAACAAATGCTAACTATATTTGTCTACATTTATTTGGAACAATTTTCACAGCTGATTAAGATTCATAGGTATATGGTTCGTTTGTTGACGTCCGTATTTAAACCGATTAACATACGCTTCTTGTGTGTCACGCCCTTAAGAAGCTTTTGAACACTTTCTGACTCAGTGAAATAGAACTGAAATGCTTTAAAGCGATTATTTGATATTTTTTAAGATAACTGATGTTAACAGGCTATATACTCATTGACAAACCTTTTCCAAACTTTAATGAATTAACAGGAGCAGTAATGATCTCATTTCACACCTTGAAACAAATTCAAGGGCAAAATTAACGTTTCTATGGAGGCTGTGGAATGTAAATGAGCCGTTATCTCAATGAAATATACATCATGAAATATTTATCAATGTTATCGCATCTTTTTTTCATAACTTTCACAATTCTAAATGCGTGTTAAAATCTATAAATAATTTTTCTCAGGATTTCAATCACGCCTTTTATCATCAGTTGCACAAAGCTTTGGCAACACACATGCAAATGCCCCCTCACTTTATAGTGCATTCTCTATCCACAGAGGTATTTCTGTCATATATTCCTACACGAACCTGTGTTCCCATACAAGCGTTTCTCCGTCCAGAAATGTGAAAGCCTGATTGGATGCAGTCAAAGTTAGTTGTGCAATCAGCGACGCCGTTTCATAAGTGATCATTCGAGAGGCCTCATTTATTTGAGTCGGGCAAGTTTAGCTTTCTGGAAACATCAACAAATAAATGAGGCCTCTCGAATGATAACTTATGAAACGGCGTCGCTGACTGCACAACTAACTTTGACTGCATCCAATCAGATTTCTACATTTCTAGACCGAGGAACGTTCGTATCATGACAAAGGTTTATAGGACTTTATGAAGGAGATACCACTGTTGTAAGAGAATATGTTGTATCAGGTCTTTTGAAAGACTTGCAGGTCTTATCGACGTAGCAGTTTCACTGGCTTCGAAAAGTTAAGGATGTGAAATTTCTGTAAAGAATTTTCTGATAAAGGACCACGACAGTCTTATAACTGGGTATTTTTTGCGGAAACGAAATTCAATATTACATTACTGAACACAATATTGAAACATGTTATTGAGGGTAGCATTTTGGTTGATATTGATTTGATATATTGATAAATAACAGCAGACACTTTGTTTTAAAAAATACAAAAAAAAAAGAAATAAAGCCATTCATCGGCGCTTGGATTGTAAAAATTCTTGCTACGGCATTACAAAGCATTGGTGATTATTCTTATCATAAATCGTTATAAATGTGTAGATGTTATTTTATTTTATATAGTTTATAAGTATATTGTTAAATAAGTAAAAGTAAAGCGTACTTTGTCATGTCATTTTCATCAAAACAATTGGACGATTGTATGGGCGGATTATCAGAACATTAAAACCCTGTGTGACCAATGTTGGGCCACCTCGGAAAGGGCAAATGGACCACGGGCTTCGCCCGCGATATTTCGATCATGCATATACTCTAAACATTGACTGTGACTCCATTGCCTGGCTGAAGAGAAATATATGGATATTCACCTTTTTTCTCGCGACATTTCTCTCCTTGTTCTTGTCAATTTCAAGAAAACATAACACGTCGCTTTTTTTATAGGTATTAGCCACGCAGTCTTCCGTACGTCTACATAAATAGTCACACTGCATGCGTGCAACATGGTGTCTGCCAACAGTACTTGCGTCACAGTGAGCCACGAAAACTGCCAGGAAAGCTGCGGTTAACAAAAACAACAAGTGATATCTCTCAATAGATAGGGCACCCACATGGTCTATTGAATCTTGAAACAACAATAATCTTTTACTCGAAAGAAAGAACAGAACAACCTTCGATTGAGGAATACTTTAAAACCTTCAAGCAAAATTTACTTTTCTGATATGACATCTATGTAAATGAGCTTGAAAATTGTCACGGTCACTGAAAATGACAAAGGCCTACAGACCTTACTTACAGATAAGTATTGTCACGTGACGTAATTTCATTAGACTTTTATAATGTTTAGTTTAGGACAAATAATTTTCATTGAGTTGATTACCAGCGTAAACTATGTACACATTAAGCTCACGTGTCAGAAATCGTCTCTTACAACCTCATAATTTCAGTTTAATATCAACTGGTTCTCCCGGTAATGACAAAAGTTTAATCAACATACATTCATAGTTGTCTAAACGTTTCATATGGCGTTCAATAAGGAACGTACTTTATTCATGTACATTTTTAGGTAAATTTTATGAGTTTTGGCACAGGTCAATAGCTCGTAGGTTCTCTATTAGTTTATTTTTATGTGATTTTTAAGACACGATTGTACATTATGTATAATATTTATTACACAATTATTTAATAGAACTAATCGTGATTAATTTTACCAATCTTACGAGTTCATGGATCTGATTGTCAATTGCACAGTTGATATACATGTACCAATGCATCCTTTTTGTAAACGAATCTTTCATGGAAAACTGATGTAAGGTTCTGAATGTGTTGCAAATATGCGATTGATAATATGTCTAAAGTATTTCTCAATTATATTCAAATTGTGTAAAGCAAAGTTTATATTGGCTAAAAATTGTTATTTAACATTAATTATTATTACACACTGGATCAAGAAAAAACAAACAATCGCAAAATATCATAATTTTTTTTTTTGATGATGATGAGCACTACAATATGTCATAAAAAAAAAATCTAAAAGACTTGGGCTATCGTCTTGATTAATTTTCGTCTAAATTTTTGTCAATGTCATTGCATAAATATAAACAGGCAACACATTTATGCTTGCTTTCTAATTACACTCCAATTTACCGGTTTTCATAACCCATCCTTCTATATCGAGCATTTACTTATGCTAATTCAACATTAACGAAACGCCAGACGCCATTGTCATCTTTCGCTGGTGACAATGGCTGTGAGTAGAAGTGCTCATATGCATATATCATACATATGGTACATCTCATGTTTACTTTTAGGTTAAAATAAAACTAAGACGTTAACTCTTCGAATTTTCTCTTTATGACAATAAGCAGAAACCATATCATTCACACATTCCACATGTTATCTTACATACATAAGGCTTTTGACATTTAACATTTTACCCCCCAAGATCTATTATTTACTTACCTAGACCTTCCAAATAGACAGCAGACATTGTGAAACGCGTTTCAGAAGACACTTGTTATTCAGAAGACTAATGTTTGCTAAAAACAATTGTTGAGCAGAATATGAAAATTATATAAAGGAAAACAATAGATAAGACGAGCGTTATGGCAGTTAATTATTCATGAAATGACCTTTTGTATTTTTGAGGAAAATTATGGAACTAAACGTCATATCGTGAAATTATTGAAATGAGCTTTAATATTAAAAATAAAACTTCTGAATAGTATTTCATATAATTTCATATTCCAAATACTCAAGAAAATTTGAATTTTATAGAAAAAGGGAACAATATTGAATAATTGAATAGGAAAAAACATTGAAAACGACTTTTTCTGTCAAATTGTTTTCTAACACTAATCAGTTTTGTGTTGGAAATGCATCTAAAGATAATTATGATATTGAATCTATGTTGATGCCGTAAATTGAACCATATGCTTTATTACTCGCCCGTGTAAGATACCGCAGTGTAATATTTATACGGCGATATTAAACTAGTGTAATACCGCTCCCCGTATGACGTCATAATATTGTGTGGTTGTGACGTCACAATCTTGGCACCGACGTCTCAATGGCGGCTTAGTCGCGGAAATGCTTCGTTCAATACACTTTCAGTAATAATGCTTGAATACTGAGGTCAAGTAATAAACAGAATAGTAAACTTCCTTCCATTTAATACTATTTGTATTAAACTCGTTAATGATTTGGTATCAAACTCGCTTTCGCTCGTTTTATACTTAATCATTAACTCGATTAATAAAAATAGTATTAAATGGAAGGTCGTTTAGTATCCTCTATATATCATATTGGGACATGCAAATCATTATCAAAATATATATATTGATTTTTCGTGATATAACATAATGAAACAGTCATCACTGAAAGGTCAGATATCTTTTCGTTTAACAATAGATATGTACATGTACATATCCCGTGATGACGTCGACTTCCATTTAATAATGAGGGTGGCATATAATATCGAGTATGTCCTAATCAGTGTAGTAGGTGAATTGATTACCTTACTGGTTCCATCGGTCTCAGAAAACATTATCGCCTCACTCTAACGTGATGTATCTGACAATGGTAGGTTGTGGGAAGAATAAGATACCGTAACTGTAATATATGATAAATTGGATTTTGGTCTGAAATTGTTAGTTGAGTACTCTTGGAATTAGAAATAAATGTATTTTCAGCGATTAGTTCTCATTTATTTAACCACAATTAAGTTTAATACAAAATATTCATTGACAATAATTTTTTCAAACTGTCAGTCAGTTATCTTTATCAGTTTTTATAAGATCCCCACAAAAATATGAGTTTACAGGAAAGCAAATCGTTTCATATTTACCCCTTAAATTAAATTAAAGTCAAATCGTACGTTCTGATGGAAGCTATGGTATGTAAATGAGCTTTAATCTCATAACTGTCATGGAAAAAGTTACATTTAATGTATTACAAATATATGTATTTACCGTAAGTCCTTTTCCAGTAATACCATATGTGATACCAAAATACATAAAATAATTGATATATCTACGCTATGTTTTAATATGTTGACAGTACTTAGATAATTATGGAAGGGGATGTGTGCCAAAAATGAAATCATGTAAACTCGTAATTCGCAAGTTGTAACATGTTGTTCTCAGCCATGCAATTCTCGGAAAGACAAGTCCAAGTATGCAAACCTAACATTTCAATCCTGTAAGACTCAACTTTCTGTTCTCAACTTTACAAAGTTCAAATGTAATTCTAGAAATGTTAAAGTCGAAACTCATTTTTGTATTTCAAATACGAGGGATATACACATTTAGCAATGCTACAAATTACGTTTTACAATTGGTAAATGAAAAATGAAGAGTTGTAAAATCAGCCTTTGGAAACAGACTTTTGCATCTGGAGTTTTACATGAGTTGCATGGTTATGATTGCAATGTTCCGAAATACATCTGTACACGATTTCGCATTGACCATATTTGGAAGTTTAACGAAGACTGCCGATGATTTCCGAAGATGATCGGTATTTGACAACAACGAGACCTCCCTGATCCAAGCTCCATGCAACGCTATGCAAGCTTTCCGGATAGTGTTGAGCTGAGTCCGCCACAATGCGCGGAGCTTGCGCATGCGACCTTCACCTTTTGTCAAAGTTCTTAGTCAATTATTGATCTAGATAAATTTTTTCTACTGTTTTCGTAAGGGTTACACGAGGTTTATCTCACGAAAGAATATTATGAACTTTAATTCTGGGTTAGACTTTACTGGACACTAAATCTCTGCACAACTTACTGCATCGAGATGATTCATTTTAAAAAAATTTAAATATTAAGTACGTAGGATTTAAAAAACTCACCAAATTACGAGACTGGATTTAGAATAATGAAACAACGGCATACTTGTCTCGCAAAGACAAATAGCGGTAGAAAAAAAAATATATTGTACACCCACGTTACGCTTAAAACACGGGCATGTAATTCTTTCAAATTAATAGTTAGAAAAATAACTACGCAACGTAAAGTAAGGGGAAAGTTCCAAAATCATTGAAAAGAATATTTTTTTCTTTTGTTAGTCTTTCATTCGGTCGTTTAACCAATAAATATTGTTCCGTTAAAAGAAACAATTATTCAATACCGTTTAAAGTCGTGTTTTAAAGCTATGAAAGTTCTAAACCAGACGTTTTTTAAACAGTTAGAACAAATTTGATTGAAGAACATGTCAAAATCACATGACTGGCATATCATGTGACATGTTATTTTTAACTCTCCGTCCGATCAACAGTTATTATAGGGTCGTCTTATAAGCGAACGGTCTATAAATTTTTGCCCGGTCTGGCAGGCCGCCCGAGAACATCGGGTCATTGTTCGATACATAGTCTATTTTGCCCATTTTAAAGTCGAAAAGCTCTTGCAAATTCAGATATCATCAACAATTTAAATCAAAATACCTTTGTTATCATCAAAATGTAAAAATTCTAACAATAGACCTTATTTACGCGGCGGCCATGTTGAAACGAAAGCGAGGCTAGGAACGCAAACCGGTTTGACGGCAGTAGTGGCTATCGTGGAGTGAACGAAGAATCTGCGCAGTTTTTCTACCTTACTCTAAATTATGCTGATAAAATGTTTTGATTCGTGTGTACACATTTAAATATTTAAAGATCATACCTAAATATATGAACTTAACCATGTATTCATAATTATTTATTAAACTAAAAGCAGCGGGTAACCGTTACGTTACTGATTAGGATAAAGATAATGGGAATGTGATGTATATATTTAATATCTTTCTATATCCTGATTAGTAGATCATAATTATTTTAAAAAAATTACAAGCCTAACCTTCTATCTTGCCTAATGATTACATCTGCTGCCAATATAACCCGTCTTTTTAGGTCGATTTCTAGATTCTTTCAGGGAAACCAAAGGGTTGCGTTTAGGACTGTACGTAATCCTTTATTTGTCATTTTTCGCTCAGGGGACGCATACACATCAACTTAAATAACACATAAAAAAAATTAGAATAAAGGTTTATAGTCTTTTCATTTGTATACTTGACAAGAAAAAAACATTTCATGTCGTGACAAAACATACCGCCGATTACAAAAAATCATATCATTTTGAGGGAACTTTGAAACTAAGGAGTAATATCAAACTCAGATTTTATTTAACACCATGGGATTAATTTAGCGGCCTGAAGAGATAACTGTGTTTGTTTCCGAGGCAACATCGTTGAAGAACATCCGTAATTACAAAGTTTTACGCTTTAATCTAGGTTTCAATGATAGGTATGTAAATTATGCAGATGTTTAATTCTACAGACATCGTTATATTGAACACAACTTAAATGAATCAAGCAGACACTTATACAAAACGGTTTTACAATTTCGAAAAAAATCTGTGAGTGATTATGATAATTATTTTTGCAATTTACGATGAAAAAACTATATCAGTCAAACCTACCGGGCTTGTTCAAACATTCGTTCAATTATACTTCAGCCATTAAAAGTCTTGGAATGACTGCAATTGTTTGCTCCAAAATGTTCCGTTTTAATTATTCATATGCTTTTAGTTAAAGGCCATTTAGAGATAGCTTGTTAAATTTGAAAAAAAAAACTTGTCGGGGAGGGAGATCTAACGGTTTAAAGCGCCAACATATCTCAGACATCTCCTATTTTAAATTCTTATAAATATTTACACATTCATGGTTTGATAAAAATGATGAAAATCTTTTTCGGGCATCTCCGCATCACTTTTATATGTATGCATCTTATTGTATCGCAATTTTAGAAAACAAAATACCGCATCGGTACTGCTAATCTAGATCATTTTTTCTCAACCAAAAGATATAGTTAAGAACGGCGATCATGATGTATTGTATGCTGAACTTACAATTGTATATCTGATAAGAGAATAAAGATATTTTTAAAAATTATTCATTTGAAATGCCACGATTTCAGAAGATTGTAGAATAAATGAATTATCACGAAATGAAGTATCACGGCCTCGCACTTTCCGAGAAGTATATCATTGTTTGTAATGTATTTCAAAAATATTTATATAGAGATTTTGAAAATTATAAATATTTAAGCCAGGAGTTCACACGGTAAGATTTACAGTCAATACTGGGGTTAGGTCAATAACACTGTCCGAAAGTTACGGAGTTTACGCGTCTACTTCAATCGTTATGTTAGGTTAATATTCAAACAATTTTGCTAATGTAGATCGAAATCGAATAACTTAAATTTGTTAGTTTAGTTTGCTGATAATTATTCAATTTATATTTAGAAATATATATTTTATCTTAAAATTCATTTACCTTAGACCGCAGTATAGCTTACAGTACAGTTGTAGGGATACGGTAATCTGATGTCACAATTATCTATTTTCTTTATTGAAATAAACTTGAAATAATTAGATTTTATGATCCACTGCTTCTTGTGCTTATCTTTTGGAACCTAAATTGTGACTAGTCCATGTATACTCACATCGAAAAGTCGAATCGTTAGTGCACTGAGGCAGTGCTGTAGACAATAACGTTGCGCCGCTATGCCGATAGCTTTGTTTGCGTTCCTAGCCTCGTTCTCGTTCTCAAAATGGCGTCGCGTGAATAAGGTCTATTATTTGAAATATTAGATTATACATTTCCATACGTATAACTTAGGGGTGTACAACTTAGATTTCTCGCATCAGAAAAATCAAGATAAGTGGCACAGCAACAAAAACACGACTATTGTATTGTAATTGATAGTTAATTACCCCCCCCCCCCCCCCCCCTCCCCCTTGAGCTAGCAAACCCCTAATTTCAGCAATTAATTGCAAATGATATTCGTTCTATTACAATTTCTTGCTATTTGCCTTAGGGGTCCGAAAACACCGTACGCGAGTTACTGGGAACTTTGACAAAAGTTGAAGGTCGCATGCGCAAGCTCCGCGCATTGCGGTAGACTCAACTCAACGCTATTCGGAAAGCTTGCAAAGCTTTGCATGGAGCTTGGATCAGGGAGGTCTCGTTGTTGTCAAATACCGATCATCTTCGGAAATCATCGGCAGTCTTCGTTAAACTTCCAAATATGGTCAATGCGAAATCGTGTACAGATGTATTTCGGAACATTGCAATCATAACCATGCAAATCATGTAAACCTCTGGATGCAAAAGTCTGTTTCCAAAGGCTGATTTTACAACACTTCATTTTTCATTCACCAATTGTAAAACGTAATTTGTAGCATTGCTAAATGTGTATACCCCTCTTATTTGAAATACAAAAATGAGTTTCGACTTTGACATTTCTAGAATTACATTTGAACTTTGTAAAGTTGAGAACAGAAAGTTGAGTTTTACAGGATTGAAATGTTAGGTTTGCATACTTGGACTTGTCTTTTCGAGAATTGCATGGTTGAAAACGACATGTTACAACTTGCGAATTACGAGTTTACAGGATTTCTATTTTGGCACACATCCCCTTCCATAGATAATCACTACTCTAATTATGTGTTCATTGGGACTTTTGTTGTCAATTCCACAGTTGCCATAGCAACCCAAGTGCAACTGTACGCTGCACATTCTCGTGTAAACAGTGTTACAGATTTATTAAAACTCACAGCTGATACCACGTCCCTTATAACCTGTTTCTTAATTTGTTGTATATATGCAAATTAATGGAATTTTGAAATGTAAAAAGGCAATGTAATTATATAATTTATATTATGTGATAAATTAACAGTTGCCTAGTTCGTAAAAAATTGGTTGATCCACAACATCTGTAGGAATTGTCCTTGACAGAATTCACGTTGTCAGATTTCGTTGCATAAATAAACAAATGAATAAATAATCATTGACATACAGGAAACTGAAGGCGATATCAATTTTATTTAGAAATGACACAATGATGTTGGTCGTTTATGAAAATTAGAAATCCTCCTTCTTATAATGCACAATGGAAAGTGTTTGCTTCTCTCTCCACTTTCCATTCCTTACATACATTCAAATATTTTTCAGGTGAGTGATCTGTCAATCCTTAATTCAGCACGGGTCCTCACATATGGGCTCTCTGAAATTCAATTTCATTTTAGTTTAAATTTGTTCAAATTATAATGTTTGTTTCGTTATTTTTTATTTTGCCAAACCGTACTAAATTGTTGAATTATTTCGCGGAATCGATATGTGATACTGCATCAAAATAAATCATAAACTAAACAGGATAAAATTGTCAAAATGCATTGAAGTCCCTAAATTAAATGAGATTTCAAAGATTTTACGTACGCTTCACACAATATGTGATACTTCATGAAACAGGTATCGTCGTCCAAATCCCAATTACAGTTCAAATCAGACTTGGATGATAAAGCCAGACAGTCTTGCTGAATAAAGTTTCCATTGTCTGGTTGTCCTTTACACCATTTCAGCTCAGGAACACGGTCCCGGCTGCGCCTCCATCTCCAGACGCCTTCTTTGTTCTTGTCTGTCCCGCTAAGCCACATCCGATCAGTAGTAGCTAAATTTGGAAAATAGTCGAATACAACATTATCAACATCAGCAATCAAATTCTCAATAATGAGTACAATCAACATCAAGTAGCTAACTACCATAATTTCCGAGATGTATTGGGAAACCTCATGGACATTTTGTCCTTGAGGCCCCTCAGAGTCGCAGCCGAGGACGGATGCCTCAATAACAAACTGTCCTTGATATTTACCGATAACAACAAGGAATCTATGGAGTGAGTGAAATGAGATGAAACATTATAAGTTTTCACATTGTTATAAATTTTGATAGCTTTACTGACCTATTCTCAAATGTATGAATGAATTTGTGGTTCTGTGTGCAGTGCATAACTTTTCACGCACTTACAAGCCAAGCACGAGGAGCACGTGAATCAGTTGCCCACGGCAAATTCCACAACTCGTCTATTTCAATATGGGTTTTGACGGCTTTATTGTGTTTCATGACAATGGAATTTTGTAACTTGCTTCTAAATAGGATTGAATTTGCTCCTTTTTCAACATTTAGGGCCTCGTTCGCCTTCTCATAACAAAACTCTGTGCTATGTAAACAATGTAGACAAACATTATATTCTCCCTTACGCGTAACAATATAAGCCACAAATGGGCCATGTTTTGGTTATTTTGAAAACATGGCTGCTGTTAGCCCTTAAGACTCTTGACCAAGGGAGAGGAATTTTTAAATATCCTGTCTGTAATAAATGCTTATCAATCATCTAACATCATGGACATCGCTTGCAACCGACCAGAAGTCAAAATGATAAAACTTCTGAAAGCTTCAAAATCACTCGACGCAATTAGAGACAACCGAGATCAACCATAAGCCACGACGCCGTACGCGTCTATTTCTTCGTTAAAGATTACGATATTTACATGGAAAAGAAACACAGCATATTACGAATAAAGAAGTTTCAAGGAACAGTATCACTTCTTTTGCAAATTGTATTTCTTCCCAACATCTAAACTCTTATTGACTTACGTTGTGCCTTCTCTATCAGCGACTTGATGAAGACACTTTCGTTCTTGTTTGATATCTCTCCCAGGTATCCTCCCTCCCTTCGACACTTATTCTGAAAATGTTGAATAAAGCAAGATTGTTAGATTCTTGGCAAAGATAATGAGAAGGCGTTGTTTTAACTGTTATAAGGAAAAAAATAGCACATATGTTGATTTTAGTTTTGGATCTTTTCTTTTACATTACTAAAACGTAAAAAAGGTCCAACATCGGTACACCAATCAGGACATCCTGAAGTAAATAATTCATTTAAAAATCCACTTCATCATTGAGTTGCTCAGTTTGTAAAACAACATTGAAGGGACAGTAGAACGTTTTCTTAGATAAAAAACCAAAGAAGTAAGCGTGGCTCACTAATACCACCGGCCGTGTGTCCCTAACCAACTGAAATACCGGAAACTGCCCTTTAATTTTCACTTCGGATCCGATGGATCAGTTTAACTTTCATTTCAAAACAAAGTCTCTAAACACTGAAACGTACCAAAGTAAGAATGAAATCACAATATTACTTGTCACATGTAACTGCAACTCTAGGTCGGATAAATTCTTACCTTTAGAAATGTCCAAAACATAGAAATATGTAGAATATTCAAATATTCATGACATTGCTTTAAGTTTGCGAATTCATAAATCGATGTAAGCCTATGGGTAAAGGCTAAATACCAGCGGTCTATAACATTGATGGAAAAAGCACGTATCAGTCACTTGAACAAATATAACAGCAGTTAATGAACCAAGCAGTCAAAAACGTAATCAATCGTTGTACTAATGAGCGAAATTAAATTAATGTTCGTAATTCCATTAAATATGTTTTGCTTATTTTGTAGGAGTTGTTGTTGAAATTATTCGCTATATTTACGATGAATAAGTTTAAAAACATGATCATGCATCTGTAAAACAACTGTCATTTGAAAGATAATTAAACAAATAAATGGATTTGAAAAGAGTAAACGTTAGTTCATTTATACATACAAGAGCGCCATCCCAGCTGTTTTTCTGTTTGACAACCATGTAGCAGGAACCTGAATAGAAAGTCCAACCGTTCCAGCAATGGCAGTAGCCTGTAAAGAATTAGAAAGACTAAACTACGGTGAAGACGTTCCTTTGTTGATATTAGCAACGATTTCCTCAATGTAAATTAATGGGCTTACAGTTTCACTTAAGACGGCTCTGAACTTGCTGAGAGATCAAATACTGCAGAGATTGCAAATACTGCAAACGGACACAGAGTACATGTATGTTGTTGGTGTCAAATATGTCAAACTTCGTAACTTATGTCATTTGATCGAGTGGTGGGGGCTGATTCTGAAAAATAAACATCTCAAAGCCTGTCAGTTCAGTAAAGTGACAATAAAGATGTTAAAGCCGAGATTTATGATCGAAAAAGGGACAATGGCGAGCACCAATGGCTAAAACGTTGTGAAATTTATGTAAAGCAGACACTCAGTCAAATATAGGTTTGTTGTGTTTAGTTAGTCATTCAACAAATATATATGTCTAAATGAGACGCAGAATTTCGACATCTTAACATTTTTTGGTCGTGTTTCGATTAACATTGAAAACAATAAAATATCATAATTTGGGCATTTCAAAGATGGAAGTATAAGGAGGCCATTTGAACTAAGGTCAGGGTACATGGTATTAAAAAAAACATTTTAAAAAACGCTATGTCACTTTTAGTGTGCTTTATCAAAAGACAATCACAATTAGGGACTAGTAAACTGTAAATGAACAGTGTAGACAATTAGATACTAAACCATTTATATATAATTATGTCACAGTATGGTTGAAAAAATAAGACCTTTTATTTAGAAATGATGTTAAACTCTTACATTAATGAGTGTTTCAGATTAAAAAATTACGTTTAATTGTCTAAGAATTACTTATACAAGGAAAAGTGTCTTGTTTTGTATTGTGTATATTTTGCCAATTATTTCTTCATGCATATAACTGATTGTGGTATGATTTCTACTCTGGGCTCTTGATACAACTATCAATGCTATATTTGTATCCAGTTTAGACAATCAAATGCTGATGATATTTTCAATCTATTTAATTATGTTCAAATTTCTATTTTGAATTGATATAACTATCAATTCAGAATTAAAAAGTTAAGTGATATTCTCCCTTCTGATTGGACTTAACAAAGTCATGTGACCAGTATACATTTCAATTAACCCAGAACTGCAGTTTGCAAAGTATAACCGCTGTCATCTACAAACTCTGGCATTTATACTAGTTTACATTGCAGTCTTTCATATCAACAATTGATCATAATATGAAAAACCATTTTAATCGACCTACCCTGTCCTCCAATTACCCGAGCCATACAGTTTATACATCTTGATTGTTTGGTTTTTATCTTAGGTTTCACAATCTTCGAGTACAAGGAACAACTGTGTCTCATGTTCCTGGGAATATCGTTGAAGAAAACCTGTAAATAAAACCATTAGTAATTCACTTTGCATTGTTATCATTGAAACAAACTAAATTCAATTAATTGATTTATGTTTAATCAAATATATCAAATTGAGACTAATCATTTTTCATAAATTGATTTATATCGAATGAATTACATTGTGATCAATTAAACAAATTAGTCCGCAGTAAAGAGAACTACAATCAAATTCAATCGAATTAAATAAATATAAAATTTCATTTTAGATCCCCCCCCCCCCCCCCCCTAATTTAAAGGATCAAAAATATATTTAACATGATATTGTTCCAACAAGTTATTCTGCAGAGAGGATGATAGAATGCTCCATATTTAGACCTAGGAGAGCATCCCGTGGCCTTAGCTCAACACTTTACTGCTTAACCGTGTAGTTCAGGATCAGAAAAATATCAGAAATACAGCAATCAATACATTCCACACAATCAACGATAATGACCTCAGAAGAAAATACATTTTCAAAAAACGTGTACTGCATATTCCAAATAATCACTAAAAATGCTATATCATTACCATTTTACTGGATCTTCTGTTCCTTTGGGTAAACCTGAGATGACAGGATACATCTTTCTGTCTTGCACCGTATGAGACGCACCCCCCTGTGTTGATGCACAGTGATCGGCACTGCATCCTGGCCAGTGGTCTCTTAGAGAGACTGACAGTTGAGCAGATATGAGCCATTACGGCTACCATCGTCAGAGCTCGGAGAAGAATGATGGGTTTCTTCAGTAAAAACTGTTCAGTTAAATCCATTTTTATGTATTAAAATTTTCGGTGTCACTTCTTGAAAGTTATGATTTGTTATTGTTGAAGCATTTGGAGGTTGTGTGATGTGTTGATTGCCCTGTTTTATGGTTGTCAGTTTTAAATTTGTTTGTTGTCGCTTTTGACAGTTTTGTGTTTTCACTTCTGAGGGGGGTTTTTCTTGTGTTTTGTCACGTTTGTTGATGTTTCTGTGGTTGATGCACAGTTTTGAACACTTTATTTCATTTGTTGTTTATATTAATGTTAAATGAATTGCATAGACTATAAGATTCCACGTTGTTGTTGTCGATGTTTTAACTGATATTGGATAAAAATTATCAGTTCCAGACAAATTTTCAAATTTTTGTCAGTTACGTGTCATGTTATTTATTATCGCAATTATTCTTAATTATTAGTAGTTGATGTTTTAGTTTCAGTGGTTGTATTTTTGTGATTTTAAGGTTTCTTGTTTTCCTGTTTTATTTGTTTATCTATTTTGACTTGCATTGCTTTCATCAAATGTATTAATATGTGTATCAATTTGTTCGTAGTTATCACTGGCAATGTATTAGATTTGTACTCAAATTATATCATACAAATCATATTTATATTTACTGATAATGTAATTGGTTTAAAGTCATTATAAGATAATTTTGGTTTATCTAGTATACTAAACGATTTACGATGCCTTTCAAAAAGTGAAATCTTGATTGAATCAGACACACACAAATTAGTCAATGATGTTATAAGATGAAAATATTCTGAATGATGAACCATAAATTCTTAAGTTGCAATCTCAACACAGATGTAACCAATGCTTCATGTAATAGAAAGCCACAAAATGAAGTCACGTATAAGTTTATATATTGAAATCACACATTTTGACTGAATTTCATAGTATGAACTTCCGGAATTGCCTAAAGTTTAGATTGCATTGTCTCTACAAACATCTGAACATTAAATTACTCTAATGTGCATACGTAAAATAACGCATTTGTCTCCTCGGACTTTCCTCTCTGCGATGACGAAGATTATACTCCACAAATTGAGGTTGTATATGTATGAAGTTGTAACCACAGTGGTAGATTCCAAACACAGTAAATCTCCGATGATAAAGTCGCCTAAGATAACACTATAGGGTTTGAAGTTGAAGCACGATATACTTCCCGATAAAAAAATTGATTTTGAAACACACACTATGCTGACACTTCGAGTTTGTGACGAATGTTTATACTTTGTGAACACTGCCGTTTCATCTGATGAAAATAATTGAAAGATTTCACTGATGTTTGATAAGATTCAATCAAACAATCATCCAACTGTTTTTCATTTAGAAGGATGTATACACACTTTTCGTTACTATACGAGTTGAAATCATATACAATGTCGTCAAAATGTATACGACAAAAATAACATCACTTCATATGGTTGAACTGCACAGGAAAAAGTCACAAATAATACGTTCGCAGTCTCGTTAGGCAAAAGACATTCAGCTTTTTCGGAGTCCAAATGACCACTGGAAGATAGGATATTATTAAAATAATTTTAGAATTTGATTGCTCAACCTTGATTCTGATTGGAGGGTTTATTGGTGGCTGAAACAATTTCATTCACATTTAAAATTTAAAATCATCATACTTAAGGGGTCAATGTTCAAATACCCAATGTGACTTTTTTATCACACGATAAATTAATTTCATAAATGATTTTATAGCTTTTTCATTGTTTTAAAATTATTTCACTGGCAATGACTTCTGACGTCCAAAAATAAATCATCCGTTTTTACAAGGAGGATTAGGCTTTTAAATGTTTTATTCATCAAACTGGTTTTAAAGACCACTACTGGAACTAATAACTGATACTGATTTTGAAAAAAAGAAACAAAACACTTCAAAACGAAAGACAAGCAAGGTCCTTTATCATGAAATTCCAATGACCAATGGTTTCAGAATTGAAATAATTTATAGCTTTGTTTCTCTTATCAGTTTAGCTAATTAATTTGCTAAATGAAAAACAATATTATAAGCGAAGGTCATTGCAATTTGATCTTTTTTATAATTGATTTTATAAGAAGTTATATGTCATTGAATATAATAAAATTTCCTCTTCTTCTAAATGCGTCTTAAAAACAAATAAATATTAAAAATTTTCAAATTTTAATTGTTTGTATTGATATTTTTGCATCTCGCTAATATTTTTTATTTTTGTATCTTTTTTACTGAAGGGAACACATATCACTGTTTATCAATATTTTGCATGAATTGGACGTTTCTGTGCAAATAGCATACATTTTACAAATAATTCTGCCAAATTTTAACAATCAGTTTCGTTCCGAAAGTGACTTTCGTGCGTTAACCAAACATCTCGAATTCAGACATTTTAAGGAATATTTATATCAAGATATAACTCTTACTCTAGGATGTTATTCGTCATCAAGTGTAATTGGGCATTTAGAATTGTCATTCATTCCTGGACAAATAACATAAGCATTATTCGATATGCCTCTTTTTCTTTTGTTTTTATTCAGAACGAAATAATTAACATACCTTGAATTTATAATCCTCTTTAACTGCGTTCACCAATCAAACATACTCGTAAACGACAAAAGCATATATATATATATATATATATATATATATATATATATATATATATATATATGGGTTCTTATCTTAATTTTTCATTAATTCATCATCTGTTTTCACTATATTCTCCCTTCAAACATACTCGTAAGCAATAACAAATACATATGGGTTGTTTTTGGGCTTACTTTTGTATTTCACATGAGCATTAACATATATTTTAACATTTATCTTTACTTTATTGTTGCATTAAAAATTAGCATGTAAATTAGCAATTGCACTTCAATAGCATTTAGTAATTAAACTTCCAGGCAAAAGAAAGGTTTCACTCATTTTTCAAGTCTATAAGATAAGAACAAACGCAGATATGAGACGTCTGATGATTGGTTTATAAACAGAATCATTTTCAAATATTCTCTTAAAAAAAACATCCAAATATCGGCATTTAATTTGCCCAAATTCACAAGAAAGAGAGAGGGGGTCAATGTTAAAAATTACACAAATGCGAAACTCTCAGTAGTCACAGGAATCACGGAGTCTGTCATCACTAGCAACTATGACCACTCGGGGCATCAATGCAAGCAAATACACGCCTCCTTATTGAAGTCGTCAGGCGTCGGGTGACGTCAGCAGGGATCCTGTCAATATGTTTAACAGATATTGCTCAGGTTCTTGCTGGTTGTTTGGAGGTGGCACCAACTTTCTCAAATGGCAATCAAGCTGATCCCAAAGGTGTTCAATGGTGTTCATATCTGGTGAGTTGGCTGAAACAGTGACGTTGGCGTTTTTGAGGTAGTCCCTAACAATTCGGGCAGTTTGAGGTCCTGCGTTGTCGTGATGCAATATTAATCTTCTTGGCTGTTGTTGGATGAAAGGAACTACGATAGGTTTCAGTACCTCATCAATGTATCGCTGGCCAATAATATTTCCTCGCGGAACAACCAGCGGCGGCGTCATTTGGCCACAAATGTCCCCCACACCATGACGCCTCCGCCTCCGACGGTTGGACCTCTCTAATTCAGTTTGGCACGAGACGCTCGCACCTACGTCGATAAACTCGAACCCTGTCATCGGTCCTGAATAGGCAAAACCTGCTCTCGTCTGTAATCAACACCCTCTCCCAGTCACGTCGCTGCCACCGGCGTACAGTACGTTTCCATCGTAATCATCGTTGACGGTGTTAACGGGTCAAAGCCATTCCACAGAAAGTATACCAGCCAAACGAAGTCGACGAAGGGTTGTTCTTGTGCTGATGACGTGACCGAGTGCCGTCATGCTGTTGATGTCGTCGTTACGAATCGTTTTTCGGAGGTGAATCGGCCGCAGTTTTTACCCTCGGTCTTCCCGATCTTGGTCTATTTACAGCCTTCTGATGGTGGTTTGGCTGCAGTTCTTGCCATTTGATGTGACCTTTAGTGGACATACGGATCGCTTGGTCACGTTGCGCTTGTAAGTCTTTGCATACTTGTGGTGTTCTTTATATTACTGAATGTCTGCTCTTTCGAACAAAGGTTGAAAAAAACACGTTTTGCACGTGTTTGTGAATGCACAGTTCCAGTGACTGCGGCGATGCGTTCATGTAGAGGAAAAGAAACAGTATTACTATCATTTTCTGCTTAGAATCTAACCCGTATTAGGCCTTCTAATGTTTTCATGAAAAAAATAAAAGTGAAACCTTTCATATGCTGGGAGTTTATATTGTAATAAAAAATAAATGCCAAAAAAAACAATGTTATTTACATTTCCGTGAGTACTATCTCCTTGCTCGAATTCACGTTGTCAAATCATGTTGCATAGGCCCTATTGAAGGTCATCAAATGAATAAATAATCATAGACATACAGGAAATTGAAGGCAACATTATTTTGATTCAGATATGATACAAAGATTTTGGTTATTTTTTGGAAATTAGAAATCCTCCTTTTTTTAATGCAGAAGTGTTTACTTCTTACAACTGATACCACGACACTTATAATATTTCTAAATGTGTTGTTAATATGCAAATTAAGGGCATTTTACATGTAAAAAGGTAACGTAAGTTATATGTATGTGATAAATTCACAGTCGCCTAGCTATATGGTTGGAGAAAATTTGGTTGTTCCAAAATCTGCTGCAATTAAATATATTAATGATATGAAAATGAAGGCCATGAACCATTTTATTTACATTTCCGTGAGTACTATATATGTGTCCTTGCTCGAATTCACGTTGTTTGATCTTGTTGCATAGATGCTATTGAAGTTATTTAAATGAATAAATAATCATTGAGAAATTGAAGGCGATATCAATTTTATTCAGATATGAAATGGTGAATTTGGGCGTTTATGAAAATTAGAAATCCTCCTTTCTTTTAATGCAGAAGTGTTTGCATGTCTCTCGACATTCCATTCCTTATATACATTCAAATATCTTCCAAGTGAGTGATCTGTCAATCCTAAATTCAACACGGGTCCTCACATATTGGCTCTCTGAAATTCAATTTCATTTTAATTAAAATTTGTTAAAATTATTACAGTATTTCTTAGATTGTCAAAACGTATGAAATGGTTGGATTTTTTCACGAAATAGATATGAGATACTGCATCAAAGAAGATCAGGATAAAATTTATTAAAATGCAATTAAGTCCTTAAATCAAATCAAATTTCAATGATTTTACGTACGCTTCACACAATATGTGATACTTCATGAAACAGGTATCGTCGTCCAAATCCCAATCACATTTCAAATCAGACTTGGATGATAAAGCCAGACAGTCTTGCTGATTGTAGTCTCCATTGTCTGGTTGTCCTTTACACCATTTCAGTTCAGGAACACGGTGCCGGCTGCGCCTCCATCTCCAGACGCCTTCGTTTTTCTTGTCTGTCCCGCCAACCCAAATTTGATCAGTAGTGGCTATAGAATATAGTCGAAAACAACAATATCAACATTAACAATTAAATACTCCTGAAGTGCAATAATAATTACAATCAATATCAAATATGTAATGGTTACATAATTTCCGAGTCGTGTGGGGAAACTTCATGGATAATTTTTCATTGAGGCCCGTCCGAGTCACAGCCGAGGACTGGTGCCTTACGGACAAACTGTCCTTGATATTTTCGGAACACGTGAATATCGGATGCTTAACCGCAATTTTCCACATTCGTATATTTCAATATGGGTTTTGACGAATTGGACGGCATAATTGTGTTGCTCTTTGACAAAGGCATTTCGTAAGATGCTACTAAATAGCAATGAATTCGCTCCTAATTCAACAATACTCTGTGGTATGAAAATAATGTTGACAAACATTATCTCCTTCAAAGTACCAGTAACAATATAAGCCACCAATGGGCCATGTTTTGGATATTTTGAAAACATGGCCGCTGTCAGCCCTTTAGAATTTTGACGAAGGGAAAGGATTTTAAAATTTCAAGTCAGTGATAAGTGATTATCACTCATCTAAGATCATCCCTTGCAACCGAGTAGAAATAATTTATAAAATGACCAAACTGCGGAAAGCTTCAAAATGAATAGACGCAAATACAGAGTCAACTGAGATCAGCCATATGCCACGAGGCGTTCTACTTCTTCAGTTCAGAGTTAAGATTAAAACGAGGTCTTCTTGGAAAACAAAAACAGCATATCAATAATGAAGACGTTGAAAGGAACAGTATCACGTTTTTTGAAAATATTATTTTTTCCGATTTTCCCCAATATATGTTAGTTTTGACTAAACGCATCATCTTCACAGGGTTAAACAGCCCAGTCACCAGTAGTCGTAGTAGAAATGATCAAGAATCAATCAAAATCCACTGGAGGTCATTTTTGTGTGAATACCTTTGAATCATAAAAGGAAGATAAACGGATTCTCATAGCTCAACGGAACATGGAATGTTCGTTTTAGTGCTGTTTCTTTTGATTGAATAACATTTATTTATATTTTCCTGAGATCACTATTTACCACAAAAAATATTCCATGGTCCCTTTATGAGATAAGCATAGTTTGTGTTCTTATTATGGGATCACGTTTCATCTAATGCTGTGGAAAGGAGCTTGTAAGTAATTGTTGTTTGGTTTTTTCGTTTTATTTTTTAAACCCAATATCATATATATATATATATATATATATATATATATATATATATATATATATATATATATATATATATATATATATATATATATAGTATGTTGTTCGATTCAGAAATGTAAAACTTTATGATTAGAGTTGAAGTAGTGGTTGTTATGAAAACATATCTATGTAAACACAATAAAAGATATGGATTGGCATGTTACTAATATCCATGAATATAGGGTTCATAATTTCGATATCTTAATATTCGTATTGCCATATGAATATCATGGAAAATAAGACCCCAAAGATTTATGTATGCAAATATAGGTTAGGAAAGTGATTTAAAATGAACACAAGACGATTATGGCTCTTTTTGAGGAAACATGGTATTTCATTAAAATACCCTGTCTCACTTTTAATAGTGTCTCAACTGAGACAGTTTTATCTTTGACTGCTTAAATACATGTCACTATGTTCATGTAATGTGACAATCAAGGTCATATTACTTTCTTCGATCGTTTGTCTTTGATAACTATGGGATTTGTACTATCCTTTCCAAGCTTAATAATAATAAAACGCTCATTTCAACACGAATCATACGTATCGTAAACGGGTGAACTAAGAATGTTTAAAGTTTACAAATTCAAATTAAAAACATAATAAGATTGAATAAGTTTTCTTGAACACCAGAATGTTCAAGTCTTATATCATTTGACTTTTTTCATAAACAAAGCTACGAACATTTTTTAACCAAAAATACGCAATCACAAATTTCTTATGAAATCAACCTTGAAGAATAAAAGGGCGAATTTTACTTACTGAGAGGAAATACAAATTGCTGACATTATAACAGTTTGATACTATTTTCATTCAACTTCCTAAAGTTTAAATGGAACAATTCGTTTTTCATAATGAACATTACATACTTATATGGCAACATCTGAACTGAGTAAAACTGACTTACGTTGTGCCTTCTTTATCAACGACTTGATGAAGACACTTTCGTTCTTGTCTGATATCTCTCCCAGGTACCCTCCCTTCCTTCGACACTTATTCTGAACATGTTGAATAGAACAAGATTGTTAGATTCTTTACAGAAATAATGCAAAGGTATTGTTTTAATCATCATATGAAAACAAAATATTCATCATGTTGATTTTTTTGGGATAGTTATTGCAGAATTAAATAAGAAAAAATTACATAAACGTGATTGATTGAATCATATAATAAATGATTATCTTGATAATGCATGATTGTAAATCAGACTGATTAAAATCGACCATGTTCCGAGGAATCAAATTTTTTAAATATTGGTTCCACCGGGGTTCGAACACGTTATATATGGAAAACCCTTATTAGAACGAGTTTAAATCCTGTTAGAAGCATTTTTTAAAATGTCTTTGGAAAACCGTCGATTTTAACCAGTCTGACATATGATCATGCACGATAAATACAATCCTATTAATCAATTACTTGTTCAATAATTAAAACCGTCAAATAATAAATTGGCCAGTCATCAAAATTATTTCACTCAGTAAGTTATTTGGTCAAACATCACTTTAAGGAAATCCTTAAATAAATAATTCATTTAATCATTCAATTCATCATTCAGTTGCTCGTTTAGTAAAACATGAATAAAAGCATACATTAAAGGGACAGTAGAACGGTTTTTAGATAAATAAGCCAAAAAGTGAGCGTGGCTAACTAACACCCCCGACCATGTATTCCTGACCAAGTGAATTACTGGAAAATTCCATATACGTTGACGTCCCTTGACACAAACTACAGAGGTCTGTATTCTGTTCATAAGTTCAAATTTCATTTCAAAAACACAGTCTTAAACACTGAAACTTACCCAAAATAATATATAATCACAATATTACTTGTCGCATGGTTGGACAAATTCTCACCTTAAGAAATCATTAGTATAAAACTAACAATTTCTAACACGTTACCTCTGGTTAAATTGCAAAATTTTAAAAGAATTGGATAAATAATCTATCTGTAATTGGTCGGACAAATTATGAAATTAGGAAAAGAGTACAAAACATAGAAATTTGTAAAATATCAAACTATTCATGAAATTGCATGAAATTTTACTTATTTTTACTTATTTTTATTTTCGCTATCTAAACTAGAGAAAATGCCTTTTCGCCTAATCTTCGTAATTCCATGATTTATGTTTTGTATATTTTATAGGATTTTTTGTAGCCATTATTTACTAAATTACGAGGAATAAGTTTGAAATTAATTTTTAGACAATAAAATCTGACCATGCATCTGTAAAACAACTGTCATTTGAAAGAGAACAAAAACAAGTGCATTTGATTTGAAAAGAGTTAGTACGTGGACACATACAGGAGCACTACCCCAGCTTGTTTTCTGTTTGACAACCAGGTAGCAGGAACCGGAATAGAACGTCCAACCATCCAGGCAATGGGTGTAGCCTGTAAAGAATTAGAAAGACCAAAGAACTGTGTAGTCATTTATTTTTTGACACAAGCAACGATTTCCTTAAATGGGCTTACACTTTCATTTAAGATGCTCTCAACTTACTGAGAGACCATCACATGTTTGATAAAGACAGTCACAATTTGGGATTTTCAATCTGTACTCACTAAACGAACAGTGTGAGCCATCTCTGTTATAGAAGAAATAAGATCATTATCAAGAAATAATGTTTAGCTGTTACATTATCGAGTATTTCAGATTAATGAATTTCGTTTATTTGTCTAAGAAATAGTAAGAATAAGGAAAAGTGTATCGATTTTGATATTGCGGTTTGCTTTGTTAAACTTATTTTGCTGGCCTTTTTGTCATGGTTTCTACTCTGGGCTCTTGCTACAACTATTAATGCTAAATGTGAGTCCATTTTAGACAATCCTTTCAATACATTAAATATCTTCCAATTTCTATTTATATGATTATCAAATCAGTTATAGTCTCCCTTCTGCTTTGACTTAACAAGATAATGTCTCCTGCAATTAAACCAGAGCTGCAGTTTACAAAGTATAACCGCAGTCATCGACAGGTTCTGGCATTTATACTAGTTTACATTGCACTCGTTCATAAAGAATTGATCAAAATATGAAAAAAACCCATTTTAGTCGACCTACCTTGTCCTCCAGTTACCCGGGCCATACAGTTGATACATCTTGCTTGTTTGCTTTTCATCTTAGGTTTCACAATCTTAGAGTACAAGGAACAACTGAGGCTTTTGTTCCTGGGAATGTCTTTGAAGAAAACCTGTAAATAAAACCGTTAGAAATTCGCTATGCATTTTTATCGATGAAACAAACTAAATTTAATGTATTTCTTTTTAAATAGTCAAACTAACTGAATTGATTATGTCTAATTATTTAAATTGAATTAGTTGAATTAAATCAAATGAATAGCATTGAGCTAAATCAAATGAATTACATTAAATTAAATCAATTGCATTAGTCCGCATTGAAGAGAACTATTAGAATTGAATCAAATTCAATCAAATTAAATAAATATATGATACCACCTCAGATTGTCACAGTGCATCTGAAAGCAATTCGATAAACGACTGAATCGTTCATGCTAACGCTCCTTCCCATGCCCCCTTTAAAAATATACCATATATATATGCACAGCTCACATACCCCCGCTTCAAACTTTAGTCTGGCTTTCTTGAAAGAAAAAACATCAAATCTACTGTAAAGATTGACATTTGAGTGACGTTGGATGAAAGTAAAATGGTAAGTTTCAAGTCATGTTTCCATGGAAACCGCAAAAAATAAAAATCATTTGTTGGTCTAACCCTCAAAATGCACATTTAGGGATCATGGTTGATCATTGTATGAAGTTTGGTGAAGGTAGCATGTACAGTTTAGAAGATGTACTCCGGACAAAGATTTGTGACGGACGGACAGACGGACAACATTACCATGTTACTGGATCTTCTGTTCCTTTTGGTGAACCTGAGATGGCAGGAGACATCTTTCTGTCTTGCAGCGTATGAGACGCACCCCCCTGTGTTGATGCACAGTGATCGGCACTGCATCCTGGCCAGTGGTCTCTTAGAGAGACTGACAGTTGAGCAGATATGAGCCATTACGGCTACCATCGTCAGAGCTCCTGGAAGAAGGATTGTTTTTTTCTGTAAAAACTGTTCAGTTAAATCCATTTTTATGCATTAAAATTTTCGGTGTCACTTCTTGAAAGTTGTGATTTGTTTTGATTGAAGCATTTGGAGGTTGTGTGGTGTGTTGATTGCCCGATTTTATGGTTGTCAGTTTTAAATTTGTTTGTTGTTGCCTTTTACAGTTTTGTGTTGTCCCTTTTGAGGCTTTTATGCAGTTGGCAGTTTTCACGTCTGAGTTTTGAGTTATTGTGTTTTGTAACTTTTGTCGGTGGCAGTTTTTTGTAGTTTTATATCATACAGTTTTGAACACTTTTTATTTTTGCTTTTTCTATTTTTGTTAAATGATGTTTTTGTTGCCGTAGTTGTGGTATACAGTTATTATATGATCAAGGTTAATCATTTGACCCTAAGCTAGTTAGGAGTTACAACTAACAATGTCAAACTCAAACAACATAATCAAAATCTTATGGACTTATATTTTCTAATAACGTAATTGGTATAAAATCATTTGCATGTATCCAAACGATGACAGTCTACAGACGATGCGTCGAAATGTGGTATTTATAAGATGAAAATATTCTGAATGATGAAACAATAAAATTCTTCAGTTGCAGTCTCAACGCTGATATACATGTAACCAATGCTTCATGTAATAGCACAAAATGAAGTCACGTTTAAGTTTATATCTTGAAATCACACATTATGTCGTAACTGAATTTAATAGTATGAACTTCCGAAAGTGCATACACTTTAGATTGCATTGTTACTGTGATGACGTTGGTGTCAGAAGATTATACTCCACAAACTGAAGTAATATTTATATGAACCAAGGTAGATAGTAATCAAAGTGCATTGAATATAGGATTCCAAACACATTAAGTACCCGATGATATGTTTGACATAATCGCCATAGATAATATTAACTTGAAGCACAACACAAAATAATAAAATAAGATAATAAAAACACAAGTTGTGCTTTTGAAACACACAGTATGCAGACACTTTCAGCTTGTGACGATTGTATACACTATTTGAACACTACTGTTTCATCTGATGAAAATAAACGGAAAGATTTCATTACTGTTTGATAAGATTCAATCAAAGAATCATCCAAGTGTTTTTCATTAAGAAGGATGTATACACACTTTTCGTTACTATACGAGTTGAAATCATATACAATGTCGTTAACATTTATATGACAGAAATACCATCACTTCATATGGTTGAATTGCACACGAAAACATCACAAATAAAACGTTTGCATTATGGGGTCAATGTTCGAATGCCCAATGGGAATTTTTCATTGTTTTTAGATTATTACACTGGCAATGACTTATGCAAAAGGCATCGTCCTAAATGAGATAATGCGTTTTTTACACGGAGGATTGGCATTTTAAATGTTTTATTCATCAAACTGGTTTTAAAGATCACTAATGGATACTGATATTTAATAAAAAATAAAAAAAACACTTCAAAACGAATGACAAGCAAGACTATTATCATGAAATTCCAACAAATAATGGTTTCAGAATTAGATAATCTATAGCTTTGTTTCTCTTATCAGTTTAGCTAATTAATTTGCTAAATTAAAAACAACATGATGAGCTTTGGTACTGCAAAATCAAATATTGACAAATATATGACAAAGGTCATTGCAATTTGATTTTTTTATAGATGACTTTATGAGATGTTTACGATCACAAGCAAAGTGTAATATGTCATTGAATGTAATACAATTTTATCTTTCTCTAAATGTCTTTTTTTTAAAAACAGATTCAAATAAAAATAATTTCGAATTTTTAATGTTTGTGTTGATATTTTTGCATCTCGCTAGTAGTCTTTATTTTTTATCTTTTTTTACTGAAGGGAAAAAATTTCATCGCTCATGAATTTGACGTTTCTGTGTGAATAGCATACATTTAGAAATAATTCTGCCAATTTTTAACAATCAGTTTCGATTCCAAAAAAAAACATTTTAGTGACTTTAGTGAAGAGTGACTTTCATGCGTTAACCATACATATCGAATTCAGACATTTTAAATGAATATTTGTATCAAGATATAGCTTTAACTCTTGAATGTTATCCTTCATCGAGTGTTATTTGGCATTTAGAATTGTCAATTCTTGGATTTTAACATAAGCATACGATCTCATTTTTAAAATGTTCTATTCATAACAATAAAATTAATAAAGCTTGAACTCGAAAACTGCTTTAACTGTGTTCTCCCATCAAACACACTTGTAAACGATCAAAGCAAATACATATGGGTTCTTCTCTTAATTCTACATAAACAAAACTTGACTTCTTCATCTGTTTTCACTACATTCTCCCTTAAAACATACTTCTAAACAATAACAAAAACATATTGGTTGTTTTGAGTCTTACTTTTGTATTTTACATGAGCATCTACATGTATTTTCACATTCATTTTTATTCTGTTTCTTTTGCATTAAAAAATTATCGTGAAAATTAGAAGTTGCACTTGAAATTTTGAATTTGAATTGAAAAACAGCCTAAATGACACTGTAGCTCGTTTTCTTGAAGTGACAGGGTATGTTTCATGATTTTTATACGTCGGTTAGATAAGAGTCATGATCAAAATACAATATAAACTCAATAAGGTTCAAATCGATCCTCTAAACTTTTATATTTATCTCAAAAATTTCTTGTTTTCAATGATAAATGAAAAACAGCGATATAAATGTAATATAATGATTTCACAGCCGTTTTCAAATATCAATATTTTTATCAAATTTATGCAGAGCTCACCATATAGTCCCTATAAATGTGTTCATGATAAAATGGCGTCATGCAGTTTCGCTTGATACGTGTCAATTTATTCTACGACTACGGAGTTTTCAATGTGGGTTGTCGGAGCTCATGTGCAAATTTTCATAAATGGTGCTATTTTATCTTCAAGTAAAGGTTGCTGCTAAAAGTATCATTTTAATGCTAATCGATTCAGAGGAGTGACAGTATTGAAGTTTAGAGTCGCCACATTAAGTTGATAAGTAATTTGTGAGACATATCTAAAAGCAAGTAGAAATTTAAGTTTATACTGCTTGAGAGGTTATAAATCTAGTATTCATGTTATTTGTAGCTCTGCTTACGGATTTGGCATACATATAAAGTTACCGTAAGATTTTCATTGAAAATTAACATTTGTCATTTATTTGTTATTCATGGTTGCACATGTGATATAAGTCTTTGGATGTGATAACACAAGGATACATGTATACCACATAGCTGGCCTGGGGAAGAGAGTAGACGTGTTTTGGATAGCTCTCACCACTATGACTATTTGATGTGAAATAACATCACAAAAGGTCAAATTTGACCTGAATTGATTACGTGAAAATTTAATAACAGCTTCATATTATCTCATATGTGATTTTGCAATGTGGATGGCACTCCAAATTGCCAAAACTACGATGGATTGTGATTTGTGATTTTTTCATGTCAATGGAGGCCATATTCATATTCGGATGTGCTACTGGACTTCTTACTTATAAACACCCACAAAGTGAGTAGAAACAATCTGATCTATCAGGGTTTTTTTATAGCTAATAGTGCAAAACATTTTGGAAAATTGATAATTGACCACAAGGTACATTATAAAATTCCATGTCGGAAACTCCATCAAATACTAAACGCGGGCGAAGTTCACCCGACTCACCACAAATTGACATTTCTGTCATTTATGACATTTCAAAACGAACTCGATTGCTTTCAGACAGTTCTGTATTTTCGCCACCAGAAGATTTGATCATGGCGAGTACAAGTATTGTCCCGCAAATAAGTAAAGCACTGAACTCCCCTCAAGTGCTAGCAAAGGTTGCAGGCGTAGTAGCTGGTGTCATTTTACCTCAGATAAATAGCAGCCATGACATCAAACTTGATACTGTATTAGAGGTACAAGAAGAAAACCAAAAGAAAATAGAAAGACATGAAGAAAAGGTATCTGAATTGACTGTGAAATTGAAGTCCAAAGATTCTCAGTTGGACGATATCTATCAATATAGTCCCCGTAATAATGTGCGAGTTTTTGGAATACGTGAAAATGAGGACGAAAATACGGACACTAACGTCTTGAAATTAGCTGACGAGATGGGGGTCAACCTCACTATCAGTGGCATCGAAAGACGTCACAGGACTGGCGATCCATCTAAATACAGCTGGTCTCGATCGAGGCCTATTATTGTGAAATTCATGTCGGACAGGAAAAAACGGGAATTAAGGAAAATCCTATCAAAACTGAAGGGGAGACCAGGACAGTGTAGATGTACAATGTTCAAATTTGACTGAGGGAATAACAATGGTCCACGGTGCCTATTCTCGAAACTATCCTAGACCTAAGATATCCTAACTTTGATCCTAAGCTCTGGGATAAAATCCTAACCTATTCTGGAAAACTATCTTAGCGCTAGGATATCCTAACTTAGGACAAATACTAGGATAGCTTTTGACCTGTCCTAACTAAATCCTAGCCAAAACAGATATGGTTTGGTATTTGTTTTTTAACCATTTTTTCTGTGCTACCAAACAAGCCAACATTATCACATCAATCATTGAGTTTATAATAGTTTTTCGTTGTTCATAATAACTATGTTTTGGTAATGAATAGACACATTTGTTGTAATAAACACATATGTTTTATCTTCAATGTAGATCAGTTCAATTCTCACCTCTTCTTAGTTACCCTAGCCCATTTTATTCACAGCATTGCACTCCTCTGTCACTTTACTGTAAAAGTCAATGTCAAGGCGAATTTGTAAAGGGAATTAACTTCTGTTTTAAGTCCAAGGTGAATTTTTCAGTTTGCTGAATGATGCTTAGATTGAGGTCAAGTCATGAATCGAATGATAATGTATTTTTAGTTTGACAAATAGTAATTTGACAAAATATTTTTCTTCTGAATTGAGAAACTTGAAAAAATTCAATAAATGTCATGGATTCTTTTTAAATAATCAAATATAAATAAAAATAATACCATTTAAATTACAAATAAAAATATATCCAATGATTATGTCAATTATTTTATGTCTTTTCTGGAAAAAAACCTGAAGGACATTTTTTATTGTGTTTCTGCTGTTAAGTCCAAAATCTGCTTATTTTCACTTCTGTACAAGTTTTCTCTAAAGTTTATATTTTCAGATTGGATTTTAATACAATGAATTATGGGTAATATCTAGGGGAATACCAAAGAAGTTTTCCTTACTCCCTGACTGAAGAGTTCCGATCCTAGCTAGGATTGGTATCCTAAGTTAGGACAAGTTTAGGATAGTTTCGAGAATAGGCCTTATCCTAAGCCTAGGATATCCTAACTTCTGTCCTAAATAGCTAAGATATATCCTAGCTAGGATACTTTTGAGAATAGGCACCCTGGATTTGGATGCACATCCCCGCAACAAATCAATAGCATGATATACAATTATATATCTCTTTCACCAAAAATTAAAAAGAACAATATTAGAAAATATGTATTTAAATCTACTTTGTTCTTTGATGAATTAAAAACTTTGCAATGAAATACCCCGATTCTCTGTCGATATTGTACCAAGTCAAATCCCAACAGATAAGAGTACACAAACAAACACTAAAAATATGACTGAGAACCGGGGTGAAATTAAAGTGTAATTGCAAATTTGTGGTTTGGAATGTCTAAATATTGTAAATATAGAGATCAGTTTGTTATTGATCTTTGATGGCAAACAAAAAATACACTTGCTGTGTAGAACTATACAAGGTAATGTTTTTATAAATGAAAACAAGAGAAAAAGACAAAACAGAAATTGGAATTCCAGCATATTTGGGATATGATAAATAGTAAACAAAGGGAGGCCAATCTTGACAATGCATGTAATTAGACAAATTACCGCATAATAGCGTAAGTGGACTAGCATATAAATAAAAAGTAGTAACTGATCCAAAGAACTATTACAATAAAAACTTAATAGAAGAAATTTTAGTCTGTGACTAAGTCGTTCAGGTTAATCTAGCTAGATGTCCACATTGTTTATATTTCCGACCCAAAGTAGTAGAATGACTGACCTAATGACTGAACTTAGTTCAAGTCAAGTGGATCCAGGTAGGTTAGAGTTTTCACGTTATCTGTGACTGAATATTCTGAACTATCAACAATAAGGACACAATTAAATTACCGCATAAAACAAGCAAAATTAAACAAAAAGCAAAGCAAAAGTAAAACAACAGCACAAGAGGAAAAAGTAGTTAACTCCCAAAAACTCCAAAAAGCAACACGGAATAAAATGTTAACACAATGTTAAATTTGCACATTACAAGATCAGCTTCTCTTTGCCGTCACTTGACCCGGGGCTTATTGATTCAACTAATGAACTTCTACACATGAATGTTTACAACGTGGTTTATTTGTGCAATAGTAACTGCACAGTGTTTAGATGTGAAGATCGTACTTATGCTTCCTCCACATCACTATCTCGATGTATTCCACAGATCTCTGGGGGCCCTGAGATAACTTCAGGCGAAGTTTTAGCCTAATTGTCAATGTCGAGAGGTTCAAAAGAACCCTTGAGGTCATGCTGACGATGTTCTGTCAGAAGGACCAACGGACGTGGGATCTGTACGTACCACAGGTGCTCATGGCCTACAGATAATCTGTGCATGCTTCAAAAGGAAAAACTCCAAACATGATGGTTTTCGGCAAAGAAATAACTCTCCCCATGCAGGCAGTGGTCGGCAAACCTGAAACAGAGAAGACAGAGATGAACACTCAGGAATATGTTGCTAGCTTGCAAGAAACGCTCAAGACCACCCATGCATTAGCAAGGGTGAATCTTAAGAAAAACACACAATATCAAAAGAAGCACTATGATTTAAGAAGCAAAGACAAAACTTTCAAAACTGGACACGCTGTATGGGTTCATAAGCCACGGAGGAAGGTTGGGGTGTGTAAAAAGCTCATTTCCTCTTGGAAGGGACCTTTTCTGGTAATAAGGAAATTGGACGGAGTTACTTATCTGGTTAAAATATCAGCTGGGCAACCTGCGAAAGTGACTCATGGCGATCGCCTCATTTGTACAAAGGACGAAATTTTCGGCCATGGGTTCTTCGTCAAATGAACATCATCAATTCAGATGATTAACTAGAAAGTGTTTTTATTCGTAAATACAGATGTTTCCCCCTTACACCATTTTCAACAGTTTTCAAATAAAATTTTAAAAATTTCTATAAAATAACATAAACTTTAGGTTTTGGTTAATGAATAACTCCACAGTTTTGACAAAATATTAACTACATATGATTGACACATATCAAAGGCACATTTACATGATATGAATGGGATATGTACCAAATTTGGTGAAGATTGGTCATGTAGTTTCAAAGTTATGCTCCGGAAACTTACCCTACCCTTTAAAATAACAACTCCAAACTGTTGCCAAGGAAACAAAAAAAAGAGTTGAAAAAGAAGTTGAAACCCCCAAGAGGCACATCTATATGATATGAAGAGGATGTATACCAAATTTGGTGAAGATTGGTCAAATACTTTCAGAGTTATGCACGGGAAACGCTCGGGAACGCGGACGCGGACACGGACGCGGACGAGGATGTGGACGCAGACGGGAATTCAGCCAAAACCAATATGTCTCCCGACCCTTCGGGGGGAGACATAATGATGCTGTTTTTATGTTCTGCTGAATTCAAGTTATTTAACTGTTTCATGTTGCTTCTGTGGTATTTAATTCCAATTAGCAATGTTGGAGGAAGTAGCTGTGAAGTTGTAGAAGTTTCGTTGAAGAAGAAAAGTGCTAATGTGTTTTGATAATTGACTTCAAGAAGCCTTGATCGTTTGATTGTACTACGTGGGCAACAGGATTTTAGGGCAAACAAGTGAAATAAGGCTATAGCAGTATTTTGTGATCATGAACATTGTTTGGTCAGTGATGAATAGGCCTGATCAAACTGTTCCTTGACCGGAGACATTGAAGTAATAAGGATTTCACATGGCAAGGATAGAGAGAACAAAGAAATGCTATTGACAATGATAATATTTTTTTTAGTTTATTTATTTTTTTCTCAAATAAAATATTGATTTTTGACTTCTTATCTTATAGAAAGATGAGCAAGAAGTTGCACTTTGGAGTTGGGGAATGCAAGGAGAGGTTTCTCCACAAGAAGGAGTTGAAGAATCATCTGATGTCCTCAAAACATCGGAGACTGGGAGTCCTTAGTCCCTGGTGCCCTGACACTAATATACTCAGGAGGATAAGTGAACTTAACAGTCACATGGTAGAGGAGCACGAGAGAGAGGCAGGAGAAATCGGGAAGCACTTCTTTGATGAGAAGAATGGCTTTTGGCCTGACGAAGACTCCAAAATTGGAAAACCCTGCGATTGCAGGTCCTTCTTTGGACAAGTCAACAAAACCGACCAATAAAGACCAAAGAAGACTGGGAGTAAGGCTGGAGCATGGTCTTGAAAAAGACAGAGAAGCCTGAGGAAGCCCGACCCCCACCGTCAAAGGCCAGAAAATATGATCCCGCATCTCCTATCGTACGGGAAGATGATGGAGGCACTGCTGTCTTGAAGGGTGAGGGTCTGTGGTATGAGGTCACAATAATTCCAAGAGTATTGACATCCCAACAGGCCATGTCCACCTTTACTCGTAAGATGGGGGGTCCTTAAACCTTTTGTTGATGACAGACCATCTGACTCGACTACTCTATAGGGACAAGCCGCCGTGACACGCGGGGCATCAATCGGAAGGATCCTGGGGATAGACCCAACCTTGATAGCTTCAATAAAAAGATGGCAGCTATCTGCCAGCAGTCCAGCGACGTCAGACGTCTGCCATGACATCTTGGAGTTGGAGGACCCGGAAAGTCTCAATGACATCTTGAATGGGACAGAAGGAGATGAAGAACAACCTCAGCCGACAACCCAATCAGCAACAACACCAGTGCCAAGACCGTCAGGGAGGCAGCTAATTTCCCCGCCGGGAAAGAGGCCGTCCTTCCCTTATCCACCTACCGACTGACACAAGGCATATCATCAGGTCTAGGTCAGAAGAGGCATCAAGTCTGCTCTCCTTTGGGTGCATGCCGCTCCTCCCACCTGCCAGGAGGAACTGGGGAGACAACATCGTTGAGCTCCCGCTCACAAAGGGAGGACCTCTTCTCAGTTGGCCACCAAGGAATTGGCGGGAGATGAGCCCGAATCAGAAGCTCCTGCAGTGGGAATTTGCTGCCTTGACCTTTGAACGAGGGACGAAGAGGAGTGTCCCGGTGATTGACAGAGCCCTGCTCCGGGACAAATATAATATGTTGGCCCTGCCTGGGACAACCACGACGAGCAGGAAGGAGGAAGATGGCGCCAGCAACGAATGGAAAGCCAGAGTATAACTTTACAAGACCTTGGCCGCCATCGCCCTCAACCGGACAGACTCCCCCACTGTTTCTTCCACTGTTGGCATGATGAGAGCCGCCCAGAGGGAAAGGGACACTTCGACAGATTGGATTACATTCCGGCTCAAGAGTGCCAAGATTCCTCTCCAGAAAGATGTCCATAGCTATTAGATTCAATTTCATGGACTCAATGTTATTTCGTATTTCCTTTCAGGACAGATAATTACTTAGGGTATAAGTTAAATTTAGGGGATAAATTTTGTAACGATTTTTAGATTTCCGGGGCTAAATCTTTGAAGTAAGGGGGTGGTGTAATGGCCACCTGTCATTGTCCATTTGAAAATAGTAATAGGGATATTCAGTGTAAATGTTTCTTTGATTGAATTCATATTATTATCATTTCATCATCATTGCTAAAGGAGAAATCCTCATTCCTGGCAAAGTTTCTATTATTGTTACTTGTCATTATGTAAATATCATTGTTGTTCTATTTTTATCATGATTCACATCATCATTTGAGCCCTAGATGAAGTGAATAATGACGAGTACAAGGTAAAGTCAAAAGATTGATCATAATCGTAATTATTCTTAATCAAAAGTTCCACTTCCACTGAAGGAGTAAGCATATACTCCAAAATGAAGGAGTGAGCATATACTCCAATTGAATGAGTGAGCATATACTCCGAAATGAAGGAGCGAGCATATACTCCGAAATGAAGGAGTGAGCATATACTCCGAAATGAAGGAGTGAGCATATACTCCGAAATGAAGGAGTGAGCATATACTCTGAAATGAAGGAGTGACCATATACTCCGAAATGAAGGAGTGAGCATATACTCCGAAATGAAGGAGTGAGCATATACTCCGAAATGAAGGAGTGATCATATACTCCGAAATGAAGGAGTAAGCATATACTCCGAAATGAAGGAGTAAGCATATACTCCGAAATGAAGGAGTGAGCATATACTCCGAAATGAAGGAGTGAGCATATACTCCGAAATGAAGGAGTGAGCATATACTTCGAAATGAAGGAGTAAGCATATACTCCGAAATGTAGGAGTGACCATATACTCCGAAATGAAGGAGTGAGCATATACTCCGAAATGAAGGAGTGAGCATATACTTCGAAATGAAGGAGTAAGCATATACTCCGAAATGAAGGAGTGAGCATATACTCTGAAATGAAGGAGTGACCATATACTCCGAAATGAAGGAGTGAGCATATACTCTGAAATGAAGGAGTGACCATATACTCCGAAATGAAGGAGTGAGCATATACTCCGAAATGAAGGAGTGAGCATATACTCCGAAATGAAGGAGTGATCATATACTCCGAAATGAAGGAGCGAGCATATACTCCGAAATGAAGGAGTGAGCATATACTCCGAAATGAAGGAGTAAGCATATACTCCGAAATGAAGGAGTAAGCATATACTCCGAAATGAAGGAGTGACCATATACTCCGAAAGGAAGGAGTGAGCATATACTCCGAAATGAAGGAGTGACCATATACTCCGAAATGAAGGAGTGACCATATACTCCGAAAGGAAGGAGTGAGCATATACTTCGAAATGAAGGAGTGAGCATATACTCCAATTGAATGAGTGAGCATATACTCCGAAATGAAGGAGTGAGCATATACTCCGAAGTGAAGGAGTGAGCATATACTCCGAAATGAAGGAGTGAGCATATACTCCGAAATGAAGGAGTGAGCATATATTCCGAAATGAAGGAGTGAGCATATACTCCGAAATGAAGGAGTGACCATATACTCCGAAAGGAAGGAGTGAGCATATACTCCGAAATGAAGGAGTGAGCATATACTCCGAAATGAAGGAGTGAGTATATACTCTGAAATGTAGGAGCGAGCATATACTCCGAAATGAAGGAGTAAGCATATACTCCGAAATGAAGGAGTAAGCATATACTCCGAAATGAAGGAGTGACCATATACTCCGAAAGGAAGGAGTGAGCATATACTCCGAAATGAAGGAGTGAGCATATACTCCGAAATGAAGGAGTAAGCATATACTCCGAAATGTAGGAGTGATCATATATTCCGAAATGTAGGAGTAGGCATATACTCAGAAATGAAGGAGTAAGCGTATACTCTGAAAGGAAGGAGTGAGCATATACTCCGAAATGAAGGAGTGAGCATATACTCCGAAATGAAGGAGTGAGCATATACTCCGAAATGAAGGAGTGAGCATATACTCCGAAATGTAGGAGTAAGCATATACTCCGAAATGTAGGAGTGAGCATATACTCCGAAATGAAGGAGTGAGCATATACTCCGAAATGAAGGAGTGAGCATATACTCCGAAATGAAGGAGTAAGCATATACTCAGAAATGAAGGAGTAAGCATATACTCCGAAATGTAGGAGTGAGCATATACTCCGAAATGAAGGAGTGACCATATACTCCGAAATGCAATTGCATATAATAGTCTGTAATTAAAAGGTACCTCCACATCTTATACCGAAATGGAGAAAAGTGAATGTAGGGCTTTTATAAAATATCTGAGTTTAAAAAATACACTCCAGTGGCGTGGAGTAAGCACTAAAACCGAGCCCCGTCCAGGTCGTCCATCTGATGTCACCACAGGTGAAAACATTGAGGCAAGGTTTGAGACTGACGTCATTGCTGCAGTATAGAGTTTTTGGGGTCTCGTGATAAGAACTGGTTTTCCGATGGGTTGCAGATGTTACAAAAACGCTGGAGCAAATTCATTGAGGTCAAGGGTGATTATGTCGAAAAATAAGTCATAAAAATTTGAATGTTTCTTTGATTTGGATTGTCAGGCAGGAAATTTTTGGGACACCCTTCGTATACTCCGCAAAATCGTGAATTTCACAATATAGATGTTATCCTTAAGATATTTTCCTCGAAAAGTGATATATTTTGAAGTAATATTTTTGCACTTGCACATATGAACGGCAAAGCAAATACCATGAGAATTACAGAGTGTAATTTTAATGAAGAAAACGATAGCAATGCCACACTGAGGGAAAACAAATAAAAGCTTCGCTGATAACGTTATTATTTCTAAATGGTTGTTTCAAACGGAAATATTGAACGATGACCATTTTGCCTCTAAATATCTGAAAATATTGCAAAGATATCTGTTTACTATTAGTTTTATGATGATTGGACTCTATAATAATAGTGTTTGAACATTTAATATTCAGGTGTACCTTTTAAAACCAGTCAGGAAGCCTTTTTTCAACATTTTTACTTTCCTCAACAT
This sequence comes from Phorcus lineatus, assembly GCA_921293015.1. Classification (NCBI taxonomy): domain Eukaryota; kingdom Metazoa; phylum Mollusca; class Gastropoda; order Trochida; family Trochidae; genus Phorcus; species Phorcus lineatus. The sequence continues at coordinate 40,592,180 of OV121096.1, forward strand.
TTGTTTCAAAAGACGTTTGACTTTTGCAGAAATAGCAGCTGCATTTTACAATTGCCAGACCTTGTTAAGGTGAGATTTCATTTGAAATTATATCATTTTCATCTAAGGGACCGGTCATTTATCCAAGGGGTTAGGGATGGGGTTTTCAGGGGAGGGTGAAAAAAATATTTTAAGCCAGCAGGGGAGCGTCATGAAAAGAATACGAAAGGTTTATATAAAAATCACCATAAATTCCCTGCCTTGTTCATTGTACTTTATACTTATAGAACAAAAAGGAGAAAGGTGGTTCTGTTGGATTGAGAGTTTATACAAGTACAACTGCATACCGAAAGTTTGTTCACTTACCACTGAATCGTAGTGCAAATATCATGTAAATTGGGTTTAGTTTGGACGTCAATAAATAAAAATGACAAAGGATCATCCATTGTCCATGAGTGAAAAAAACCCTTTTTGAACTTATTTAGGGATCGTCTGGTCTCTCGTGCATTAAAACGAAAGTATCGCTTGTTAAATACAAAGAAGATGTCATATTTTCGAAAGTTCGATTTTGTTAAACTTCCATAATTATCATCTCTGAGAATTTCAGAGAAAATCAGCACAATCACACAGTAATTGTGAAAAGGAACAAACAAATTTTCAAAGCAATTGGTAACTTATAAAGGATTTTGTAGAGAAAAATAAAAATTAGAGTTTTCGAAATATTGACCTGCCAAAACTGTTACGGTTATAAGTGGGGTAAAGAAGAATGGTTCTGCACATCTGTATAGAAAATTCAATATCATACGTTTCTTTTCGCAATGCTACGATACTTCAAAGGCATCCCAAATTACATATTTGCACTAGTATACCTAAGTATGTGAACAAACTTTTGATATGCAGCTGCAGTTAATGTATAAAATGTGTTTGCTACTGTTAATTTTATATCACATAGATGCATAATTGATACTTAATAGACTCGTACAATTAAAACAGCTAGTCAAATTGTTAATATTTAAATGATTATATTAATCTTCTCAATGATACAATCTAAAATACTTAACACTTTATCAAATGGCTTGATTTTTTTATAATTTCTCAATATAGCCATACTCTTTAAAAATATCTAATGCATTTTTAGATTTAAAAAGATTCCAATGTCGATATTTCAAAAATTGGAGCATTTGCCATATTCATACCCCAGCTTCCGTAATTTATGTTTTCTGTTCCCCTCGTAGCTCAATTGTTTAAATATTTAACACATGAAACATATGTAATTTCTATGATTCCTAGATGTGCCTTGAGTATATTTATGTCATGTGCCAAGTTTTGAACTTCCTTCTTTTGCTACCGACTGTATGAAGACGATTTATTTTGTTTATATTAAACTCAGTTTAATAGTTTAAGTGATGTAAATTTGATTATTTAATTTTAATGGTGTGAGTGACTGTTGTGTTGGCAGGGGCACTCAGATTAATTTTTAATAACTCTAGCCTGGATCACTAACATTGCAAAAATGCAAAAAAGATATACCCTTTCACCAAGAGAAATATATTCTTATTAGTCTACTTTTTTAAAATTTCAGATCGCCATAACTTTTGGAACTTTATGACATACGACTCACAAACTTAACATCAATGACTTAGATTCTGAAACCCCTAAAAGCACACTTCGATACTGAAATTTGACGATTTATATATCCAATAACCATGTGCTTGTTATCGAGGAAAATGCTCGCTGTGGTGTCCCAAATTATTCTATTAGATAACGTTAGTGCTCAACACAATGGTTTAAAGGGACTCACAAGACAACCTCTTGCAATACTTCAATGTAGGGAATTCTGCAGACGTGTTGGAGGATGTTCTTCGCTTCTGTACACACAATCTCGTTTATTGTGCCAACTAAATTTTGACAAAATGAAAGAGGAGATGAGTATCAAAATAGGGGTAATTTATTTATTTATTTATTTATTTATTTATTTAGGTATTTATTTATTTATTTATTTATTTATTTATTTATTTATTTATTTATTTATTTATTTATTTATTTATTTATTTATTTATTATTTATTTATTTATTTATTTATACAAAAACGTTATCATAATGAGTAATGACAGCAGTTAATGTTAAAATCCAATACCTTACTAAGCATACTTAGATTTTTTTAATTTATAAAATGAACATTTTCATAAAAAGTAAAGAAAAATTATGATAGCATCAATTTATGATCAAATTTTTTATTTATTTTTAATTGTTATTTTTTCAACAAAGTTAAACCACAAAGAGATTTGAATTTTCTGTGTTGAAAGAAAAAATTCGTTAATGTGTATTTTCATGTTTAAAGATTATAGAAAATGTCAAGGCTGAGAGTTTTAGATGTGCAACAAGCTCAAAATTAATCCACCGAAAATCAAAATACACGTGTGTGTCATATGTTGAACGTGTACCAGGAAAACGAGGTAGGTCACATTTTTATTAATTTGCAAATATTGGTGTCTCTAGTATAACATATATGCATTTGGATTCGTATCATCCTCAATGATATATTTCATCGTTAGTTTCAAAGCAGTCCAAAGTCCTTATGTCTTTAAAGGCCAACATTCAAATAAGCTCAATTAACGTTATGAAATATGTTTTCTAAAATCATTGTGTACTTTTTTGTATTTCAAGAATGAAATAAAATTCAAATTTGTTGTAAGACCTATGAACCTATTCAATTACTCTCCCATTAATTTGTGAGAACGAAAGAGTAAAAAAGTCAAAAGCTCCAACGAGTCTCATCGGAAATAAACGACCTTGAACTTGACGTTATCCGTTGAAAGGGGAAAAAACGTAATCGAGTCTTTTTAATCGATAATATTTTAAAACAAATAATTCATTATTTCATTAATTTGTATCACAAATTTAAAAAATTTGGAAAGAGGCGATTTCAAATGTTCCTCTTATCTTAATTAGTTTCCAACATTAATATTTCATTTTATTATTCATTATAACAACTGTACTTTTCATGGGAGTGTTTTACAATATTCAATACATTATCTACCCACAGAGGTTGCTGCTTCATAATTTCTATACAATACCCCGGTTCTAATACGAGCAGTTTTAATTTCTCGGTCTTTAAATGTAGAAGCCTGATTCGATGTAGGTTAGTTATGCAATCACTGGAGCTGCAAAATACGTGATGATTCGAGATGCCTCAATTATTTCCGTATGCTTCGGGAAAGCTTAACTTTAATCGAATGTACAATGTGCCTTTGAAGCTTCATTTACAAAACAGCGATTGCAATATTGTATTAGCCTCCATAACAACAAAGAGGTTATTTATGCATGCGGTGTTTTCATTGGCTGAAATATGCAAGGTAGTTCATGTTACTGGATAATGCCGACGGGTTACACTGCCAGAAGCCCGAATTAGAAGGTAGCTTCGATTAAGAATTTATGACGGAGCTACATCTGACGGAGAATGAGTTCAATGATGCTCTAGATTGGTCTTGTTTTATCAAGGGTGTAGGCGTTCTTTCTAAATTTGAAATATTGCCAGGTAGTTTAGGTTGCAATATTGTGCCGGTAAGGGAAACTGCTTGAAGCTCGAGAAACCTTCGTATTAAGTCAGAGGTTGTTATTAGAATTAGAATTTATGACGGAGCTACCTCTGTTGGGAGAGAATGGGAACGTTTTCTTATGTGCTTTTGTTGTTTTATGGAGAAAACGTTGTGTGCTGTTGTTTTTTATCAACGCTTTTTACTATGAAAACGTTGCACTTGAATGAACTTTCACCTTGATTTTAAGATAATATAAGACTTTAATATCCCGAAGGAAATTTTTTTACATCGTAAATACAAATATATTACGAAATTAAAACATAAGAGACATTGCCATCGCCTCCCGTCCCTCATTATTTTAAATTATTATTCAACTCCAAAGGCCATGAAGCCTAAAATGTACGTATACACACCACTATGTTTCGAATAGTAATTGATATATTTCATTTTAATATAAAAATATCATTAAAAACGATAATACCCATGAAGTAGTTTCGATTGATATAATAAGGGTACTTCATGTCACTTCGACATCGCTATCATTTCCCTCTATCTGAAATTATTACTATCAGTATAATATGGCGATACTGCGCATTTAACCCGGTCAAACATTTTTTTTCTTCTGTTAAATTGTTAAAATTCTCATGGAGATATCACATTCCAGCTCATTGTCGCTGTAAAAAGGGATGGCTCGAATATTCACAGTCCTGTTACAAGGTCTTCAGCACGATCGACATTTGGTCCATGGCGAAGGTATGATAATGAAGCACTTTAAAGGGACAGTACCACGATATATAAATTATCAATTCTTAAATTTTTCCCAGTGAATAGATGTTTATGCCAAATGCATTATAATCAGAGGGTCAAATATATTATTACTTATCCTGATTATCTGTAGTCGTAGAAGCGAGGAGTTTTAGTGTGAGCACATTGTAATCATTTAAGATTTTGTAGAATTTTTAAGAATTGTATTACCATAACTTAACCGAACATTCTACGTTCGGTTAAGAATTACTTCTGATGATACAAGGCTGCCTTGTAATTAGCAACTTTTAATTAAGTTTTTGTGAGATTGCTTTGGGATCTACGGCCCGTCTAAGGGGCATTACTTTGTGCATAGTTTAGTTAAGTTGAATCGAACATTTGCCCGCATGTCGTAACTCGACCAGTGCCAGTCAGTGCTTTTTGAAGTCTAAAAACAGTTTATTAATTTTTCTGTGCAATTAGCTCGACTTTTAGTTAGTTTTCTGACTGTTGCATCTTATCGCCGAGGAGGGCGCTGAACTCAATCCTTAATTTTTGGCACTCAGGAGCATGACTTAAAATAGTCAATGCTGGCGACTGGCGGTTATGCCTTGCGCTGATGAAGATTTAACATGAATTAAAACCATAAATTGAATACGGGAATAACCTCGAATTTAGTTGTCTCAAACAAATACTCCCGGGAAATTTTTTTTGGGACACAGGAATATAGTTATAGCCATGTGCAAAATAACGTCCGTTTTTTATAAGACTTTCTGTTGTTGTTGTTGTTGTTGTCGTCGTTGTAGTTATGTTTTTGGGGAGTTGTTTTTGGTGGGGGGGGGGGGGGGGGGGATTGTTTTGCTGGGTAGTATTGTTAATTTGTTTTCTTTTTGTGTTCGGGGGACGTTTTAAAAACTACTACTATCATTCTCCTAACTTGTCAAGAGATAACTGTTGACGAATTAACAAATGCAAAAAAACATAAACAAAAAATATTTTAACATATAAGAAAAATAATAATACAAGGGGACCCACTATCTCCATATTTATTCTTAATTTGTGCAGATATATTAGCAATAATGCTCCAAAATAATACTCCAAAAAAATAGACTTATCGAGTAGCGAATATCACAATCGAGCTGTAGACATAAGACAGGTTTTATCATCCAAATATTATCTTGGATCAAACTACTTTTGATTGCAAAACCACACTCAAATGTTTCAATCATTCCTCATCAATATTAAGCAACCATCCAACAATCACCTTATCAGTAACAATGACAACATCACGTCTTAAAAAAGGAAAACACTAATTCTTTCTTGGAAGATGTATTGAAATCTTCAATCTCATTGAAATGAATTAGTACATTGGTGCACTACGTACGCAAATTATAGATCTCGCAAGACCCCATTACTCAAGCAGTCAGGTTTACCTTCGACACCAGTTTTGACCTCTTGATACCATTGGTTTGACGGCAATAAATGAGACATAAGTTCTTTCAATAATTGGAGTTGAAATTCTTCTTATCTTTCCAATTTTCAAAGAAAAAATTTAAGTAATTTGCATATGTAATATAAGGAACGCAACAAGGGTCAAATAAGTCTTATTAGCATATAAACTTCGAATATGACTGATATGTAAATAATAAGAAACCTCTTACGGCATTTGTGTCTGTTTGGTGTTCTTCTATAAAAATTTCCAGATACAAATGATATACACAAATATCTGTCATCCTTAATCTGCAACTACAACAAATTCATGAAATACTGGTCTATATGTCATTGCCTATTTAGCCTAACTCCTACAACCAACCATGGCTCGAGAGTTCCAGCCGATACACGCAGGTTTCACCGCAATGCATAGCCAAAATGGTGTTGCGGCCTTTCTCCCTGCAATAATACTAGCAGCCGCAATATAAGTGAAATACTCTTGAAAAGCGGCGTTAAACCCCAAATCACCTCACCTACAACTACCGTTAAAACCCATTTTATTCTGCTTTATATACGAGAGAAATAAAAAATTCCGTAGAATGACATAGAAAACAAGATGAGAGTATCACTTTTTGCATTCTATTCTTCAACATAGTCTCCACTGACATGATCAATACATTTGGACCAGTGGTGTTCCAGCTTCATTATGCCATTCTTGTAGAACTCCGGATCCTGGGTCTAAAGAAATCTCGCCATGACAGCAATCAGGCTGTTGTTATCAGCAAAACGCCTCCAGGAAAATGATTCTTCAGATGGGGGAAGTGTAAGAAGTCCGATGCTGCCAAATGTGGGAGTGGGGTGGATATGAAAGAATTTCAAAGCCACATTCGGTCGCGGCAGTGACAGTGTTACGAAATAATTTGTAATAATTCCCCAGTCAAACCAGCAAAATATAACAAGACAATTGTATATTAATTACAATTTAATCAATCAAATAATAAACAAAGTGTTTAAGATTACAGTATCAAGCCAATACAAATAATAATACAATATCAAATGAGTCACACTAATTAGCCAAATAAATATATTCACCAGTCCTTATGAATCACACAGTTGATGAATGTGGAAAACAGTCAGTGGGTCTTGTTAGGAGATAGATAATTCCGGCTTGTAAAGGTATCCAAAAACAGTGGCACGGCAGATGATCGCAAAGTTGATTGTAAGAAGCAAGATGAGTAAGAGTTCTAATGCCGGCCTATATATAGGTTAGATACCTTCCAGAATGTTCTTTAAAGTTCCTTGACAAACTCCAGTCAGAAGTAGCCAACTCAAGCAATCATGAAATAGATAGAACATTCTAGAATAGATGATTCTAGACACTGCCACCTTAGACTATCAAAAGTGTAAGTGTGACCCACTAAACAATACAACAATGTTATACAATGTTAAACTCTTAAACAATGACATACTCATAACAACAGCAAGATGTCCTGAAGGAGCAGCACTCCTGCACTGAGCTTCCCTCGCCGCTTGGCCATTGTTAATATAGTTTTCAGACACAAATGTTAGTAAATAAGGGTTTGTGGATGAATCAATGTTCATATAAGTGTTGTTGATTATATTTCAAAGGTTTGACACTTGTGGTGGTTACAGCCGATTCTGTGTGCTTGTTAAGTCCTTTTTGGGCAGAAATTTTCAAAATTACATCCATGTTTTAATTAGTTGCAAGTTTAAAATAGCATTACTATAATATTTTCTTTACAGAAAAAGTGTGAAAAGAAAGGTGCCCATCTCGCTGAAATAAACACCGTAGAGGAGCATGACGTCCTCAAAACACTAGCCAAGAAATTTGGACGTAAGTAGGTGAAAACCTCTTAAATAAACGATTAACAGGTATGAATTTTCATGTATATGTTATATTCTAGTTCAAGCTTCAAGTAAACTTAAGACTCTCTCAACAGACATATATCATGTTATTACATACTCATATATTTCATAATTCATAACATTTCATTATATCAGAAATTTATCAATAAAGACGTTGGCTTTAATTGATAATCCATTCAAAGAAAACAATGTGATTAACTCTTTTCGGATTATCACAACATTACAAAATATTGGAAATAAAATTCATCTTAGATTTCTTTACGTTTTTAATCGTTTTTGACGAGTTAGCGATTTGGTTCACAAAAGTTAACACTGTTTTTCACCATTTATATTTACAGATTAAATCTCAAAAAGTAGGGAAGTTTATCTAACAATGTTTTCATTTGCAGTTAAGAATAAGCGAATATGGATCGGAGGAAAATACGATGATGATATAGGTACCTGGCAGTGGACAAAAAGTGGTGAGAAAATTTCCAGTCTAAGGTGGTGCCCTGGTGAACCGGATAATGGCGGGGGATTTTTGAAATATTTGATGATAACTGGGGTGAAATGTCGATGGAATTTGGCCGATGAAACATGCTACAGAGTTGCTAATATGATTTGTGAAAGGTAAGTGTATGTATTATAAATTGAGACTTTGAAATTTAGGCAATATGCTCTCTTCTAATTGGACTTTACACCTTAGAGTAGAGTCACCTCATTATTTATAACATACCTTCATGAATTTCCTTGAAAACGCTGATACTTCATCACAGCTGTATATTTAGGTAATAAACATACTTTGTTTGGAAATCAGAGGCATATAACGGTATTAAACTATTTCTAAATATAATGATAATTTAGACCTATGAGCATTATAATTCCGTTATATGCCTCTGATTTCCTAGCACAGTATGTTCCTATCCATTCTACCATTACAACTATTTAAATTAGAAATACATTCTTTCGCGTTAGCTCGGCTGTGTCATTGATGCACGTGCACGATTTCCACGGACTGACATTCATACACATATGACGTATTTGGGAATTTCGAATGACGTTACGTGTAGCGAGCCTCGGGTAATACCGATAATTTCCAAATGCTCTAAAGGGAGCGTTCGACTTTAGAATAAATTATATTCCAAACCCAGCATGTTTATCTGCTAATTACCATTGAAGAAAGGCCTATTAAAAACAATTTAAATGTATGCATCTCATAATTTTCGTGACATTTACACTCCTTTGTAACTTAATTCATGTATGTAAAACATGGTTACGTTTCTGATATGTGTACATACTCAGGTAAAAAATATGGAAAATGTGGAAATCATGATTTTAATACTTGTCAGTTCAGTATAGTTAGTGTGATCGACAACTTGACAGTGGCGCGCTCCAATGACTCAAACGTAATTTTGACAACTTAATTACAGCAAACACAAAGACATATGTGGCTTGGTGGTGTTGAGATATCACATAACTAGTATACAAACAAATAGGACGTGTAATTTCGATCTCGTAACATTCATATGACCCTTTTTCGATTATTTCCTAAAACAAGTATATCATAATTTTGGTAGTTGAGTGATGAAGATTACGATGTCACAACTATTTTATATTTTGCAACATGATTTGAACTTTACGCAGGAAGATGGTATTTTGGCTATTATCTAAGACATAAAAAGGATGTGTCACTTTAAAGATCGTTCTGGCTCATCATGTAAACAAGGAGACTTTCGCTTCGCATTGAAATAGTCCCCTTTAGTTATTACCGTGCAAATCTTCGCTATTTCAAAGTGAAGTTACAGAAATAAAGTCGCCTGGTTTACATGATGCTTCTTGCTTAGTTGCAGCAACAGTGCCAGTTTGCTATATAACTCTTCATATATCTCTATTTTCAGTTCACCAATGTGCGATGTCAAGGACTCAACGTGAAGTGTAAACACAACGGACTGTGGACTACCATCCTGGATAAATAACCTCTATCTAAGGCGAGCTCTTGTACCAAAACCTTTTCAAAATCTCTGTTAGTAAATTAAAACCATTATTGTATAATATTGTCGTATGGGTCGGAAATATAAGGTTTGTAAAATACGGATATAATTGAAAAGTTCCATTTACTTGTAAGATATATCTAAGAGTAACATTAAACATACCTAGTGTTATGGTCTATGGTGAACTCGACCGATTCCCACTATATGTTTTTACACCTTTATGTTGAAAACATTGCAAAGAACACGACAGTCAAGAAACTGTTGCACCATCACAAAGAACACGACTGTCTGGATGCTGTTGCACCATCACAAACAACACGACTGTCTGGAAGCTGTTGCACCATCACAAAGAACACGACTGTCAAGAAACTGTTGCACCATCACAAAGAACACGACTGTCAGGAAGCTGTTGCACCATCACAAAGAACACCACTGTCAGGAAACTGTTGCACCATCACAAAGAACACGACTGTCTGGAAGCTGTTGCACCATCACAAACAACACGAATGTCAGGAAGCTGTTGCACCATCACAAAGAATACGACTGTCTGGAAGCTGTTGCACCATCACAAAGAACACGACAGTCAAGAAACTGTTGCTCCATCACAAAGAACACGACTGTCTGGAAGCTGTTGCACCATCACAAAGAACACCACTGTCAGGAAACTGTTGCACATCACAAAGAACACCACTGTCTGGAAGCTGTTGCACCATCACAAACAACACGACTGTCTGGAAGCTGTTGCACCATCACAAACAACAAACACGACAGTCAAGAAACTGTTGCACCATCACAAAGAACACCCCTGTCTGGAAGCTGTTCCTCCATCACAAACAACACGACTGTCTGGAAGCTGTTGCACCATCACAAACAACACGACTGTCTGGAAGCCGTTGCACCATCACAAACAACACGACTGTCTGGAAGCTGTTGCACTATCACAAAGAACACGACTGTCTGGAAGCTGTTGCACCATCACAAACAACACGACTGTCTGGAAGCTGTTGCACCATTGTAAACAACACGACTGTCACGAAGCTGTTGCACCATCACAAAGAACACGACAGTCAAGAAACTGTTGCTCCATCACAAACAACACGACTGTCTGGAAGCTGTTGCACCATCACAAAGAACACGACAGTCAAGAAACTGTTGCTCCATCACAAACAACACGACTGTCTGGAAGCTGTTGCACCATCACAAAGAATACGACTGTCTGGAAGCTGTTGCACCATCACAAAGAACACGACAGTCAAGAAACTGTTGCTCCATCACAAACAACACGACTGTCTGGAAGCTGTTGCACCATCACAAAGAACACGACTGCAGGAAGCTGTTGCACCATCACAAAGAATACGACTGTCTGGAAGCTGTTGCACCATCACAAACAACACGACAGTCAAGAAACTGTTGCTCCATCACAAAGAACACGACTGTCTGGAAGCTGTTGCACCATCACAAAGAACACGACAGTCAAGAAACTGTTGCTCCATCACAAACAACACGACTGTCTGGAAGCTGTTGCACCATCACAAACAACACGACTGTCAGGAAGCTGTTGCACCATCACAAAGAACACGACTGTCTGGAAGCTGTTGCACCATCACAAAGAACACCACTGTCTGGAAGCTGTTGCACCATCACAAAGAATACGACTGTCTGGAAGCTGTTGCGCCATCACAAAGAACACGACAGTCAAGAAACTGTTGCTCCATCACAAAGAACACGACTGTCTGGAAGCTGTTGCGCCATCACAAAGAACACGACAGTCAAGAAACTGTTGCTCCATCACAAAGAACACGACTGTCTGGAAGCTGTTGCACCATCACAAAGAACACCACTGTCAGGAAACTGTTGCACATCACAAAGAACACCACTGTCTGGAAGCTGTTGCACCATCACAAACAACATGACTGTCTGGAAGCTGTTGCACCATCACAAACAACAAACACGACAGTCAAGAAACTGTTGCTCCATCACAAAGAACACGACTGTCTGGAAGCTGTTGCACCATCACAAAGAACACCACTGTCAGGAAACTGTTGCACCATCACAAAGAACACCCCTGTCTGGAAGCTGTTCCTCCATCACAAACAACACGACTGTCTGGAAGCTGTTGCACCATCACAAACAACACGACTGTCTGGAAGCCGTTGCACCATCACAAACAACACGACTGTCTGGAAGCTGTTGCACTATCACAAAGAACACGACTGTCTGGAAGCTGTTGCACCATCACAAACAACACGACTGTCTGGAAGCTGTTGCACCATTGTAAACAACACGACTGTCACGAAGCTGTTGCACCATCACAAAGAACACGACAGTCAAGAAACTGTTGCTCCATCACAAACAACACGACTGTCTGGAAGCTGTTGCACCATCACAAAGAACACGACAGTCAAGAAACTGTTGCTCCATCACAAACAACACGACTGTCTGGAAGCTGTTGCACCATCACAAACAACACGACTGTCAGGAAGCTGTTGCACCATCACAAAGAACACGACTGTCTGGAAGCTGTTGCACCATCACAAACAACACGACTGCAGGAAGCTGTTGCACCATCACAAAGAATACGACTGTCTGGAAGCTGTTGCACCATCACAAACAACACGACAGTCAAGAAACTGTTGCTCCATCACAAAGAACACGACTGTCTGGAAGCTGTTGCACCATCACAAAGAACAGGACTGTCACGAAGCTGTTGCACCATCACAAAGAACACGACAGTCAAGAAACTGTTGCTCCATCACAAACAACACGACTGTCTGGAAGCTGTTGCACCATCACAAACAACACGACTGTCAGGAAGCTGTTGCACCATCACAAAGAACACGACTGTCTGGAAGCTGTTGCACCATCACAAAGAACACCACTGTCTGGAAGCTGTTGCACCATCACAAAGAATACGACTGTCTGGAAGCTGTTGCGCCATCACAAAGAACACGACAGTCAAGAAACTGTTGCTCCATCACAAAGAACACGACTGTCTGGAAGCTGTTGCACCATCACAAAGAACACCACTGTCAGGAAACTGTTGCACTATCACAAAGAACACCACTGTCTGGAAGCTGTTGCACCATCACAAACAACACGACTGTCAGGAAGCTGTTGCACCATCACAAAGAACACGACTGTCTGGAAGCTGTTGCACCATTGCAAAGAACACGACTGTCAGGATGCTGTTACACCATCACAAAGAACACGACTGTCTGGAAGCTGTTGCACCATTGCAAAGAACACGACTGTCAAGAAACTGTTGCACCATCACAAAGAACATGACTGTCAGGAATCTATTGCACCATCACAAAGAACGCAAATACGTCTCATCATGTCCAGCTTTACGGTTTTTCACCATAAAGACCAGTGGAAAACATAGTCATTGCTTACGGCCACTTACTCTGTAGGTCATCAGTCTTTCTAAGATTTATAACCTGATTTGGAAGACTAAATAAAGAGTTAACATTATGCGTTGAATAGTCATCATAGATGTAATCATAATCTGGTGTTAATTCATATCTACACAAGATTCTCAAATTCTAGTAAACTGTTCATTTGAAGAAGGAAAATGTACTTTTGAGGTGATTGCTATTAATTGACAAGGCGAAGAGGTGCTATAAAGGATTTAGAGGAACCCAGCAATGCCCATTTTTGAGGGGGAGTAGGGGGTTTAGAATTAAAGCTACACATCTTGAGGTTCTCAGTGCAAGTTACCTCAAGGCAAAATGCTTTGGTTGTGCATTAAGTTTGCTGACAATTGTCAACCAACACAGGGAGGCAGGACTTGTCATTAAAGCATCTTTCCAAATGGGCTTAATGAGCTTAAAACGATGGGAGTTTTTCAATTAGTAAAATTTCTAATCTTTCCATTACTTCTCATGAAAAAGTTCTCGGAAAAAATCTTCCAGCCGATGCTTGCAGGTTTCACCGCAATGCATAGCCACAATCATGTTGCGGGCTCTCTCCCTGCAGTAATACTAGCAGCCAAATAAGTGAAATACTCTTGGAAACGGTGTTAAACCTCAAATAACCTCACATCACCTCTAGTCTGGTAATATAAGCCAGTTAAACAATTCTAATTTCAATTTCAAATGAAAATTTTGAAATTACCAAGAAAAGAAGCAAATCTAATGAAAACAATTGCACATTAACAAAATAACTTTATTTCACTTCATCTGTTCATCATATACGTGAAAGAAAGATATAAAGTCAGGAACAATAAGTGTTTATATCAAAACCTTTGTCCAGCAGTTTTGCAATAAATTCAGTGTACAAAACAATCAACAGTAGAAAGTGGATAACATTTTTTCACTCAGGAACTGTATATACAAATAACAAGAATCAGAGGCACCAACGTTTTGTAAGGTAAATATTATTAGTCAATCTATATACAAGTATTGCAGTGGAGTTTTTATAAAACACCATTGCAAGGCAACTTTTGCCAGGTAAATAGTTCATCACTCACGCCAATCTCAAACAAAACTCTACCAAATGCGAATTTGGCAGGCCTGACAGGAAAGATTGCTATTAGTGATGATTGTTTTACTTCGCAAGAATAATTAGTTCAAATTAGTTGCCTTGCAAACGTGATCTCTGACTTAATATTCCAGCGTGGGTGTTTATGAATAAAACTACAGTAGGAACCAACCATTAACAGCTGAAGAAGGCTGATGAGCTGGAAATTGCCATCTCTGAATATAGTGATCTAAAAAATTGTAACAATGCAAAAGATGTTCAAACATTCATTTGATAAAAAAAACAAATCTTATATACCATGCATTTAAGTCATTGATATCTTTGGAAAATGATATTCGGTATTTGGAAGATGTTATAAAATAAGACAGCAGTCTGGAACTTTTTTTTCTTCAAGTGGGTCATCTTCTAGATGATCGTTAAGCAGTTTTTCCAACAAATTTGACAAATTAACACTTATTTCATGAAGTTTCAAGAAGAAAAAAAGGTCAGGTGGTAGAAACAAATATAGATTGTTGCACTGTCACCTTTTGACAGTGAATATTTATTATGAAACTATAAGAGAATTTAATATCAGAATTAACGAAAACTTACAACTATAATGAAATGCATACAGTTTAGGGAATAACTGTATTTTGAACATTTTAAACATTATTATCTTCATTTTTTTTTTTTATAATTCAAGGGGGAAATTTTAAAATGGCATTTATCCACCTGAACGTGGTACATGGCCTTTACCACTCATTTGACAATTTAATACACACAGAGGAATTCGCCCAAGTGTCTCAAAAACTTGATACTGTAAGAAATATGCCAAGCAAGGATGTTTTTTCACTTAAATCAACAAGTTTTGAGGTATTGATATCAGAAGACATGCAGGTGATAATTTCATCATCTAAATCATTTTTTAAGAATGTTCAATAATAAAAAGAGTCTGACCATAAAACTGCCATTCGGCATCTTGAACAGTTACCGGTAGGTCATAGCATTTTGAAATCATCAGCATTATGACCTCCAAGCAGTGTCACCATCAAATAATGTCATAGCATTGTCAACAGTGTTCTCAGTGATGCCACATCATTTGGTTAGTCACCGTGTATTTGGATTGTTGTGATATCTATAACTTAGATATCGCTTGTTGATACTGTTTGATCTCAGACAAGTGATATCTACTATGAAATCCACTCTTAAATTATCGATATGGTTAAACATGACTAGGGACATATTTGTATTCATCACCCATGGGTGAAACATAAGCAGTGACATAACTTAAATATATGCACATGTGCATAAATGACTTTTGCCTAGCAACGATTATTGTTCCAGTAACTCATAAATTGTAAAATCATAAAACTACTGTGCATAAGTTCACTTAAGGGACACAATTGGTGGATATTTTCCTGCAATTCCAATGGCATATAATAAGTAATAAGTAAGCAAGTAATAAAGAAATAAAAACATTCAATAGTGTGGGATTTGACTCTCACTTGAGTTATAAAATGATGTATCATATGGCAAAATGCCTGTACATGTCATATGTGTACACATCTACCTTTAATGACCATTTTCTATGAAAGATCCTGTTTTTATTGTACCTGCCGTCATGATCAATTAAAAGTATTTAATTGAATTAACAGTAACTTTCAATACAGATACCAACATGGATAAAATTGGTAATATGAGTTTAAATACTTGAGGGTATGTTATAAGTCATATTAATTTTTACAAATTTTCTTTACCTTTCGTGATATCAAATTTACTCATTTTACGTAAATCATATGACAGACCACAGTGGTTGCCAAACTGAAATCTTCCCACATAACTTCTGATTAAATTTTCATCAGTCAGTTGTGAAATCTGGGACGTTACATAACTTGCAAACATTTCTTACCAGACAAAAGTCAGTCAAAAATGTTTTATTTTTTATGGATACATTTTAGGACAGTATCGCGTTGCTAATTTGCAATGCTATGAGATTTGAAGAAGATTGAAACAAAGCCCGATTGTAATAGAGGTATTGGAAAACATAGTTTGAGTTACCTCTTAGAAAAGAGATTGATAGCACGCTGATAGGGTAACCTATGTGTAACATAGCAAACACACTACTGATATAGGAGTGGGGGCAATAGCCACAATTATAAAACAGCAAAAGGGTTTTATCTTGCATCAAAAAAGGCATACTTAGCAATAATTAATTATTTTCCCTAAATATCTGTATTCCTGAAATCATTATTGATTAATAAAAGAAATTTTGTTAGTAATTTACATGGAATAATATACCATTAAATTTCAGAAAAATGTGTGATAGTAAGTGTTAAAAACGTTTAGTAGTGCACAGTTTATATTGCATAGGACAAAAAGTGACCTTTGTTATCCAAAGTTGGATTAACAAAACAACTAATTACCTTGTTAAGGATAAACAGTAATTTGGTGAAAACAAGCGCCCTAATCTCATAAGTGTTCCTACTAAATAATAAAGCTTTGAGCACTTTGTTGTGTATCATACCCTGAAGAAAAATCTTACACCGAAAAAGATGTATAAATTGTAGCAAACTTGCATCCTGATGTCTACCAGAACGTACCCTGTCATTATGTATGACAAAACCAAACTGCCTTGTTCTTAATTAATCTCTTCAGAGGGTTATCCTTGTTAGTCCACCTTTGAATATCTTTTAAACAGTTACATTATAAGTTACCATGTGTCCACGAGTTTGATATGGAGATATATCATGTGTTCGAGTTAAACTGTAATGTCCCACTCTGGAACAAATTTACCAAATGTAAGTAAAATGTGTTTAATACAACTAACTGCGACGTTGATATTTAGTATTACACTATAATATATCGAAGGTGGTGTAATCATGTAGGCCTTTATTTATCTTCAAACAGAATACACGTCACTAAACATATGGTGAGCGAAAAAGATATGTCTCCTTAAATAGATATAAGGTGTATAAGTACGCCCCCTTAGCATATCTGTTTGATTTTACACCATTTTCGTCGATTTAGTGTAGATGAAAATTCTACACTTTGTTAGTTCTCGCTCACGAAATAATATAAAAGAAATTGTAGTTGCATCATTAGCAAATATTCAAAATGCATGTAATTCCTCTTGCAACCAACCCTTGTAACAGATCAGCTGACGAAACACTGAGGAGCATTAAAAGATGGAAAACCAATATAAATCTTATTATCCAGTCTTAGAGTCATATGCCCTTAATGAAACCATTTTTGGAGTTTTGGAAAAAAAGAGATATAGTGAAACTGAGAGAGTTGAAAGGCCATGAAAAAGAGAAATTTCATATAACGAAACAGTTGTTAATACATTTACCACTGCCTATCGTTATACAAGCCTAAATACGTTTAGGAAATTATTCCATTGAAACAACGATTGCAATGCATTAATTCAAGAAATACAATTTATTTTATTAAAACTATCCACTAATACTATTCTAAACTAATTGCTTAAAAATGAAAACGTCCCAGTTTCAAATGAACATGTAAAATGCAATGTTGAAGGAAAATCTAAACTAAAAAATCTAACTTCTTCCTCGGGTAGTGTGTATACTAACGTTCTGAGATTCATGAGGAGACGTTGTGTGGCGCTACGAGACGCTAGAGGAGGTCCCAACCCTTGCTGAACACTTCATCCCGACTGTTCTCCAGCCTGGAATTTTGGAGGGCACTGTGATGTCATGAACGTAAAGTATCAATGTAAATGAATTTCGGCGACACATATTGTTGTTTTCTGTAGATGTCAATGCTATCTGTGCGCAGCTTAAAAGTTAAGCATTTAACCTAATCAAATATAATATTAAAAATCTCAAGTCCCAAAGATCCAGGATGTCAAGTTTTTTTTTACTCAGTATTAATTAGGAAAGGTGTTATAGATTTGCTTTACTTCATGGTGCAGAGAGATTGTTAACAAATGAAGAGACGAGTCTTCCAATACGTTTTCAATCAAACCTAACTGTCTAACTTATGTTTAAGTGAAAAGTGGCATAATGGCATATACCGAATATAAATTGCTCGATTATTTTGGTGTAAGAAAGATCGATACCATAAATGGGAGTATAAAGGTCTCAGGCCAATGCGTCTCTTGTCAACTATACATTGTAGTTTTAAAAAATTGTTTTCCAACCAAACTATTTAAATTGGGGAATATTCTATAAATTAATATGGAAGAAAAAATTGCCCAAAAAAATCAATTTTATTGCCAAGAAATGTTCGAGAAACGCAGACTTAAAATCATTGTATATCATATGTATTTTACTTTAACTTAATTCGTCCTGCCCATTGACGTCAACTAAGATTAATGTACATCTACATTGATCTTGTTTGACAAATGATAACATGTGATTAAAAGTCTTTTACGACACATAAAGCTTTAAAGCTTTGACATTAATTCATTGAGAGATAGAATATCATATTTTAATAAGCTGGGCGGGTCATAATATAGGGGACGTAACTCTAACCCGGAAGTTAATTTTGTTTTAAGGTCACATGACTTTGGATGGATGTAAACAAGAAAAACTAACATGAAGCAACCGGGAATTTTTCGGTTTTTTATTGTAATATCAATACTACAGTGATAATTTATCTTGCATGGCGTCAGACTTGCAGCTTTCTTAAGTTGTTATTTTTATAACCCTTACATGATAAGCTGAGAACAAGTTCAAAACACTTTTATCTAAACCTTTTTTTACTGTATAGGGGCGTATCAGATAACGTTTTGGATACACCCCCTTAGTCTTATCTCCTATACCCATTCATAATGATAAGTGTTGATGTATTCACTTTTAAATCGTAGGATGAACGAAGACATTTTTTTATTTGATAAAACTGAAAAATTGTAATCTACATTGCAAATCATAGAATCTATCTAATCATCTAATGCTACAAAAGCATATTAATGTTGAAGATAAACAGTTATAAACAAGAAGTGAAATATATCTACAAATGTCACCCATCTTTATGTATAGAACCATTTCTCAAAGAAATACATTCTCTTGTAGGAAATACATACTGAATTTGCATGTAAAACTCCACTCGTCCTAAATAATTGATGATATTAATTAATGATCTAGGATTGAAATTAAAATGTTTTTGCTCATCAGGTTTCAAAGGTCTGATGTTCTTAAAGACCCTGTCCTTCATCTATGCAATTTTGTACTGTACTATTTTATTTTATTTTGTTCTATTCTGTACAACATTGTAAAAATAAACTATATGCATGAATAGAATATCCACACATTTATGAACGATTCATGACAAGACTAAACAACAACGCCGTATAATGCAGTAGCGGGACATCCCACACTCATTGCGCCGATGATAAAGTTCTGTAATAATCCTGTACTTTGAGCATGTATGTATAAACAGGAATGTCCCCTTGAATTTTGCTTTTCCACAAAAACTGACCCGATAGGATATCCTGCATTCATCCGTCCAGCCATATATTGTTAATCTGTAAACTTTTCACATTCTTTACTCAAGGCTTTATTTGACCTTTATATGATGTTTCCACTTTTCCAGGCATTGGGCCTTATTGTACTGAGTCAGCTGTCTGGTTCCAGTCATGTCGAGAGTCCGGATACGTCCCACGTGAAGAGGCTGCATCTCATCTTTATGAACCATCTGGGTGAGTGTACAATGTACAGAGAACACTAATAGTGCTTTGTTAAGATTTTTTTTGTTAAAAAATATAAACTCTGTAAAACATTAAGAAGTAGTTGCTTGACCAAATAATTCAAATAGTTGTCTCACCAATGGTCAATAAAACAGTAACTCTTTGTACATCCCACTGACTTTTGAATTTTTTATTTCTTTTTTATACTTGTACCCATTGGCTTTCTATAATAACAGCATGAAATCAATTTACAAAGTTAACAAAATGAATAAAAATTCTACTGAACTTTGATTCATTACCAAGATAGGAGATCATTTATTAAAATCATCATCTTTTTGAAAGAGATTGTATTATTTCAGATGTTGGATTCAATGGGATCAATCCAACTCGAGGATTTGTCAACAATGTACTTAACCGTTACTTCACGGTCTACTTCCCGCGGGCGGTGAGCATCTCGAGTCAGCTACGAGACGGCGGCTATGTTGAAAGACTAGTGTACACGACCCACCCTTGGCTCGTCAGCCTCTACCTGGACTGTCCTCCCAACCTCAACCTCTCTGGCATTGTTCTACAGGTGAATATAATCATATCAGTTTCCATGACAACCCCTTGCAGTCTTTACCTGGACTTTCCCCCCAACCTCAACCTCTCTGACATTGTTCTGCAGTTAATTATATGTATTTTAATTTCCATGGCAACACTTAGTTTTTATCGGTATCTACTTGGACATATCCCCCAAAACCTCAACCCTACAGGTAGTATTATATGTATATACGTTTCCATGACAAACCCTTGGTGCAACAGCTGTTGAATCCTATTTGCCATACTCATGGTCACAAAATTTTCTTAATTTGTTTCATTGATTATTTGAACTGATTTACATTTTGTAATAATACAGTTAATATAATTTCAATAATAACAATTTGAAATATATCTCTTTTGAAATGAAGTATTTGTATTTCAGTGTCCCAGTAAAGATCAAGTCGCAAACTTCACCAAGGCAGTGATGCGAGGCGATATCTCATGGCATGCTGGACCAATGAACATGCAGTTTGAGATGATTGACACAACGATGGTAGAGTTCGGTCTGCAGTTGGGTCAGGATCTAGATAAACGCTTTGGCATTGTCCGCAAATATGGCACTGTCAGTCAGAGGGATGTACCGGGTACGGGGAACACATTATTCTTTTCCTCATTTTTGTTGTCCAGTTAAAACACTTGTAGAATTATCTCCCTTAATTAAGACACAGCATCAACTAAAAACATGACACTGTCAGTAAGAGAGATGGAATTTGGATTCCCACCTCATGTTTACTATCATTCAGGAAATACACTAATAGAATCATCTCTGAAAAACTCTTGTCACAGAAGTCTTTTTGCATTATTTTGTATTAAGCACAACGCACTTTTCATATATTTCACTCGCCGCTAATGGCTGAAATATTGCTCAAGCAGCGTTAAACAATAACTCAATGACTCATATATTTCCATGATAGTATTTGGAAAATAATCAGAAAAATAAATCAGTCTCATTATTCAGTTTTGCCTCCAGCTTTAATGCTTTGGATGAAAAGGGGATCAGCATTTGAATATCCTACCCAACCACCCCTATCCTCCCCCCCCCCCCCCCTTAATTTCCATTTGAGACAAGAACTTAAATTTTGCATATAGAAACATCCTACAACAGTTATTAATTCCCTACGTATGTCGCCAGGTATGTCGCAGGCTCTGATACCAATCTTCCAGAAGCATGGCATTGCCGCCATGTCAATCGGAGTCAACCCCATGAGTGCTCCACCTGCAGTTCCAAGAATCTTCCGCTGGGAGTTCCAGAACTCAAGCATCATTGGCATGTTGAACCCATGTAAGTGCTTAGATGTTCTTTCAGAACTTCATTCAGAACTTTTCAAGGATTCTTTCATTTAATTTGAAGGATGTATCTTTCCTTATGTTCTCAAATGAGGCAGATTGATATTCAACTCCTTAAGTCCCTAATTCTTTGGATGTACCAACAATTATAGCAATATAAGTTTTAGCAATTATTAGGGAGGCATTATTTCACTCTGATGGTTGACTTGCCCTTTATTAAGGATCAACACATCTTACCTGCCACTTCAATGATTTTCCAGATTTGTCCGAAGCCTGAGGGCATATACTGATACTCAGTTATATATGCTACCTGTTTATTTGCAGTTGGTTACCCTCAGAATCCAGGCCCAAACCCAGCCAATCCTGGGGGACTCTCCACAGATAACTGTGTCATATTCCAAGATCTGTCTGACGCCATGTGCTTCGCTTTCCGCACAGACAACTCTGGCCCTCCTGAATCTGTGGCGGTGAGTTCTAATACCCTGTTCTATTAGAGTATTTATATCAACACAAACCCAGCAGGCACAAGACGTCTATTAGACGTCTAGATTAGGTTTAAATCTGGTTTAGACGTATAACGACGTCTTCTAGACATTTATTAAACGTACCCATTTAGACGTCTAAGCCTAGAACGTCTTTTAGACGTCTAAAGTTAGACCAGAGATTTCACCATTTTTATGACTGGTGATTTCTTATTCTTTCTTAAAATGTTTTTTTTACTGAATAAGCAGAAACTTACATTCTAATATAAGTATTTGTTTATAATTAGGGGTTTTCTGTTAGGTAATTAATGGTTCTGGTATATTTCTTTAAATGTGAGCTATTCCGATATGAACATTATTCATTAATTTTAAAAAAAACCACCCATGCAAGAATAAGTGTTTTTATCATTTAAAAGACCCTTACTGGTTCAAAAACACCTTCGAAAATCTATCTGGGAAGGGATTCGAACTTAATCCAAATGGAATTGGTAGGCAGTGTATTACAGACAGAGCAGAGTTGCGGCCCTGCACTACTAGATGGCGCTGCGGTATCCCACGCATGCGCTATAAAGCGCGCACCAATTTGACGTGGAAGCAGACGTAAATTCCGAAAACAACAACGATCCTGTTTTCATTCTTTCAACCAATAAGGGATAATACCTCTTCTTGAAATGAACACGGCAATTGTCGCAGTCCATGGCTTTGCATAGGCGTAGGAACAGGGGGGGCCCGGGGGGGGCCGTGCCCCTCCATCTTAAAAAGTGGGGGGGCACGGCCCCCCTACTTTTGACACGATTTTATCGAGAAAAAATATCTTCAAAACCCATGTTCAGGTGTAACCAAGCAGATGACAGTGGCATGCCATTTCAAAGGTAAGCATAATAATGACAGAAAATGAAAGTGAATTATAAAATTAAGCAAAGGCTTTGTGTATGAACTAGTATGTCTATTTATCATCCAAATAGAGAAACCCATTGCAGGTTAATTAGGCAACAATTACTTTCATGTGCATGTTCAAACCGAAAGTAGGAATTGGGTCATTCTAAATTTGGAACTTTAGAGCTGTACGAAATTATTTTAAGTTACTATTATTCTGTTGATGCTTTCCATGGTTCCCTATAACGGATACATAACTAACATTATCAATCGAATTATTATTTATTCAGTATATCTGCGGCTGTGATACTTTAGAATCACTATCTGGAGCTATTTAAGTGTGCAACTGGTAATTTGAACCTAGTGTGCATATCGGGGCGAGAAATAAGGCGTTCCAAAAATTGAAACACTACGACCATTAAATGCTAATTCTTATTAAAATGTGTTTGGCTTTATAAGTCTATTTTTGGTATTTAACAAAGACATTCAAAGCGTTTTGGAGCTATTGATCTTTAACTTGTTTTTTTAAAATGAATTGTCCATTGCTGAATATAAATAAACGGGTAATGTCTTTTTCAGTTCCCGAAAGTGACATTTCAAAATGGTGGACCTACAGAGAATAAAAGCTTATAACAACCACCAAGAGAAACTCATTAAACAACCGCTAACCTCGACTTTGTCACTTTTCAATTTTCGTTCAAAGATTTTTCAACAAAATAAGAACTGGGCTTGATTTTTTTAGATTTGTCCAATAAACAACTTTAATTAGCCTTTCTTGTAGACAGCGAATTTATCGGCTGTGAAAAACCCACCTGAGCTAGGGGCCATAAACTTCATGCAGCTGTGACGTAATAAACAGACTGTACAGAGTGGTGCATCATTATTTCAACTGAAATACCGCCTTAAATAATTGTTTAATTACCATTGATGTGGATATCTTTCTTACACCAAACGCTTAATAGTATTACATCGTCAAATGATTTATCTAACTGAGTGAAAAACATTCTCATAAAATCGTTAATTATTGTTTTTTTCATGTGATATTGTTACGATAGATGTATAGATCACGAGGCAATGATTCTGTTTATGACGTCACTAAAAGGGCGTGTGACCAGTCATGCATTCACTGGTTTGTGGCCAGATAGATTTAACCGGCCCATCAAAAGTGGCATTCAAAAACGGCTTTCATTACCAAACTGAACATATTTGAGTAGCGACCTTTGACGCGCTATACAATATTGTAATCAGACATTCATGTGTTTCCAAAGAAAATAGAGAAATATGTTTGTGGTTATGTAAACTTTAAAGCATGTTAGCTGGGATGCACTGCCCCTACAAAAAAAAATGGCTAGAAAATATGTTGCGGAAGCATTGCCAGAACAGGAATTTTACCATTGCCGGAATGTATCCGCAAGTACTTCCAGACCATCTCGGAAACGTTTCGGAAGCATTGCCAGAAAGCCATAAAACCTTCAGGCCATCTTAGACTTTGTGGAGATGGTTCAGAACCATTGCCAGAAAGCCATAAAACCTTCTCAAACCCTCATTCATTTATTTGTGGACATGGTGCTGAACCATTGCCAGAAAGCCATAAAAACTTCTCAAGCCCTCATAAACTTTATTTGTGGAGATGTTGCGGAAACAATGCCAGAAAGCAATAAAACCTTTCTCATCAATTTATTTGTGGACATGGTGCTGAACCATTGCCAGAAAGCCATAAAACCTTTTTTAACCCTCATAATTTTATTTGTGGACATGGTGCGGAAGCATTGCCAGAAAGCCATAAAAACTTCTCAAGCCCTCATAAACTTTATTTGTGGAGATGGTGCGGGAACAATGCCAGAAAGCAATAAAACCTTCTCAAGCTCATCATAAATTTATTTGTGGACATGGTGCGGAAGCATTGCCAGTAAGCCATAAAAACTTGTCAACCACTTGTAAACGATATATGTTGAGATGCTTCGGAAGCATTGCCAGAAAGCCATAAAAGCATACAAACAACCATTACAACAACACACAGCCACCTCACATCCATTTCCTTAAAAAATGTACAACCATAATGAAGTTACATCTACTCTCATGTATACTTTTTGTCTTTTAATTTTCAAACACTAAAAATACAACAAAACATGTGTCTGTATTAGAATATTTTTAATAAACATTCTAATATTAACAGCTCTCTAATACAAACTACTACATGAAATACACATCAAGTCATAACAATATTTTAAGTACAAACCAGTGTTCTAAAACCATCCAATCTGTTAATGCACAATGTTGATAAGATGAATCAGGCAGACAAATCGGGTGTAGTGGTTTTTTTTGTAGACATGGCAGGTTTGCAGACATAAACTTTTTTGGGTCCGTAAGCATTGTAGAATGTGCCAAAGAAGTATTATTTACAGGCATTAAATATATGACTGATGATTTATCCTTTTTATATTTAGTCTTAGCAAAATTATTCAGCATTGACAAGCACATTATCAGTGATACAATCACTTAAATAAATAAAGGTCAATGAGATATTATCTTGAAATAATATAGAATCATACATTTGATAATGCAAAATTATCTCTTTTAATCTGTATATGAACCCACCTTCAATCTGTTTATGAATTAACATTGTCTACAAATCCATCCACCATCATTTTTTCACAACATGTTATCATATTGTATGAAAAATATTTTGTAATGTTCGATCTTTACTTCAAGACTAATTCACTGCACATGCTGCATAAGAATACATGGAGATGAAGAATTCTTCCTTGTTCCACCTCTCCTTTTCTTGTTCAAATCTTCTTTCTAAAACATCAAGTAAATCAGTTGTGAAAGCAAGTTTAGAGAAATAAAGGGGTCATATATTTATCATATACAATCATCTTAAGGAAAACCATAATTGAAATTATAAAAATATAAAGTAATTGTTTTATAATTATTCCAAGGGTTGGTTAAGAATTTATTAGTTACAGAAAATCCAAAATTTAGTGTTCACCAATAACTTTATGCTATATTAAATCATTATTCAAGTTCAATAGCAGGAATAAATATAAAGTGCTTTAACATTTTGTATTATAATCCCGTATTCCAAATATTTACATACATTTAAGTTCAGCAATACTAACATTTATGAGTAAGTTTTATAAAAATAAATTTCATATTCCAATAAGTATACACACAAATTATGTTATGCTAATTATATGTTCTGAAATGAACACATGTGATCAAACTTAAAACTGGGAACAACTTAATGGTTTTACAATTATTGATTGCAAATTTCAATTATCAATTTCAGGTTAAATGGCAAATAGTATCAAGTTCTCCCACACCATTTATTGGACAATCAGCCTGTCTGGGTTTTCACAAAAAGAAATTACAATTAATCAAGACTATCTATTTGTAAATTGGAGTGCACCCTCTGATGCGATTCCTAATCTAACCAGTTTAGAAATATACTGCATGTTTATTGAAGAATTAGGTCAGCAAACTTACAGTGCCAGCTGTTTCCTGTTATATAATGACTTGTCCACTTTCCTCCTCTCCCAGCAGTCATGGTTCAGAGCACACCTATGTAAATAATGCCATCTTTGCTTAATATTGTCAAAGAAATGGAACTACATATAACTTTCATCAAATCAGTGAAAACAACTTAACTTGTCAACAGTGGCAATCAGTAACTTTATTACATATTCTACTGAAGGGAATGGACTTGAAATTTTTTTTCATTTTGACTGTCTGAAGCCAACATTTCAATGATTTTTTTTATCAGCTCTTTCATGAAATAAGGAAGAGCAATAAGGTTAAGATATTTTACTGTGTATGTAGCATTAATGGTCTACTTACTTTGGTTTTTTGCAACTGTAGATATGCCTTCTATTTCTGTTGGCAACTGTGATTTTAATAATCAAGAATCAGTTGTTTTTGCTAATGGCGGCCATTGCTCCTCGTTAGTGACAGGTCAGGCAGGAAGTTGGGTCTTGCAGTCAGTCAAAGGGGGTAAAGACAGCAGAGATTCTGATTGGATAATAATGTCCAGCCTCATCAGGTGTGAGGCAGAAGGTATTGAATAGTGTAAAGAACCTTAAACTGTGATCTTTTCCAAAAA
Organism: Phorcus lineatus; assembly: GCA_921293015.1. Classification (NCBI taxonomy): domain Eukaryota; kingdom Metazoa; phylum Mollusca; class Gastropoda; order Trochida; family Trochidae; genus Phorcus; species Phorcus lineatus. The sequence continues at coordinate 40,619,164 of OV121096.1, forward strand.
GAAGAGTCAAGTCATTGAATGGCATTTAGAAGTGGTGTCTTAAAAAACAAACAAGCTATTTCTTGGCAACAGCTTCTTAAGAAAAGAGTAATGGATATAAATTTGAGTCAAGGACTTTGATCAAAATGTATATTCTTAGCTTGAAATAAATAAAATATATGGATGAATTTATAAGTTTACATTAAATTCAGAAAATGTATAATCATATAAGCTTTGATATTTTTTTAACAACATTGAACTTTTCAAGTTTATTTGCAACTTATCTGATTTGTGATAAGAATTAAAACAAGAATTTAATTTTAAAATTTTACTTTTCAGCTCAATATTGCCATGTTTCCTATATTTGCTATTAATTTCAATATAATTACATGACTTGAATGTGAAATTAACCAAGGATAATCTTTGATCACAACCTAATATAACAATTTAACCTTTTTGTACATGATGTTAGTTACTAAGCAACTAAACATCTAAATAGACTGTTTATCAAAAGTATCACCTCACTTACAAATGTACATAAACATAAGCCTTGAGAACATAAACTTTGATTAAGGTTTGATAAGATATCAATAAGACTCTTTGAATTACAACATGAATTAAACATTTTGAATTACATCTATTAAACAAATTACTATACAAACATTTTAACAACTTAATGATCCATGAAGTGATTAACCTGTTAAGGTAGCAATTAACAAAACTGTTTACAGCCATGGACAATGGGTGGATTTTCTCTCCTCTTTTCATTGGTCCCCTTCTTAATTGAAAGCTCAACCCATCATAATCTATATAGCCAATCATGTTTTATTTGGACTATATGCAAGTTGCGAGTTACTGTGTTCATTTCCTCTTCTGTTATTTATTCATAAAATCCAAATCAAATATATGCATGGAATGACTATTCATATCTAACACTACAAATTAGACGAACTAATTAGCATGTTAAAATGCAAAATAAGATAAAAAAAATCATGTCCACCGTGTAAATTATCTTCTGGCAATGTTGCGGAAGGGTCTCCACAAGAAGTACTAGGTAGCAAGTATACATTGCTGCAAATCCTTTTAAATATTTTATTGCCTTGCAGCCAAACGATACTCTTCCAAAGCATCTCCACAGGGCCAATTATCTTCTGGCAATGTTGCGGAAGGGTCTCCACAAGAAAGACTGGGTAGCTAATACATTGCAGCAACACCTTTTTAAATATTTTATTGCTTTACAGCCTGAAGATACCCTTTCCGCACCATTGCCAGAAACCCTTCCGCTAGCGGCAATGGTAAAATTTTGCTCAAAACTCTTGAAAAGATGGTGCGGAGATGATTCGGCAATGTTTCGCCAATGTTTCGGCAACATCTTTTTAGGAAATTTTTTTTATAGGGGTGATCACTGATTCTTTGGGACCTTTGATTAAAGTCGAACACTGATATGCAGTGAGGAATGGATTTTGCTGGATTTTAGAATGTCATTAACGGAATTTCTAGCTCTGAGAGAAACATTTAAAAAGATTTAAGTGTTCATTGTAAATGTTGTATCTTAGAATAGATGACAATATGTGTTTCATTGACAACTAAGCATCATTCCGTTCCATTCTTTGTTCTATGATGGCACATGTTATCTTGCATTTATTGGCACTATTTTAGAGTAAAACATGAGAAATATTATTCTTAAGATGGATGCACTTTGTGATGTAGCTGCAACCTAATGTTACGTAAAGAAAGCTTTTTAAAAGGCCATTGTCTGATATGTTACGAGATACAACGTGATGAATGTTTATATGTTATGTATGATTACTTGAAGCTAAGTGCTTTAAGACCGTTTACTGAATAAAAACTATAGTTCAACAATTAAAGCTTTAAAACAAAAGCTTCAAAATGCGTTATTTCTATAACTCACACACGGACAGAATGAATGCATCCTCCGCGCGCACCCTCCCCCATATAAAAAAAAAAAACCCACTCAGTAAATTTTTAAGCCCCTTTCTGCCCCCCCCCCCCTCCAAAACAATTGGCCCCCCCCCCACCTTGGTAGACCTCAGTCAATATCTTTTGAGGACTCACCCCCACTCACAAAAAAAAGTTTTTGGGCCCCCCCACCCTTAAAATCGTTCCTACGCCAATGCTTTGTCAGTCACTTGTTCACGGTAAGAGTTCGTTTTCTGTAGTGATTAGTTAAAGTGTTCAAGACACGCTTATGATTACGTTCGTATCCTAATTTCGTGACGTCACTAACTGTTACACATGCATGCTCTCATATTTCACACGGAAAAACTATTAATTGCCTTGATTATTTTTCCTTAACCAAAACAAAATCGGCTTTGAGACCTTTAAATGGTAAGAGATGCAGTTGGTTTTTTAAAATAAAATTACTCAGGATAATGAGGGTCGCGGTCGTCTGTCTGCGATCATTAGTCCTATTTTTTTTCTTTCAGTTTCATGTGGACATTCAGACTGTTCAAAGTCAATAAATCATAATGATAATCCATTTCTTCTGAACAGTTTAAATAAATATTTATAAATACTAACCGAAGAAACGGACAAGCCTCAGAAATTTAGAATGTGTTTACGTATCGGCAATTATTACCCATATGGTTAATCATAAGTGGTGACATATTTTCAATATGAGCACATGTGCACATATCACTTTTGCCTAGCAACGATTGTTTCAGCGCAAGTTACTGTATTATGTCGTCTGGGACGTCATCAAACCATTGTTCGTGACATCACTGAAGCGAGCCGCCGCAAAGAAAGCAGGCCGCTCTCCGTGTGTTTTAAATGAAATAGAATCGGTAATAAAGAAATTATAACCCTCGGAATTGTGTCATATGACTTTAACGAAACTCGTGCGAACTTGTGTATAACCCTCGCTCTCCCTCGGGTAATACACAATTTCGCACTCATTTCGTAAAAGTCATATGACACACTTCCTCGGGTAATAATCTCTATTTATGAAATTACTGAATCTGTATTGTTTTAGTCTGTGATCGTGATTGGCTGCTATTAATAGAATGTCCAATGGGGATTTATCAAAAGGGATTCCCCTGAATAACTTTGCAATTTTCCCCTCAGAAGGTTAATTAATATGAAAAACATCGAACCGTCCCACTGAAAAAAAACCCCGATTTTTCCAATTCATAAATTAATGTTTATATTAATGTGGCAGAGTCAATAATTTGAATTGTATATAATTTTATTAATAAACATGTAAAGTGTACATGATTGTTTGTGATTTTTTGATGAGAATACTTTCTTATTACATAAAGTAAATCTAACCATTTTAAATCATTATTTTACATTAAACATTTTATAATATACCATAGCTCTCTAAAAAATTTAATCTTAGTGTAACCTTAAGTTCAGCTCTACTAACTTGCACTGCATGCTTTTCACATTGCAATCTATTCCCAAGCTGCCCCTTGCTCAGGTTCTTCATGTAAGTTCTATTGTTTGGAGTTCAGCCAAGCGTAGCATAGTCTTTATAAGGTTCATGTAAATTATATTTCATTGGCAGTATTAGAAGTTGTATGGGTCAGTCACTTTGACCATGTGATGATCATCTTTGTATTCATAAGGATCGAGACCATGGTGGTCTGGAAGTGTTTTTCATTGTGAAAAGGTTAGTTATCTCTAGTCTTGTGTATATATTTGGTGTTGTATTAATATGTATTTCATAGTTGGTTATCACATCGGCTATAGTTAAATTATGTTCATTATTCATTACTTCTCATGTGTTAATAGTGTGTGTTGATAACTCACAGTACAGTGAGTTATGATAGTTTTATAAATGAAGTTAGTAGCTCGCAGTTGTGTGAGTTATTTAGATAATTATAGACCTGTAGTTTATATTATATATATTTCGTAGAGTAAGTTATCAATTCATCTTAAGTTAAAGGTATTAATTAACCTCCAGAAGTTGTACTCACAGTACAGTGAGTTCTATTTACTTTATGCTTTATTTACTTTAGTCAAGGATGGATCTCACAGTACAGTGAGTTCTGTGGGTGTCCTATCCCTATTATGTTATATTATTATAGTTATCTTAGGTATATTTAATATTTGAGTATAATACAAATCAGTAAGTTTAGTTTCTATATAATTAACATATCAAGAAGTATCATTACCAGTATCGTTATCATAACCATTATCATAAGTGAATGTGTGAGTGAATGTGGTAAGTGCGATTGGTTATATATGTGGTTGTGCAGTACTTTTACCGTAGTTACTCTTCTAATCATTTGTATATAACAACATCTGCATAAGGTATTTATTCATCCTGCAGATGACGTAGGCTACGGCGGTGGCATCACAGGTGTATGTAGGAGCACGGGTTAAACCCACCTGGTACGTTATGTTCAATGTCATTGTCACTTATCAAGTTGTATTACGGTTTACCTTATATATATCTATCATGTCTTAGCCATGATTTATATTAAGTGATGAAGTGTTTGCATATGTATAATTATAACTAATACTCTACTGAGTGTTATAATTATTATCATTTGTAGCTATTATCATTAACGTTAGATATGCATATGTGTATCTCTTCATTATGTAATTTACTTGAGACAAGCAACTTGAGTATTTAATTACTGTGTGTCGATGGTATATGTTTCTATTTACCATCTTGCATATTCAATAATTGCGAGTTTAATTTAAAGTATCAATGGCTTTAACATGTCATATATTTTATATTGGATGAAGACTTATATTGTTATTTTACAATGTTTCAGGCTGAAAATATTGCATACCAATGTAATAAAGTCTCATGATCGAACACCCCCCAGTGGCTTTGTGGTTACTCTTTAGAAACCCATCCTAACGCTGCTACATTTTGGAGCCCCCAGTGAGGAGTCATGGACTGAACACCGCCATAAGAGATGGACCTTAGTCAGCCCGGCTATGACTACGATAGCTAGGGACCACCATCACAACAACTTCGCCAACCTTTCACTCGGTGAATAGACTGTTTCAGATATTGATTTATTCATGTATTTACCTGTGACATTGAATACATATGGACACTTGTGTGACCTTCATTACATATGGACACTTGTGTGACCTCCACTGCATATGGACACTCTTTGTGACCTTGACCTTCCTTTGACCTTGATGATTATATGAACTGTGATATACTGTGTTGTGTTCATTCATATAATTTGAATTTTGTCTATTGATACCAGATATTGTAATTAATTTGTATGTGCATTCATGTATTGACTTTTGTTGTTCCATTGTATGCATGATGATGTTTGTTTCGTATTCACATGTGGGTACCCTTCAGATAAGTGCTCCGGAGCTGGTATTATTTGTACTTAAGTATACACATTCGCCTGCTGTTTTATTTATTTATACTGTGTTGTCTTTATTTAAGCATTAGTAAGGATAAGTTACTAACCTTTAAGTTAGATTAATTATTTCCATTGGGTATTAAGTTAGATATTTCAATTATGCCTTATACAACCACGATGTGCCTGTGTGTATGAATGTGTATTAGTTAGTGTTGAGTAGTTAGTAAAATCAACTACTTAATATAGGTCTTGGTAATTTATTAGATAAGTATAATAATCTATATATTATAATAAAACTTTAGAATTAGTTTAAATTCAATTGTTGTGTTGTGTTCTTAGTTCGGGTTATTAGTATGTAGATTTCCTTTGAGGTTCAGTTATAGGGTTGTGTTGCGTTCATTCATTTCATTCTTTCATTGCATATATTTTGGTTGTTCATTCAATTATGTGAGGGTTATTGCTTCGTTGGGTGTTCTCATCTCTTCATTTTCATAGTTTTTAGTATTCTTACTCTCATTATTTGAGGTAACATATTCAAGCCCCCTGCGCGCGTACGCCTGCACTATACTTACCTGCATCAGTTCATTATTATCTAAACTCAAACTAAAGCTCATTTAAACATGTAAGGTAAATTAATTTAAACTTGAATTCGTTAAGGGATAAGATCCATACCAATTATAAATAACATTTAAGTAAATAATCTTTAAATAATTCATTTAAAGTATTCTTTTCGTGTATTATCCGCGTGCGTTTTTCGGATTCTACATCTGTGTCGCATTTTCAAGCAAGACTTGTGTTGTGTTTTCCATATACAAAGTGTTATTGTGTTGTGCATATAACTTCAACTATGGCTTCAGCGGATATGACAGACGAAGAAGTACAACAGCTTGTGTCTTCACTTAGGAAGTTAGATCTAAGACCTAAGGCAGGTACGCCGCTTGAGTTGATAGATTGGATGGCATCAGTTAGCAAAGCTGCACAGGAGTCTAAACCTTGTCTTCCACCAACAGTTACACTTGCAAAGTCACCACAGCTACCATACTTTTCAGGGGACAGGAAAGGTGGTGTAGACTTTGACCAGTGGAAGCACGAGTACACCTGTCTGTCTACTAGGTACTCTCAACAGGATGTCGCTGACGCCGTTCACAGGTCATTACGAGGAAAGGCAGCACGTGTAGCCATTCATATAGATAAGGACGCGCCTTTGGAGACCTTGATTGACAAGTTAGAGAGTGTCTTTGGGATGGTCCACACAGAACATAACATCATGTCCGAATTTTACACCGCCAAGCAAGGAGAAGAAGAATCTGTAGCGGATTGGACTTGTAGATTGGAGGACATCCTGGATCAAGCCATCGCCCTCGGGAAAGTGAAGCCTGGAGAGCGAGACGACCTATTGAGAGACACTCTATGGACAGGACTGCAATTGGACCTTAAAGATATGTCAAGTCATAGGTATGAGCAGCATGGATCTCTAGGATCATTTGTCAAGTACCTTCGACAATTGGAGCAGGATTTGCAACAGAGGAAACCGACAGCCAAGAGGTCTGCAATGAGTAAGTCTGCTGTACCACAGGAACAAACAGAGCTTCAGGAGATTAAGGGAATGCTCAAGTCCATGTCAACTGAGATCAACAAACTTAAGGAGCAAGTAAAGAGCACTGATCAGCAACCACATGTCATAGGTCAAGGTAACCAGTGGAACCGAGGTCATGCTCAAGGTCAGGAACAACAATGGCTGCCACCAAGGAATTGGACACGCCCACCAAGGTCAAGGGGTAACAAGCCATTCTGTCAAGGTCGAGGACGAGGTAACCCAACAGGTCGAGGAGACCCAGGATGGTTTCAAGGACCTCAGACTTTTGATGACATCCCTAGATGTTATAGATGTGGACAGCCAGGTCACATTCAACGTGGATGTCGCTATCCTATGCAACAGGACCAGGGAAACTTTCAAGGGCCTATGGGGAGGGGCGGACCATGGGCCTAGGAAACAAGGTCAACATTCATCAACAACTAGTGGCTGAGTTGGTTGGAGAGCCTACTGAAACAGATTTTAGTGAATGGGATACGGACTAAAGCACTGCTAGACACTGGAGCTACGATATCAACTATAGGTGAAACTTTTTATCGTCAGAACTTCTCAGATGTCCCTTTGGAACCACTAAAGCAACTTCTACATGTAGAGTGTGCAGACGGAGAACTTCTTCATTACAGTGGGTTCATTGTTGTCGACATAGAGGGACCAGGAAGCACTGCGACCAAGATCCAGTCTATGCTACTTGTTGTACCAGACAGCCTATACAACAAGACAATACCCATTACTCTTGGAACCAACATTCTCTCCATCTATCTCAATCAGTGCCAGACTCAATTTGGACCAAGATTCTTACAACAGGCGAATCTCCATACCCCATGGTATTTGGCGTTCCGCAGCATAGTATTGAGAGAAAAGGAGTTAGCTAAAAGGAATTTCTCAATAGGCAAGGTAAAGAGTGCGGAACCTAGTCACAAGATTATACCAGCAAACTCAGAGATTCATATATCAGGATATGTTGACCAGCCCCTACCCTATCATTCGACTCATGTCATAGTTCATCCTACGTCAGGATCACAGATACCGGATGACTTTGACCTTACACCAACTTTAGTGTCCTATGATGGAAGTGGCCAGAAGTTTCATGTTGATGTACATGTGTCTAACCTTACCACAAGAAACATCAAGATACCAAGTCACGCATTACTCTGTGAGTTACAGGTTGTAAAGTTGGAAGATACACCTAACCCTACTTCTAACTCTGATTCAAGTGTGTTAGATTTAATGGATTTCAACAAATCGGCAGTCACAGATGAGGAGTTACAACAAGGGAGACAAGTCATCACTGACTACTTGGATATCTTCTCAACCGGTGACACAGATTTAGGCCACACAGAAGCAGTCAGGCACAGGATCGAACTCAAGGATGACATGCCTTTTAAGCAACGATACCGACGTATACCACCTGCAATGTATGAGGAAGTCAAGGAACATCTGCATCAACTCCTACTCTGTGGTGTCATCAGACGTTCACACTCTCCTTGGTCATCCAACGTTGTCCTAGTACGGAAGAAGACAGGCAAGTTTAGACTTTGTGTAGATTTTCGTCAGCTCAACCAACGGACAATTAAGGACAATTATGCGATTTCAAGGATTGAAGAGATGTTCGAAGCACTTGCAGGATCAAAGTACTACAGTACGCTCGATATGAAGTCCGGGTATCACCAAGTTGAAATAGAGGAAACTCATAAGGAAAGAACAGCATTTACAGTTGGACCCTTAGGATTTTATGAGTATAATAGAATGCCTTTTGGACTTTGCAACAGCCCAGCCACTTACCAACGGCTCATGAACGAGTGTTTCGAGGGACTTCACTTAAAGATCTGCTTGATCTATCTCGATGATATCATCATCTTCTCATCGTCTCCAGAAGAACACTTAGACAGGTTAAAGCAAGTATTTCAACGTATCAGAGAAACTGGCCTCAAGCTTTCACCTGAGAAGTGTTCATTCTTCAAGAAGAAAATCAAGTTCCTTGGTCACATCGTATCCGAAGAAGGCATAATGGCAGATCCAGAAAAAGTTGAAAGAGTACTGAATTGTCCACGTCCTACTAGTCCAGCAGAAGTACACCAGTTTCTTGGATTTGCTGGCTATTACCGGAAATTCGTAAAGGACTTTGCCAAAAAGCAAAACTACTCTCAGCACTCATGCCTCATGGGAAATCCAAGAAGTCAAAGAAACCTCCAGAGGAACCATGGCACTGGAATGATGAACATGAGCAAGCGTTCAACTACATCAAGGAGATGTTAACCTCACCACCAGTGCTTGGATATCCTAACTATGCGACACCCTTTGAGCTGCACACTGATGCGAGTGGGAAAGGAATCGGCGCTGTACTATACCAAGAACAAGGTGGCATCAAGAAAGTTATCAGCTACGCAAGCCAAGGACTAACCAAGCCAGAAAGGAACTACTCTGCACATCGTCTGGAATTCCTTGCTTTGAAGTGGACAGTGTGTGATAAGTTCCACGACTACCTGTATGGAGCCAAGTTCACAGTCCTAACTGATAATAATCCTCTTACTTATGTCCTCACAAGTGCAAAATTGGATGCCACATGCCACAGATGGCTAGCAGCACTCGGAGCCTATGACTTTGACATCTTCTATAGGCCAGGTTTTAGGAATACAGATGCTGATACCTTGTCAAGGCTTCCACAGTACAAGAAGTTATCATCAGAACAGCTCTCCATAGATTCTGTCAAGGCCATATGTGGGGTACTACATGCCCAACCCTACATTGAATCTCTTTGCATCTCTGCGACGTCGGTTGATGATCAACTGTCCGCTGCATCACATGATCTCAAGGGGATGACTGATAGAGATTGGCGCATGGCTCAAGCTGAAGATTCCACTCTTAAGCCATGGATACAAGCTGTGAGGATGAAGAGGAAACCACAGAGACAGGAATTTCCTAATACAACAGCTAACACATCACTGTTTCGCTCTTTCAACTCGCTTGTACTGGAACGAGGGATATTACATCGGCGAATCAATGTAGATGGACAGATCAAATTCCAGCTAGTACTTCCGTCAAGATTCATTGAGGATGCATTGAAAGGCCTTCACAACGACGTTGGCCATCCCAGACGTGATAGGACTCTTTCATTGCTCTGAGATAGGTTCTACTGGCCAGGAATGCAAGCGGATACAGAGGACTGGATCAAGACCTGCCATAGATGCTTGAGGCGCAAGACACCTACCAACATCAGAGCTCCATTAGTGTCCATCACCACCTCGCAGCCTTTGGAGTTAGTCTGTGTGGACTTCCTTACTTTAGAGACTTCAAAGAATGTAATGAAATGCCGTCAGCCGAACGTGTCACCTGCCTCGTTATAAAGCAAAATTTCCGTTGACATACCGCCTGCATGAAAGATGTTATGCTTTCGCATGCATTTTGTATGAATTTAATTTTAAAATCTATTTAGCCTACATCAGTTGCCAGATATTTTTTTATTTGCTTTGATAAGTTAGGAATTAATTAATCAACAAGTAGGTTTCGGTTTGTTTACTTTGCAATCACGACGAAGTACATGAAAAAGCGACCACGTGGTTTTGTCTTCCTTGAAAAAACAAGCTTTTAGAATACTACTGTGCATAATCCCATAATTTTGCTATGAATATTATCTACGTTGTCTAAAACTATACAGGTGACAACTGTACTTTGATCTGATAGAAAAATATTGACCATGAACATTCCCGTTCTCAGGTGTTCTCTAATTTTAAGAATTAGAAAGTTTTTGAAAGTGTATTATATTTTTTTTAACTCGAAATTTTACGGTACGGTAAAATGAAAACATTAGACACACCATTTTGAATGAGATTGTGTTTAAGAATGAATAAATATTGAAAATATAAAAGTAAGCGGCTCGCTTGCGGAGAATAGAGTATTAGGCGACAGAAATTTCGGTCTGCACCCTCACGTGCCTATCGTTGCCTATTTTGCCCGAACTACGAAGACAAACAAATGTGAATTAAACTTAGTCCTATTTATGTTTTATTATGTTTTACTTATTCATAGCATGCAATAAAAGGCTGAATTGCCGTGCACACTGTAATTTTATATAGTGGCCAGGAAAAATGGGTCACTTTACTAAAGTATCATCAAATATTTAGGAATATTTTAAATTTAATTAATCACTTGCTGAAATACAGAAATTCGAAATAGTGTTATCAATCGGTTTTGAGTTTTGAAATTGTTGTCAAGAGGTTTTATATTTTGAATTTGTCAATTTGTAGCACATTTGATTCTGATACATACTCATAAAAAATAGTACGTTTTTAAAAGTAATTTTACAATTCTTAACAATGCTTTAATTATTTTCAGATAGAATCACAAAGTCCTTGAAAGGAAGAAATGATGCTTACACGGAAATGACAAAAGCTCTTCAAATGCTTCGTGGATGTGGTTGCTGAAACTATTATGTGTGTGGAAAAAGGCACTATAAACTATAATTATCAATTCAAGGACTATAAAGAGTTAAGACTAAACATATCTGAAATAGCTCTTTTTATGATGCTAATATCTGAAATCGCTTACTACAAATATGCAGTATCTAATCTGTGTAAAAAAAGGCGAAACAATACGATGGATTGGTGTACTGAATAAATTTATTTTACACTCTTTAACATTGTTCTTGTTATTAATTTTTGTATTTTTTTAAAAGGCAAAATTGCACTTTATATATTCTGCTGAAAGATAAAACTTTGTTTCCGATGAATACATGATATTCACAATGAAATTGAGTTATTATTTTTATAAATGGAATATACATCTGGCACAACATTGCTCAATGTTTGCAGGTATATTTTGATATTGTGCACTAGTGCCTTACTTACACATACTATTAGGAGTATTATCCTTGAATCCTGGAAAAGATAAACAGCGATTTCATCACGTTATCATGGGTAAGATTTTACCAAAATTTCATTAAATAATCTTTGTCAATTTTTCATTTTATTTTCAGTATCCAATTATAAAATCTTTAAAAGAAAGTAAACAATCAACGATAAACATATTAGCATAATTGATTAGATGGTCGTAATAAAATGCCTTTTTGTATAATATATTACAATATATCCAATGAATTTAGTTAATATATATGTCTTTGTCCCATATTTTTTTTTTTTAGATATGAATTGGTAGTAATTTGTCATAGTGTTTATCAAATAGAATTTAGTGAAGTTTTGGTAATATCTCGCTAATTGTAACATGTTAATGAGGTGCAAGACCACATTGACAGAAATATAAGAGGTTAAAGCTAATAAAGGACTATTAAACGTCCAATAGGCGTCTATCAAACGTCTAATAGGCGTCTATAAAACGGTCTCCAGACGTCTATTAAACGTCTACTTGACGTCTACTTTTAGACTTCTATTAAACGTCTTGACTTCAACGTCTTCTAAACTTTCATTTTAGACTAAATTTAGACGTCTTTTCAACGTCTTGGTAAGACGTTGTTTAGACGTCTAATAGACGTCTTTGTGCCTGCTGGGAAGCTCCTACAATCCAATGATTGTCTTCTTGTGTTTGCTCCCTATAATTAACCAGCCAATGCACTTTTTTTCTGATTAGATTTTATTGTTGCTTTATCAAATTAAAGGTTTTATTTATCTTTTGTCTTACTCTATTTCAGGAAATCATTAACAATTTTGAGATATCCAGAAAACTGTTCCCAAATGCTCGAGTCCAGGGTTCGACATTTGAGGCATTTGTGGAAGCTGCTTCAAAGGTCAAGGCCAAGCTTCCGCTGGTTAACAAGGAGTTGGGAGACACATGGATACAGGGGGCAGGGTCAGACCCTAGGAAGGTCGCAGAGATGAGGGCCTTTTTCAGGGCCCGTGCTAAATGTCTCGACAGTAAAGGTTAGATAATGTATATAATTATATATGTAGAAATATAGCACCTTTGATTGGCATTCAATAAATTATAAAAAGATGAAAAATAAAGACTATCTTTATTAATGATTAGAATAATGCAAATAAAAATTGGGAAAATGATGTGTTTTTATATAATAGATTGGTTCTTCAAAATCGAAACTAAAAATCAGATTTTTTCTTTTCAAGTGGATTTGATAAAAGTATTTTGATTGATCTATAAATATCCTTTCCCTTCATTTAAGGCCTAATGTGGAATTAAAATATTTATGGATGTAGATAATTTTACTTCTTTCAGTATGTACCCTGGACGACAAGGCCTTCTACAATGCCAGCAGATTCCTTCTGAAAACAGGGGAGCACACATGTGGTATAAACAGTGTGTATGACTCGTACAACTGGACCAACACCAGGTTCCATGAAGGGCTGAATGTGGGATGTGAGTCTTGTCCTCAGAATGCAATGTGCATCTAGTGTAATGTCCTCAGTATATCTATGGGTATCCTGTGTAATGTGTCAGTATATCAATAGGTATATTGTATAATATCCTCAGTTTCTTAATTCGCACCTTGTGTAATATCCCTACTCATATACATGGGATCTTGAATTACGTCCACAGTATGTCGGGGCATCTTGAATTACGTCCTCAGTATGTCGGGGGCATCTTGAATTACATCCTCATTGTGTTGGGGGCATCTTGAATTACATCCTCACTATGACGGGGTTGGATTAAGTCCTCAGTATGTTGGGGGCATCTTGAATTACGTCTTCACTATGACGGGATTGGATTAAGTCCTCGATCAGTATGTTGGGGCAGTCTGATTAAAATCGACCATGTTCCGAAGAATAAAAGTTTCAAAATATTGACTTTACCGAGATTCGAACTCTATATGTGTAGGCTATCTTCTCCACTAGGTCTGACCGCAGCCTACTGTAGCGCACGTTCTTACGTAAACACAGCTAACCAATCACAATGCGTGCGGCAAAAGCATTCGGTATCAGTAGCTAGGGGCAAGTAACTCTCATTCACCATTCGTTAACATTGACTGCTGCTATCCTTATTTTAAACGCAATGATGCGATTGGTTCGCTAATGACTAGGTTTTGTATGCGCGAAACTGGTGTCAGCACGTGCGCTACAGTAGGCTGCGGTCAGACCTAGTGGAGAAGATAGCCTACACATATAGAGTTCGAATCTCGGTAAAGTCAATATTTTGAAACTTTTATTCTTCGGAACATGGTCGATTTTAATCAGACTGTATGTTGGGGGCATCTTGAATTACGTCCACACTGTGTCGGGGTTGGGTTAAGTCCTCAGTATGTTGGGCACATCTTGAATTATGTCCTCACTGTGTCGGGGTTGGATTAAGTCCTCAATATGTTGGGGACATCTTGAATTACGTCCACACTGTCTCGGGGTTGGGTTAAGTCCTCAGTATGTTGGGGGCATCTTGAATTACGTCCTCACTATGATGGGGTTGGATTAAGTCCTCCGTATGTTGGGGGCATCTTGAATTACGTCCTCACTGTGTCTGGGTTGGATTAAGTCCTCAGTATGTTGGGGGCATCTTGAATACCCATGAACATCTTTTTTCTGCATACAGCCTAAGCATTTCCATTTTGTTTAAGTTGATGTTAAGTTATCTGTTTTCTCTTCTCCTGTTCATGGCCTGGTGTATGTTTGTAGACAAGAACTATATGGAGGGTGTATCATCCTGGGTAGAACAGAGGGAGTTCTCCTACATTGCACTCAAGTCCCTGGACGAGCACCCTCTGATAGCGGAGATACAGACCCAGTGGGACCTCCTCAAAGCCAGGAAACCTAATCTTGCAGGTGGGAATGTTATCATATGTGTTTGAATTTTATGGTGATGAAATAAATCCATTGCTGTATTTCTGAGCCAATAACACTTGGAACAGGGCAAAATTGTTTGAATATGTTGAGTTTCTGACCTGGTATTTCAAGGTTCGATTCAAATATTCTGAAAAAGTAAATCTATGGGCGACATATGATGCATTATGCAATGAGAGGGTTAACGTATCTAAATGGACAGTGTCCTCAGAAAAGTATCTTTATTGGGTTAAAGTCATGGTCTAATTTTTGTAAGGCAAATTGTAATGCATGCCGGAAAAATAGTTCATCACTCATACAAATCTTTCCCCTGACGTTTGCAAAAAAATTTTCAGAAATCTGCATGCATACTAACCCTCAATAATGACGTTCAAACCACCCTACCCTACGTCTTTGGAGAGCGCTAGCAGTGTAGGAAACTACTGCCCGCCCGAACGCCCGAGACGGGTTAATTTTGTTGAGGGCTGGCAAAAATTAAATCTTACCCGTCCGATGGTCGGGTTCATTTTGTCATTAAATCCTATCTATGTCAAATTGAATTTCTGCATTGCCATTTGAATAAATATTTTGGACGCAAAAAACTCTATGGTGGTTATCAGTCGCGATTCGAGTCGAGTCAATTTTTTTGAGTTTCTGTCAAGTTGATTGCATTCATAAGAGATGCACGTCTATTGGTTAACAACAATTAATCAGCCAATCGTAGCAAGGCTTGCAACTGGCTATGGCTGTATAGAATGACAGCACTCGGATGCTAAAAGTTCGTTAAGAACTTAACTTTGAAACCTTGACTTCGAATATAAATGTATAAATTTTGTAAGTAATACCAAATATTTTATTCAGCTATTCAAACAGGGATGTAAAGATATTTACCGACAAGACTTGTTTTAATAAAATGTCGTCATCAACCTTTGTAAATTTATATTCGAATTTTAAATATTGCATCAGAAATTTATCTTTCGGAAATCAAGTCAGCACAATTGAAACGTGCGCTCACTAAATTTAGATGTAACGCTCACAGCTTCAAAGTTACAGAAGCAATGTCGATTTAGAGATCCTAATTAAATATCTGCCATGCTTTTTCTGTAACAATCTTCCAAAAATAAATTCTTTATGTTACTGCACTTAAAAGTCTTAATTTGTTATTTAAGTTGGCTCTTCTGTTGTACCACATATCTCAGTTAAGAAAACTTTAATTGCTAATTGGTTAACAAGGAGTTGGGAGACACATGGATACAGGGGGCAGGGTCAGACCCTAGGAATATCTGTTATACTTACGTTTTACACATGTGTTATATTGGCCTAGGGTCACTTGTATACAAATAAAATCTGTCTGTCATAGATGTATCATGTAATGTAAATTTCTTGGTTTGCCCAGAGAATCAGTTAGTAAACGTATGTCGACAGAATAATTATAAAAAAAGAGTATGAAAATACTAAAGTCACTGGTCGTACTGATTTTAGACACGATGGCATTGTTTCACAGCAATGTTTGTAAGTTTTGAAATAGAATAAATATGAAAGCCTGAAATTTACTTCATTATTTATATTGCTGAGGTAAAATATTCAACTAAAATAGGACTAGCAACTTCAATGGAGGGCTGGTTAGTTTTCAAAATTACCAGCCCTGGTGTCTGGTAGACTTTTTTGGTAAGTTTCCTAGACTGGCGCTTGTCCTTACCAGGTCATTTCGCTAAGGCCATGACGTAGAACACATGAAATTTCCCAGCTGAATATCCAATGAAAATAGCCAAAAGCTTACCTTTTTTCAAACACAGAAATAACAAAAAGGTGGTAAACTCAATGAAGAATGCGTCTGTCGTAAGTATCGGCGCTGCAATTACTAGATTTCCTTTATTTCGGACTAGCGATGGGATTGCACTTGATTCCGTACCTCAAACGGCATACGCCAATAAGCAGCAGCATCCTAAACTTTAAAACGGGCATAAAAATAAAACAGGAAATATTGGTTCAAGTGATCAGATTTTTGCTCGTGAAGAATATTTATCCCGGTTTAATTGCCTTACAAAATTGATTCTATCACTTTAAAAGAAGTTGAAATTAATTTTTTTGTTTTTTGTTTTGAAAAATTTATAAAAAATATTTCATTGTAAGTTTTGTAATCATATAATATGTATTTTATCTTATTTTGTTTTTAAGATTACAAGAGACTAAGTGACCCACTGGCGGAACAAATGTGTGGCAAGGGGTTCAAGTTCCAGTTCGGGGCTGATGGATCAATAACAACACTGAAAGATCCTTACACAGGGGTGAGAAAAATAAAGAGCAAAGAAATCACATGCAAATATACCGGTACTTAAAGAAAGACTATACTTGAACATTTCAGACGCTTTCTATTCAAATTTAATCTTCTTTTTGTTTTGAATAATAAAATTTCAAAAATTACATTTAACTCATCAGTGCATCTCTTTTACTCTTTTTTATCAGAATCTCAACTCAGTACTGTCACTCTACCGATCTGAAAAGTATTATTAAAATGGTACTTTTTGGCAACACTCAATACTTCCTGATGAGATGATTTTTAAAATAATATTTCTTAAACTTTGGTATATGAGATTTTTAAAATTCTTTAAATTTTGAGACTGATTTGACTCTGACCATTCGTGTAAGCATTTATTAACAAAAATAATTCTTATCAATGGGAATTTTTTCAGACATATTCAGTTCAGTGATTGCATAAATTGGATAACTCCTTGAAAAAAGGATGTATGACCCTAAATGGTTGCACTTTGCGCTTAATTAGCAGCTTTAAAAGTACAATTCCTTCAGGGTAATGATGTAGGTATCGCTTTGTACAGGCATAAGTACCTGGTAATAGCAAGATGTAAATATCAAATTTTTAATACTGACCCCACTTCTTATATCCCAGAAGTGGGGTAACTTACTAAGTAATCTTTAAAAATCTAAAATATTTAGATTTTAATGAATTTTTAATACTTACCCCACTTCTCGGATATAAGAAGTGGGCTAAGTATTTTTTTAATATCTAAAATATTAAGATTTTAATGATATTATAATTTGAGTCACAAAGACCTGATAACCGATTATAGTTTCTTTTAATCCTATTAAAATGTTATTTGTTCTCCCACAGATGAACTGGGCCTCGAAGGACCGCCCCCTGGGACAGTTTGTGTATCAAACATACAACCAGTCAGACTTTGACAACTTCTTCAAAACATACCAGGTGTCGGTCGACTACTGGCTGGGCATCGGGAAACCCAACATTACAAATAACACTGCAGCGGAGAGTAGGGTATGGCCTACAAAGATGGTGGAAGTTTATAGAATAAATGGTTGGTTTGTATTATTTGTGCTCATTCAAATATTATCAGGGAGACAGTAGAACTGTCAGTAACGCATGCACTTACCTGCAGGAGGAGCAGTAGTTTGTAGCTACATGTTCAGTGGCTAGGTATTAATTTTTCTTTGAAAATTTAATTCAGTTCATAGATAGAATCTTACCAGCGTGTCTTCTTATATCAAATGTATCAACACTTGTTGATAAAATAACCTTGCCACACCTCAGATACTTTTATCAAGTCGTGTTGATATATAGAGAATCTCGCCCAAGTGTCTTCTGATATCAAATATATCAACACGACTTGATAAAAGTTACAAATCTCCGAGGCTTGCCAAGTATATTTTTCTTTTATCAACAAGTGTTGATATATTTGATATCAAAAGACATGAGGGTGAGATTCTATTTATCATCCAAAATCATTTTTCATTTCGATTCAGTGAAAAATGTGTATTTCTGAACACTGTTTATGTTTATGACGTCATAGCATTGTGATATCATTACTTGATGATATAAAACAATTGTGATGTCATGAACATGACTGTAATAGGGCATTGTTCAAAATCTGCTGTCAAAACGATATCTCCTAGGAGATATGGCTTGATCTTCCACAAGGGATATCTCCCGTGGAACACAGTTTTGGATGATAAATTTACATCAGATGACACTTGTGAGAGATTCTCTGTATGTCTTGAAAGATATACCTGTTGTCAACCAATAGCGCTATTCTAAAAGTCCACTTGTAAGGCCTCATTCATCAGATTTCTTTATCATCATGTTCCAGACAACCGGTGTAGATTCAATGTACACATGCAGATGAAGGATGAAGAGACTAGGTCGTACTACGGAGCACCTCTCGATATCTGGGTCACGTACATCGCTTTGGATGATGTCAAACCTCCAGGTAATGAGCAGCAGAAGTTTTGTAAAACATAACCCGACTGTCCGTCTGACCCAGGGCAATTTTGTCGAACTGACTGCAGAAAAACTGTTCATCCAATTCTTTTAAATTTTGGTACATGTTTTCTACCCTGTTAAGAGAGTTGTTGTGGTATGTAACAAATTATAATGGGAATTCTTTCTCATATATTAATTTCTATGTTTTACACTTAAATTCAAATTGATCCATTAGGACAGACTAGAGACATCTGCCAGTAGTCTGAGTAAAGTTACATCCACGTTAGCGGAAAGTAGCCATCATTTAAATTGGTCAGGGATTATTATATGATCTGGGGCAGTATTGAGCCACACTAATTCTGTTGCTTGTTTGCAGGTGTGATGATAGACCTGCAGTGGTTCGGTAAGATACCGACACGTCTCCCGGAAGCTCTGTTCTTCGTGTTCCAACCGGAGCCCCGCCCTAGCTTCACCTGGCAACTACACAAACTGGGGCAGCTCATCGACCCTCTCAAAGTCATCCTGAACGGCAGTCAGAGACAGCATGGTGGGTAGCATTAGTCCACGCACAAGTCTTTCCAAGTCTGAAAGGGCATTTGGAAGCAGCATACATAAGAACACAAGTTTCTTTTTTGATGTGATAATCATGCCTTGTAGGAGTATATGCTTACCCCTATATCAGGTGGGATGTGAGGAACATTAAAGTGGGATACTTATGAACATTTCTTCAGTGGCATCCTTATTTATCTAATCTCTCTTATTTTTATATTACCTCACTTTTAATTCTATATTATCTTTATTCTTATTCTTTATTAATGTACCTCCCATCCAATGAACGGGTAAGCATGTGCTACTGACGTCATGACTTTCATAATAATGAAGTTGTTATCCGCAAATCCTTGTGTTATTTACGTTTCATTTGATTGATCAATTCCATGCTCCTCTGTTGAGGGACTATGTAATCTTTTTATTATTATATATTTTCAGCCATTGACAAGGGCGTGTATTACCGTGGTCCCACACACCAGGGTCTGGAGATTGTCTCTCTAGATGCACCAATCGTGACAGTCCTCACAGACAAAGATCCTATATCAACCTTACCGTTACCATTGGTGCCAATCAAAGATATAAATGGAATGGCATTCCAGCTTTACAACAACATATGGGATGTCAATTTTATATTTTGGTATCCGTATCTTAAGGAGGACTTTGATGAAGGGAGTAAATTTAGATTTTCTGTAAATTTTCTTGATGGAAAATAACTTTATGATATAGTTTCCTACAGAGGACAGATATTTGTGATAGCATTTTTCAGTAAGATTATTTTTTGTGCTTTAAATGTTTTCACATTCCGCAGTATTTTTCTACTTATTTGTTTTCTGAATTTATTACATAATAAAAATATGTGTTCAGATTTTTAATGAGATGCATAATTTTATTGGTCTGCACAGGATTAGAAATGTTTTTTCCCAAACAGGGGAGAACAGAATTGGTGTCATATGAACACATGTGCATTCATCACTTTTTTTAGCACAAATATCCTCATTTATTGTCCGTCTTCTGATGATACAATTGAATATGATGTCACTATACTAACTTCAAAACATGTTGACTGAGGCTGAAGTTGATTAAAGAAAACCTAGTCATTGAATCCTATTTAGAAAAGGCATACAGAAGAACAGCAATATTGTGCTGGATATTACAGTACACAGTAAAGAAGTTATTATCCAGAAAATACTGCTGTTCTGTTATATAATATTAAGAATGTAGCGGCGCTAGACGACCTAAGAGGGGTTATGATCACTTTACAGATTGTGGATTCACTTAAGGATGCCTAAAGAGACCGGCTAAAGTTGGGAAAATAGTTCAATAATCTATGAGGAGGAAAGAACAGGCCAAAATGCCGAATGTTCATGGGGCACTTTCGTTAAATGCAAGCCCCTATACAGCGAACTTGTAATGAGGATCTGAAAACTATAATCCTTGAAATACACCTACCGGGTAGTTTATTTTCATTTGGCAATTTTACTCCTCAATTTTTATTTGGAAAAGTGAAATACCCCTGGATTCAAATAATTATCTGGAGCTCTGTGTTCTGACTAGATGACCTAAGAGCAGTTATGATCGGGGTAACAGTATGTGGATCCACTTAAGACCAACTAAAGTTGGGAATAAACTATCAGAAGGGAAGAACCGTCCACAACACACAGACTTATCCACGAATATCCAGGAAAATGCCGAATGGTGTTCAACTGTTGTTACATGTTTCAGAGTCGGTTGACTCCTTCATCAGACCAGAGTGTGTCCGTGTGATGTGGACGGTATTCCCAACCACATATAGTTCTATTATTTAAAGAGCCATTCCGCGAGTTGTTGGAGTCATATATGCCAAACTTAATCAATGGTGTCATTTGATCGCGAAGTATCGACTGTTACCAAAAAGACACATTTCAAAGCTTATTGCTTTTTACTGTGACAATATGAAGGTGGAACGTTGCAATTATGATCGAAAACCGGACAGTGGCACGCGTCAAATAGTCAAAGGATATTTTAAACCCTTATCAAAAACAGCCAGGAGGGCAGTTAGGAGTTGATTATGTTTGTTAGGTTATATAACTGATATCCATGTATATTGGACGTGATATCTACACCTCTGTGCATTTATAAGGCTGTTTTTAGATTATCATGGAAAACCAGTATTTGTTATATATATGTCTTTGGACATGAAAAGTTAAGATGTTTTGATTTTATACCACCACATATGACTTTAAGGTTCGTATCAAAGGTAAAAAAATGTGTTATGAAAATCACGGAGTGGCTCTTTAAGTTTTATTCCTTTTTAACCTTGTGTATATTTGTGCAACACCAATACTCTCCTGAACTCGGATGAAATATTATCCAAATTCGTTTTGCTACAATATTACAATACACAATAGAGAAGTTGTTATCCAGAAAATATTTCTGTAACCTTTACTCTTATGTCAAGCATTTAATACAAACTTGAGGAATCTTGTGTATATTTGTACAACACCAATGCTCTCCCGAATTCATATGAATGGAATCTATACTCGTTTGCTATGAGTTTTTATCCAATGTAAAATAAATCTCTCTGATAGTTTTCAAGTCAAGTAGACGTTTGAAAATGTTTTCAAGTACATATTCAAATACAAATGTATTTGTACTGTCTATGCAAACATATCATAGAAAGTATACCCTATTTATTTATATCTTCTTATGTGCCATAGCGCAATAAAACACATTTATTTTGAGTTATTTTGATTTTAAGAAATGCTAATTTCAAATTATTTTGACAAAATGCATGTTAGACTATACACGTTAGGTTCTATTTTAAAACAGGTTAACAAGGACACACTTGGATATAAATGACTCTATGACAGCTTTATGTTTCCTGTACATAGGTTTTATATTTACATTTCAATAAAATCGACGCATTTGATACGTGTTTAATTATTTCTATCCCCCCAGGGATATTGTCGTTGGCTCCATCTTCTATCCATCTGTCTCTTGGTGATCGCATCATTTCCGGAGCTAAAGTCTGAAAACCTTAGGAACTTACTAAACTAAAATTAGTATGTTGACTAACCATCATATGCTGTTGTGCATTTTTGAGTTATAAACTCTCTAGAATGTTTTAGTCTGTCAGTTTTCATTGAAACGTGACTTACAAATTAGTTTTGGGATCAGAACTAAAAAAGCATTAAGGCCTAGGCTAACGAGAGTATATTAGAGCAGTACAACAACGATGATCAAACCAAAGCAATCTGATCATTCAGTGCTTTTCGCAGGTGTAAATTAAACTTCACAATTTTACAATTTTAAAATATTTCCAACTCCAGCTTCAAAATATTTGACTTTGGCTATGTTAGCAATATTAAGCATTTTGCTACCAAAAGATTGGACGTTTTCATTTTGAGGTAGATAAACCATTTTGTATACTATTGATGAATAAAATGTGTAAGAAAAGAGCTAAATACCCTATCATGCATAAAATCAGTAAATGACATAGTGATATGTGTACACAAGGATACTTAATTTAAACTGATGGACAAAAGACACTTAATATTCGTTGAAAGTGAACTTTATGAGTTATTGATCGAAATGACAATTGTTATTTAGTAACTGGAGTATCTTCGATATGTCAGTATATGGTATTTGTTTCTCATCATGATCAAATTCAAGTTAAGGACGCCTCGATCAAGTTTCATAGTAAGGGGTACAAACATCACTGTAGTTACTTATAACTGCATATATCAGCCTGTAATACAATATCGATGCAAACTAATGTGAATACATATACCACAAAAGTAATTAAAACAATTTTATTCTGATGTAATTCTTACATTTATGCAAGAATGCATTAAAAAAATGTCCAACGTTTTATATTTCCTTATGCCTTTTCCATTCATTTTGGATTGGAGAGTATTTCTGATGGTTGGCTTGCATGAGTTTTATTTAGTTTTTTTTCTATTTATTAAGCTTACTAAATCAACTTAACAAGCCTGCTAACTCGAATAGGTAGGCTTACTAAAGAGAATCTTTTATTCGAATTAGTAAGTTGAATAAATCAATTAAGTAAGCTAACTAAATAAAAGTTCCATTTGGCATTCCATGAATGACTGCTTATTAATGAGTTCCTAGAACTTTTGCAGTCTCAAGATAAAACTGACTCACGAGTGTCCATTGTCAAACTATCGTATGTATTGACGAACGACGTTAACCCTATTTAATCTCACGCACTTAAGCATATTCAAACACAGACTGTACACTTCTATCAGCTGGCAATATGACCCGACGTTGAACGTTGACCCTTGACCCTTGACCTCAAATAGAAAAAAACACTCTCGCAGATAACGGTATGTATTCTTAAAAGCGCAAACATTTCACGAACTTATTTCATTCGTGGCATATTCGTAGCCGAAACCAGTGCAGAAAGGAAACGATACGGCTATAGTCATTGTAAGATTTTTTATTTGTTACAATAGTAAACAGTTGGGTTTAATCTGTATATAATCGAGATTTAGCTCCTATAAGCTCTAAGTAGGTCTTAGTTATGTGGTCTATGTTTGTTTGCCTCTACGTTAAGCTATATCAAACGGCGTCAAATAACACTCCCTGATAACTTTGCAGTCGTCGTAATTACCAGATTATTTACTCAATGTTCTTATCAACTAAACGTTAACGCACACGATAAATTTAAGCTATTATGTAGGTTACTTATAAATGTGTCACGCTCGTTGCCGATAGGCCAGACTCTTTGACCGAGCTAACGATTTTCAGATTTTCAGCGGTTCGTTTCTGATTTTATTCAACATGAAAAACATCTGTGACGTTTTGACTCTTGCATCTCATATCTCCCATGACCTAGAATTAGATGTCTGAGTGACCCCGATTAGTTTATGAATACCTTCTAATCTGCAGTTCGACCCGGGTATTTTTGTATGTTGACACAGTCCGAGAGGGTATTCTTCTGTGTCCATTCATACTCCTTTACCAACACTGTTGGTTTGATAAACCCATGTTATGATTGGAGGGTTACCCTGACATAGAAACTATTGTAAACAAAATGGCACAGGTTATTAGTGGTCTTATTTTTATTCAAAACTATTAACTAATAATTAATAAAATAAATGATTAATTCTTATTGTTTGAGAATAGGGTAATACCTTTAACTCTAAAATCGTCTTTTCAATCGAAAATAGAAAGCAAGGTACCACCGGTACGTATTTTTTTAAATTCATCAATATCACTCAGAAAGATACAAGTTGGCAGATAAGTGTTGAATAAGACATAATATACATGAAGATGTGGAATAGAAGTTGGGCATCTGATTATCACTGCAAGCTTATAACTTCCGGTATTTGGGGATGAACTGCAGACTGAGCGAGGTGATATAATTTCAGGCAATGATTAACGCCAAACGATATTTTGTAAAATACATGCACTGCTAACGTATAAATCGATATTTCTAACGATGATCACTCGAGTTATTTATCTAACGTGATGTCACTAAAATAACGATAACTTGGTATCACAGTGATCAGGAATGTACAAGTAGGGATTATATGTAACCTTAACATAACATATTATAATTTTGCCAAATGATATATGCCACTTACATATAAATAGCATATCGTTTCTATGAGAGCAAATACTGCTACCGATTTGATGCAACATCGGTGTAAAAGCGGCTTTAAGAATTCAGTGTATGTAAATGCCTATTAAATGTAAAAACAAGAGAATAATCATGCTATGAAATAAAGGTATAAATGAATATGAATCTGAAATGAGTGGGTGAAATATTGACATTAATTATGTGGTTAATTTAATCGATAAGGATTGATTTATGAATGCCACGGCGGGTAAAAAAAAGGTTTGTCAGGTCTCTCTGAGAGGTGAGGTAAAACTAGTTTACTGTTATCTGTCCAATATGTTCATAACGACAAGAGGTATGTGATTTATGAAATGAAAATATTATAAAATAATGAAAAGTAAGAGACATATCTACATACGTACACGACCACGTAGTCACTACAATGACAGTGATGTACTCCATCTGACATCAAGGCTAGAAACAAGTCGAGGGAATCGACAGTGTTATTCACGCTTACCGAATTCATATTTAGTAAGCGAAAATAAACACGTGACACGAGAATATTTGAAAAAGAGTTTACTTCAATACCTGATATTTCCGAAATCAGTGGTTCTTATTGTTGGGATTGCAACTGCACTGCAAATGGAACAAATCCGCGTGCCAATCGCTCTTTGCTACTCATGTTCTGCACGTGAGTTAAATGTGTAATCCATTTTGTTTTAAAAAAACATATTTCATATCGACCTTTTTATCGCAATTCTTCAAGGAGACTGGCCTGGCAATAGACCACGAAGGTGTACCATGTGAAAGAACAACGCAACTGTAAAATGTAGTTACAACAAGAAATTTATGTAAGATAAACCAAATTCTATTTATTGATGTTTGCTCTAATGACAATTGAAAAGTGATAACAATAACAAACCATATGAAAAAGTATGAGCTTTGACCTCCGGGGTGCCCGCATTCTTTGCCTACAGTTGTCGTTGAGGATTTATCTTCTTGCGTAAACTCTGTTACCATTGGCCCTTTTTTATCTATTCTAGAAAAATGCCCTTTAGGTAAAAATCAACGGATAAATTCAAAGTCTAGCGCAAATGAGATATCACCATGTGCGAAATGTTGCAATTAAAACATATCGTTTAACCATGTTCTATTAGTATTTCTTCTTGGCAGCACAAAATGGCGACGTCAGCCTTGGCGAGACCAATGTCATTCTTATGTCGACCGTGGCTGGAATTCGCAAAGACAAGCCAGTGTTTTCGATTTCTGAGGTGCCAATACTGTTTGCTTGGTGATCGTAACAACTTATCAAGGGGTCCTCGCTGTTTGACCAGAAGTTTGACCACCTTGTCAGATGACCGCCATATTGTCCGGAGTCCTCATCCACCTGTGGACATACCGGATATGACCTTTACAGAGTTCATGCTTGCGCAGTACAAGCAGTTCGGTGATCTCACAGCAGTGGTGAGCAGATGGAATAGTAGACATGTTTTTTCAAAGATCAGGTTCTTACAAGTTATACTAACCTTTGCCTACGCTAAAACGCTTACTTGGCCTGATACCAGAGGTGGTAATGCTTGTCGGATGTTAAAAATATTTTAAAGCATCAGAAATACCATTGAATGTTAGCATGGCGTCTCTCACGTTTCGTCTTTTCTAACGTTTTTTTCTAAATATCTGCCGAAGTAACTGCAATGCGACATGAAAGTGATATATTATTTTTAAAATATGCTTTCTTCTTGCATAAATATATATTCTTAGTCCTCATCTTGTAACAAAAAAGGCAATATCATTGTGGGATCTATTTCTTTCAAAAGAACTAGACTACCATGGAGCAATATCATTTCTGAAACATGCTGACTATATAAATGTTCTCAACACGTGACAAAACAAGCAATATAACATTGGGAATATTCAGAAAGCATGTTAAATGTTAAGGATAATACACCACCCACGGACATTGTCAGAAAGTAATAATGTTTGTAACTATGTTGATAATAACCGCATCCGAGGAACATTATTTGAATAATTTTCTTGCCATGTTCGAAAGATGGAAAGTAAGATATATAGCGTCCACCATGAACAGTGAAGTGACTCAAATTTTATAACCATTCCAGAAAGACGTCTTAACAGGGAGGTCCTACACCTTCAAAGAGTTACAAGAAGCCACCATCAGAGTGGCCAGTGGAATGACCCGTCTAGGGGTCAGACAGGGTGACAGAATTCTCCTCTTCTCTACCAATTGTCCTGAATACCTCATCGTCTTCCTCGCTGCGGGAGCTATTGGTGCTACCATTTCCACTGCTAACCCGAACTACACTTCAGGTAACGTTATTTTTGGCAAATCAGGGTTTCGCTTTCATAGTGAACGCCATTGTGATGTTCAAGGAATCTTCCAAACACTTTTTGAAATTATATCAATTCCTTGATGAAGTGATTTATTCTGCAATGTTTCTGACAAATGAATGAATGGACCACGTGTGTTTTTGAATTCTATAAGTGTTAATGACATAGACTGATCCTGGAATTTTGAAAGGAAAACGAAAGGTGGCGGTTTCCATATCTTCTTTTTTTGTACAAGAAATATCACTAATTACATTAACTTCCATTGGTTCCTAGGAATTTCCAAAAGGGGAGTAGGGTCTCGAAAATTCCCTGAGTCTAGCCCTCCCTCCCTCCCCTGCTCCAGACTTGTGTCATTGTCCAAAAGATCAGCTCATTTATTGATTGAATTAGTTTGCTGTGTTTTTGACAAGTAAATTATTGTTTGGAAACACATTATCGCACGTAAACTATTTAGTGTGTCTATTGTGGTTAACTCAAAAGTTTGTTGTAAACCAGTATGCATGCTGGAACATTTAGTGGCACTGTCCGAACCTCGGTCGAATTGACATACACAACTAAAACCCTAGACCTTTTCTTTGGTTAATACTAAAATTTCAATCGCAGAATCTCTTTGTAAACTTTTTTACTTTTTAAGTATATAAAATACATTGTTCTACTGCCAGGTGAGATAGGACGCCAGCTGGAACATTCAGGATCCTCCTATGTTGTCACTTTACCTGGATTCCTCCCCACGGTGAGAGAAGCAATCAGTAAATCCGAGAAACTCTCCAACAACGTCAAGGTAGAGTTTGAGATTGCCGTTATATATGCCGCATTAGTCATGGAACTGTTGCAATTAGAGTACTAAAAGTGCAAGAGGCTCTATGTAAAATGATATTTCATTGGTTACAATGAACAGTTACTCTTTTACTTATTTTAGTAGGTAGATAATTTTACGAAACTTAAAGTCAATTTCGAAGTCGTAATCATCACTTCTTTTACAGTCTTTCAGTTGTGTGTTTGATATTTCATAAGTAAGATGCTGCAATAATATGCTTTATCTTATAAACCGAGATACATGAAAACTATATCATGGGATCCGTATACTAAATACTTTTAGTGGCATTTATATCATTTGTGTAAACTGTTTTGAATTTCTCATGCTGTCAAAATGTTTTTTTCTGTTCAGCAAGTTATTGTTTTCGGCGAGGGGTCTGGTGCTGTCCCCTTCAAGACCTTACTGGAGGATAACGGGAAGGCATTTCCGGAGAATGTTGACGTCAGCCCAGATGAACTGTTTGTGCTGCCATACTCTAGCGGCACCACGGGGCTGCCTAAAGGGGTCATGTTGTCTCACAGGAACATCGTCGCTAATGTCTTGCAGACAAAGTAGGCAATTGATATATATATGATATTTTTTTAATGTAACACAATACAACCGTTATACCAGTCGTGTAAAGGGTGTTACCTACTGATGTATATTGACTAAGGTTCCATTTTCAATTAATTCCAATCCAGGTGATCCAAGCATCCTTCCAACTGCGATGCCAATGTTTGAGGCACGCCGCTGTTTGTGACATTGTACAACCTAGCCCAGCCTAAATACTTTGGGTTTATAAATAATTCCCTTACCAAAGACTTGTCATTACAAACCAAAATCAATAATATCCCTTGTCAACAAGAAAGATATATTCAATCATCATGAACTAAGGCTTTGGATTAATATTTTGCTTATTGGTTAAAATCTTACCTTTTTAAGTTGCAACTCACTATTCTAGTTTGTAACTTAGATGTTGCATGAACTCTATACTTTCATGAAACCGCTGTATTTAAAGAAAATACCGTGTATCCAAGTAACAGTTCAAAATCTGCCCTGCCGAGAAGATAAGGCAAATATAATCAGGCGAGAAAGTTACAGAAAAGTTATTCACTTGCCTCTCGATATTACGATTTGGTGAATAGAAAAGCTTTGCTTCGAATTAAAAAAAATATGTTATTCATGATACGAAATTTACTTTTAAGATTTTTCAAAGACATATGCCATAGTTGTTGGTTTTTTAAAAGAAAATGAATCAAATGCCTTTTGGACCAGGATGCCATGTAGAAATGGGTGTTTTATACAGCAAGGTGATGGTGATGAAGCCCGGAGAAGACAGTCTACTCGGTGTCCTGCCCCTGTTCCACATCTACGGTTTAGTTGTATCCAAGTTTTCAGCAATTGCTCAGGGCGCCACCTATCTACCTTTGCCAAGATTTACCCCAGAGGCTTTTCTCAAAGCTATTCACAGGGAAAAGGTAAATCAAGGAAATATTGTGGCGTTTTAACTTTAAAAATCTATGAGAGATATTACTAAACAAGACGGGCAATTATCTTGTACAATATTCTTGCAACTAGATATGTGTCACATACGTCATTTTGTAAAGTTCAAATCAAACATCGAGGTTTTCGGTAATCAATGCATTAGTGATCTTGGGCCTCTACCCAACCACCACCACTCTCCGTAATCAGGAATCCAGTGGACATGCTAAGACTGACAATGGGTAATATGTATTATCGTCCAGATCACGTACCTCCACCTTGTACCACCCCTGCTGCTGTTCCTGGCTAAAGACCCCCAGGTCAGCAACTACGACGTCTCCAGCATCCACACCATCATCTGTGGGGCCGCACCCCTCGGGGAGGATCTGTGTCAGCAACTTCATCAGAGAGTCAGAGCCAACATAAGACAAGGTGGGTTTGTGTTAGAGCTAACTTTTGACAGATTGAGTTTCTAGCAAGAAACGTAAGGTGGGTAATAGCCTACATCTGACAAATTAACAGGAAATTGGGCTATCAGATAAAGCGAGCATGGATCGGAACTATCATCTGTAAAGGTAAGCTAGTATTATAGCGATATTCTAACAGGGTGACATTAATTCTGGTTGTCATCATTTTCAGAAAGTGAAAGGGGGTCAGAGCACATATCAGTGTAGGTGAACTAAGTTCATTGCTAACATCTGGCAAGGCAACCTGGACTCAGACCTACATTTCACTAAATGAGCCAAGTTCAGGACGAACAAAACCATTCCTTTATTTTGCTGATAGTAACTGTTGTTTCCTAAACTAAGATCTTCAATTGCTTGTATGCTATTCTGTTTCTACAACACAGCTTAAAAATCATGCTTCTTATTTCAGCTTACGGGCTGACGGAAACTAGTCCCATCGTATGTCTTGACCAGCAGGACAGCACTCTCGGGACAGTTGGACCACTCGGGCCGAATACCGAGGGCAAGGTGACCTAAATCAAGTCATGTGATCCGATAACCATTCAGCTTTGATTACGAAAGCCTTAAAGTGACACAGAGTATGTTTCATTAATTTTGTATGTGGCTATGGCCAAAATATCATTAGTTAAGTTCGAGTCACCTGTCTAAAGTTGCACATTTACCTCTTATAAACCAAAATTATGCTATTTTCTTGTTTTCGATTGTAAATCTTTAAATAACGGCTATATAATTTTAAGAAGTTCAAAACTTGCGTTCCGTTCACACGTTTATTAGGTTAATTACCATCTAATCAATGTCAACCTATATTTATCGTTGTTTCTGCTATAAATAAGATTCCAAAATGACGTTTGAGTTATTGGCGCGCGCCATTGTCCGGTTTTCGATCATAAATGACTGTTTGTTTTTATCTGTGCTAACCAATAAGCATTGATATGTTAATTTTCAGAAACTACAACTACTTGTAAATGAAAAAACACCATTGATGAAGTTTGGCATATTTGACCCCAAAAACATACTCTGTGCCCTTTTAACCTGATGTACATAACGATTATAAACACTAGAGTTCCTTAAAAGAACAAAAAAAAACAATTTTATTTTCACAAGTCTTTAATTGACACTATGCTTCTATGTATGATACAAATAGGTAATACATTGATATCCAAGGGAATATTGCCAGTTGCTTTATTGAACATACCTATAAAGATAGAATGTTAGAATAACGACACCTATAGATCGCCAAGTGATTTTAATTCGATAATCTTATTAACATTTTGCCAACTTGCTGCTTAATTCAGACTGGCACAGTGTATCTATCTTATTTATTATTAGCTAAAGTTTTAACTATCGTATATTTAGTGTGAACTAATCTTCTATTCGTAACCCTTCATTACTCTATTCTGCTGGAACCCTCTCTCCAGATTGTCGATCTGAGTACTGGAGAGACGCTGCCTCCTGGAGAAACTGGAGAAGTCTGTTTCCGGGGTCCACAGGTCATGCTTGGTTACCTTGACAACGAAAAAGCAACCAATGATATGATCAAAGACGGCTGGCTTCATTCAGGTATAGATAAGCGATTATTAATCAGGATGTTTATTCTTCTACTAATAATAGCATAAATATTTTGAGACTGCTTTGTGCAGATTACAAATTAATGAAGGAAAGCTAGTAAGGAGTCAAACAGAAGAGAATCAAGGTATATTTTATTTAAAGGTTAGAATATTCATAAGTTCACTTCCATCTTGCAGGCGATATCGGCTACTTTGACAAGAATGGAAAGCTTGTTGTAACCGACCGATTAAAAGAACTCATTAAATACAAAGGATTTCAGGTAAGGATAAATGAGAGTTCCGTAAATTACCATCAGTCGTAATGATACTTCACTAGATAGATAAACAGAGACGGCGATGAGTATAAATAGATGGACAATAGAACGAGATAGAGGTTGGGACATAGACAATGAGAATAAGAGCTAACCGGAGCTTTTGGATATAAAGACGAGGATATACACACTTGTAGAGAGACAAACGTAGACAATGGGAAACAGAGACAAAAATAATGAAGGACATACAAAAACTGAAAATTAATTAGAAGTGACTTATCTCGATGAATTGTTTTGAAAGTATTACATTAGTATGCTTTGCTATTTTACATTCAGACTTTAACTTAGTGCTTTTCGATAATGTATAATATCGGTATGTTACCTCTACTAATTTCCTTCTCATACAGGTGCCCCCCGCGGAGCTTGAGTCTGTCTTGCTATCCCACCCCGGGATTCAGGATGCTGCTGTGCTGGGGGTGCAGGACCAGGAAGCGGGGGAGATCCCCAAAGCTTTTGTTGTCGTCAGACCTGGACACACTCTCACACCACAAGATGTTGTCGACTTTGTTAAAGGTAGCTGTCGTCTTACTGCGATAATTTTTCACAGGCGTAAAATGTACGTATGGTAAAGAGATGGGGGGGAAATCAAATTTTCCTATTTGTCAGAAACAGTAAATTTATTGAAGCCTACCCATAAAGAAAACAATTCATGAACCTAAAGAAAAAAATGCATCTAATGAAATGCATCTATATATTTTATAAACCCCATGACCTCTGTCTGTGTTGTCATCGTGCCCAGAAAAGCGAAAACACGGTCCATGATATGATACAGTGGCGGTCATAAGTCACTTCCCTTGTCTTGCAGTCTGGATGCAGAATTATCGCAAAATTATCGCGAACGAAATCCTGTCGTGTCGCAGTCAAGTCACGCCAATATCGCGTGTCGGTTGCGGGGATTTTGCGAGTCTATCGCAATAATCCACGCGCACGGTTCAGTGCATTTATTGAGTAGGCGGAGCGAAGGTCACGTGGTTAATTAGCCCCGATGAGGCAATTGCATGAAGGTGTCGTAAATGTATTCGGAAAGAAAAGCTTTCAAGGGTTATCGTATCATCTTCCTTTTCCCCTCAACCCGTGGGCTCAGTTGGGTGACTGACAACCCCCCCCCCCCCCCCCCCTCCCTCTTTGTCTTCGACATCTGCAAACTCGGCTGTGTTGATTCCTTATATATTTACTTAATTTTTACTTATTCTTTCCAAGTTTAATTATGTATCATTATGTGTATTTATAACTTTTAAAATTTTACTTTTTCATTCCCTCTAACTTTTTTTTTATATTATATTATATTCACCATTTAGTTCTGTAAACCCACATCTTAATTTTATTTCTCTATTTTAACGAGATACATAACAACAACGGACTTAAAAATGAACGAATATTGAAATCTTTGAACAAAAGTTTGAAAGACATTTAGAAGTGATATACATAAGGAAGGCAATATTTTCTGAATAAAAACTCACAATAAAGAAGGTGTTATCAATAAAATATGGTGGTCCTTAAGGATAAAAGTCGTTATGTTTCGCAAATCGTATTTCAGTGTTTTGTTGGTAGAATTGTTGGCAAATGAATGAGAAGAAAAAGTAACAAGGACATAGTGAGATATTTGTTATAATGTCGCCAAATACAATATTTATGTTAGTATTACTAAAACAATATGTTATTGAAATATATGAAGTAAATCTCTTTTTGGATTGGCTACCCAAAAGAGCAACTTAAAACATCAGTTTCGCTAATATATATTAATATCTAACAATACTTAAACAAACGTCATGTTTTTCTTACAAATGAAAACAATTTACAATCCTTCCAAAATCAAGGACAATATCACCCTCTATAAACAATATGAACCTATTGTCAATTGATCAAAACGCTCATGCGGTGTTCATTTTACAAAATAAGTCTACCCTAAAGTCAGTGAATCTCCGCACACATATTATACCGTGCCTCTTCTAACACAATTTAACACTCATCTATTGATATCCTATGTACTTTAAAAAACAAATTAATAAGCGAATTCAGGAATAACGAGAGCAAGAACTGAGCGGATATAGTTCTAAGGAAGGGCGGGGGGAGCGGCTAGCTCTAGTAAGGCAGTGGGAGTAGGGTATTGCATCACTTAGTAATGTAATGTTAATTGTCGTGTGAGATGCATATCGTTAACGTAAACCAGACTCTCCAATGACATATAACTGTAATTTGCCAAATACCTGCCGAATATCTTGCAAAGATACTGCATCACAAACTAATACTTGATGTGTAAATGGTCATATATTTAAACTAGTCTATCATGGTTGTAA
Source organism: Phorcus lineatus (assembly GCA_921293015.1). Classification (NCBI taxonomy): domain Eukaryota; kingdom Metazoa; phylum Mollusca; class Gastropoda; order Trochida; family Trochidae; genus Phorcus; species Phorcus lineatus. Next base: position 40,653,365 of record OV121096.1, read on the forward strand.
AAGAGATTATGAATCCATACGTAAAAGTTAGGTTAGAAAGCCTGAAGGATGATGTGATACCTCTGATATTTCACAGACACTCTGTATTAACCTGCACAAATATTGTAAAGAAAATTTTTAACTCTAATTTAACTTTAAACTTTAATATTCTGATCAACACACTTTCCTTAATCAAAATGACAGGTGTACAGTTGAAACTTCTCTTATCTGAGGTGACATATAATGTCTCAATGTATATATATTTTTCTTCAGGTTCATGCCGGATCATATGATTTTGAAAATAAATATCAAAAGGAATGTACCAATTATGTGTTGCATATTTTACTTATCTCATATATAACATATATAGATGTATCGAAACACGAGGCAATAGGCGTTTTGGTGAACTCCTTCATTTCAATTCAAGTTTTGGTTTTGAAAATATCATAGCGCTACTGTATCTGGAAATCGTGAGTTATTTAAATGTAAAGTACGATAGTATCAAATTAATAACGTTACACGTTTTCCTATTGCATGCGCGTTATATGTATAGATTGTCATTTCATTGATAATAATGGTTCTAACGTTGAAGTCGGTAGCCATTCTCAATTATTTTTAGAGATGGAAAAGCGTTATGCACATTGGTCGCTCGATACCTAATACTAGTTAACATATGGTACGGACTTACCATCTCCGTCAGATTATTTTGTACCAAAAATATTGTTATTATCATAATATGTCAGTCTTATTTCAAACTCGTAATGTTTACAATTAATTCAATTTATGAAAATGTCTCGTATTTATCATATTATGAAAAACAACTCTAATAATTGTTTGCATGTATTTGGTAATATATCACGTTTCAACATTCTGACAAACTCATTAAAAACACCCTCAGTAACTTTGAGACAACAGGAAGAAAATGATACTACGTATATCCTTAACATGATTGAGATTAAGATCTGAAAACTTACAACTTACAAACTCTAAAATTCAAATTTCGTTTACACCGTATTGCTTAAGGATGACTCCACCTAACAATTTTACTGCTTACACTATCAATATTTTGCATGACAAAGACGTCTGAAAAACTTCGTCAGACTCCTCCACTGGTTAACAACTGTAGTGGACCATCCTACATCTCCGATTACTGCATTATTGTTCCGACAAAAGAAGTCCTAAGTAAACATGACTGTAAACAACTTCTTATTTCATACCACCTCAGAAAAATGACTTATTAGTTTTAACAACTACAGCTCCTTTAGAATGCATAACCTTACACTAACCGCAATTAACCGTCATTTTGACACATCGTCATTCAAATTTATACACAAAGATAAGATAATTACCCAAACGAAGATTTAATTCACTATATTAACAATGTTAACTGTTCAGAGTGGACAATGCAGGTAACCGATGCTGGTAATTTCACACATTTAATGTATCTGTGATTCTATTCTTTTTTAACCATGCCTTATATCTTAACGATGTGAAGTCGTTTTGAACAGTTGTCTTTCTGTGCGTAAGGAAAGCGCATGAGAGTTCTCGGATTTCAGTTTTTTTCTCTTCACTTAGATCCTCAATAAACGATGAGCGCCACACAAGCTGTTGAATACACACTTTAATTAGCAACAGATGGACGCGGGATAGGTTAGTAGGCGAGTAGTCATAAAACGGCTTGGCATACCATAATCGAGGTTATGAGATAGAGATAGAGATAAATATTTTATTTGCGTGTCACGCATAAAACTCATCACATTGGTACAATATATAATCACAGATTAAGAGTAAATGCCCAGCCACATTGGCTTATGAGACACGTAAAATACAGTTATAAAACATATTTGTATAAATAAACTGTAAAAAAGATATTTACATATATGTTATCAAAAATAAATATTTGTGTTAAGTCTCATACGTAAAAGTTTCTTCTTTTATACATTTGTAAAAGGGTAAAAGCTAAAAGTGGTTGTAAATGGTTGTGGTTAAGAATATAAGTAAGTTTATAAGCCCTATCCATATAGATAAAACCTGGGGCGTCACGTTCAGCTTCTGTAAATAATTTGTATCTTAAATCCGAGTAAAATGTGCAATCAATAAGGAAATGCGTTTCATCTTCCACCGTGGGACTTGTAGCTGCGCAGAACTGGCATACTCTATCGTTTAGTGGGGTAGGAGGCTTGGAGTATCTTCCTGTCTCAATTGCTAAGGGGAGGTTACCACATCTAAACTTTGATAAAATGCGTCTTTGATCTCGATATTTGACTGTTTGGACATAACAGCTGATATTCGGGTCATTCTTGAATGTTCTATAGGTCCTGAGTTTGTTTCCATTTGGTTTGTTGTTGTCGTTCCAAAGTTCACGTGTCCACTCGTTGAGGTCGTATTGAGTAAAAACTTCTTTAAAATCGTTCACTTTCATCTTATTTGTAAAATCTGCTCCAAGTATATCTGTAGCATCAAGATTTTCCAGCAGCTTAAACACTCTCTTTTCCCAAGATTTCGGTTGTGTTTTCCCCCATTCGTGTATGATACTGACGATTCTGTTAGTTTCCATAGTGTCGAGTCTTGTGAGGAGTCTGCATACCTCTGTACGCTGATTTACTGTGCAAGACGTCCACCCCATATCTCCTCGTGTTGCTATGTTGGAAGCATTTTGTCCGGTACCCAGGAAGTATTTGCAGGCCCTGTTCTGTACGGTCTGTACCTCTCTGTACGTATTAATTCCCCAGATTCCGGCTCCATAGAATAATACAGGTTCAACGAGACTTTTGTATAACTTGGTGTAAACTTCATAAGACATTCCTCCAGCTCTATTAAACTTTGTGAAAAGAGAGGACAACGCTCTACTTGCAGACTTGCAAAGTTCTCTCACAGTTTTTCTCATATCAAGGTGTTCGTTTAACCATATACCAAGGTATCGATAGTTGTCAGTATATTCCACTGTCTCGTCTCCACAAGTAAACACGGAGCTGCTTCTCTGCCTTGATGGTATACGAAAGTGAATCACATTTGTCTTCCCTAAATTCACCTCCAATCTCCACTTCACGCACCATTCCTGTAAAACGTCTAACATTTTCTGTAGCGATTCTTCATTTGGGGCAATAAGGGCGATGTCGTCTGCGTATAGCAGCAGGGGTAGAGTCATGTTGCCGATATCCACACCACAGTCGAGTTTCTTGATCTCCTCTGCTAGGTCGTTGACATAAATCGAGAACAGAGTCGGGGAGAGTTTACAGCCCTGTTTTACGCCATTGTCCACTTTAAATGTGTCTGTGACGTAATCGTTGACACGTAAAGCACAGCTGACGTCATCATACAGGGATTGCACTGCGTTGATAATTCTTCCTGACATACCCGTCCGCATCAGTTTATACCACAGACAGTTCCTGTCAACTGTATCAAAAGCTTTCCGCAGGTCGACAAAGCATATAAAAGTAGATTTTTTCTTTGTTTTTCTGTTGTTGATGATGCTGTACAAAGAGTAAATATGGTCTTCACAGTTACGTTTAGCTCTGAAGCCGTTCTGCTCCTCTGCTAAAATATCATTACTTTCCAGCCATCCCTGGATACGAACATTTAATATATCAGCATAGATCTTGCATGGTATCGATATCAGCGTGATGCCTCTGTATCCAAGCGGATCTCTCGGGTCACTTCCGGTCTTTGGTATAGGAGTAATGATGCCTGTGCGCCAGGCAGCCGGGCTAACACTGTTTTCAAAACAGAAATTAATAATGTAGTGCAGTAGCTGGATACATGTTCGGTTTCGAAGAACTTCACTTGGAATGTTATCAGGGCCTGTCGATTTTCTCATTTTCATGTGAAAAATTGCCTTTTCAACTTCTTCAATCGTGATTGGTATCATAATGTTTCCGCTGTTTAGGGTTTAGATTCGGTGTTGCATTCGGCTCCTCGCTCCTAGAGAACTTGACAGTTGTCACAAGTACAGAGTGGTCTGAAACTGTTTCACAATGTTGTTGGTTGGTTTCGTTCATTATATCAGTCATAAGATGAACATTAAAATCAACAACATTATTCAATTGTTCATGTGGTACAATGACATAATCAACAACTGAACGACCCTTATTTGATACACAAGTAAAATCATTTTGGCCAACACGACCATTCACCATACATAAATTACAATCAATTAAAAAATCTAAAAATTGTTGTCCATGTGAATTAACACAAGTATCAATGATATCACGGTGACATATAGAATCTACATTTTCAATAAAGTCAGAGAGCGCACCACAGCGCGCGTTCCAATCACCCATCAGGACGAGTCGCCCTGTGTTCTGATAGGTGTACACTTTCTCAAGCAGGCGAGTAAAAAATAGCTCAGAGTCATGTGACCTGCTTGAGCCAATCGGCGGGAGGTATGACACACATACGCACAGCTTGTCGTCTGCTACATTACTAGATACGAGTAACCATAGCATATCGTCATGTTCATCATCTAACACCTCAACAGTGTTACCCGCTAGAAATACATTGTTCACCAGTACACCCACACCTCCCGAACCTCTCTTAGCGTTCTTATGTATAGTTCTTCTGTTTTTACCAATCCATGTATAGCCTTCTATAAAAAGATTCTCATCACCTTTTAAAAAAGTTTCACATACACCAAATAAGTCACATTTTAAAACATTTATAGCATTTATTTTGAAAGAGTTTTTATCTTCGTTGATGTGGGACCAACCCCCTAGATTCCACACTCCAAGCCTTAGTTCCTAGTCCCGGGACTCACATTGATTCCTTTTCTTAGACAGGAAGCCATTACGGGAGATCATGTAGTCGCTGTCCTTTCCCATCTCCTTCAAGAGTGTCCTCATGTTGGCATTCTGTTTCCGGATGTCGGCAGGGATGTGGTTCTCTATGTAGACACGTTCATATTTTCTAGAAGATCGGAGCTTTTTCTTCTCTTGCATTATCTGCTTTACTTGCTGTGTGTCAGCAACAGTTGCGACCACTACCCCGGGTGACTTCCCCCAACCCCTCTTTCGTTCAACCTTACACACCTCAATGTCACGGAGTTTCAGACCGTCTCGAATGAGAGAATTGATTTTATTCTCTGTTACCTGTGCATTACCATTTTCATCTGCATGTACAGGGAGATTTTTAATTATTATCGTTCGTGACGTATCTTCGTCGTTGTTGTCACCGCCAGCTTTACGTGATCGATCCTCAAGTCGTGCACATTTAGTTTGTAAATCACGCATCTTATCTTCATACACATTAAACTTTTCATTGAGTTCATTTCTGATTTCACCAACTTCTGTCTTCACCTTTTCTTCTATCACCACAGCTAATCTGTCCACTAATTTCTGTTCAAACGACGATTCAAATGAATCTATTTTCTTTGTCACCTCCATTTTCATGTCTTTAAATTCACTCATTAGGAATTTAAACATTGATTTAACTTCAGAGTCATTGTTTACAACATTATCCCTGTCATCGCCATTACTGTCACAATGTTGTGCTTTGTCTTTAGCGGCAAATGTTTTTGTCTCACCTTTCTCAATATCATTTCTTAATTTCTTATGGCCATGTAAGTACTGGCGTACCTTTGATAATGAGAGAAAGATTACTTGATTAAAGAAGAAGAAGAAAAATATTTTATTAATGTGTCACGTGGTACATTTTGTCGATTGGGTACAACGTGAAGTAAAATCTGTAAAAGATCGTACCACCCGGCCATATGGCCTATGAGACACATGAATATCTTAAAATAGTCATGTACAAAATATAGATGTACATTTAAATACAAACATAAACAAGAGTTTAAGGTTATGTAAGTTGTTTAAGTTATATATTGGCTAATAGCGTGTTTTAAATAAAAAGAAATAAGCTGACATCCACCATATTGTTGTCTGACACGATGTGAACCTGCTGTCAATATTCACTGAACATTCTCTTTAAAATAAAATTAACAAGAAATGATTTATTTATATTTGTTTCATTAAGATGTATCCCCCAGACAACGTTGTTGAGTAACAGCTTGCATTGTCTTTTTCTCTGATCAGTTCAGTGCCAAAACAATTTCTGTAGATCTAATTGGTACGAATTATTTATTTACACTCTGGTGCAATTGATTAGGTAATTGTTTTTAAAATTATAAGATTTGGACTGAACTTAACTTTACATAACATATTTTCATAAATAACAGTGGTCACGATATGAGAGAACTAAAGGTCGTGACATCAATTTGTTAGACATCACGGGCCCAACATTCTACCGCTAACGGCAAATGTGTTGTTAAACTATAAACATTAAAATCACACAAAACCAAAATTAGTGATTTTGTTGAAGATCTTCACTCCAATAAATTTCCCAGTGTCATGGGTTGTTTTTCGTTAGTGTGGTAAATACCCGCTAAATAATTCTATCTTATCTTTAAGTGAACAATCCAAAAAATGCAAGAGTGCGACCAGTGATAAAAGGCGTATTAAGTAGCAGTAGGTTTAGATATAAATATGTAATAATCTCAAAATAACAAATTTCGCAAAAGATGTGCTTGTGTAATGTTTGTGTCGCTCTTGGTTAGATAGTACGAATGACTACAATCTCATCCGTACGAACAATGAAGTGTAGAACGGTGACTTATGCCAGGTCTTTTTTACCTGACAAAATACAACTATGGAACTCATTAAATCCTCACATCCAAAATATCGATACATTATCCGGTTTCAAAAATAAGCTTTGTGGATCTAGAAATACAAATGTTAACTTCGATCTTAATTATGGTTCAAGAATTTGTCAAATTATCCATTCCCGCCTCCGTTGTAGTGATTTGAATGCCGACAAGTTTGATAGACATATCGCGGACAGCCCAGAGTGCTCATGCGGTCACCAAATTGAAAACGCCGTACACTATTTTTTCACATGCCACAAATACACAGAATTCATTCTTCTATTTGAAAGGATTTAGTATTAATACAGTACTAAGGGGATGTACATTGCTCTCAAACGACGATCTTAACAAATTATTGAAGTCTATGCATCAATATATCATAAAATCTGATCGATTTGACTCCTTTTAAGCACTTGAATATGTAATGACTGCCACGCAAACAACATGATATTAATGTAAAACCACTATCTTTGAAGCTAAGTTGAGAATCGGACATGTGTCACGAATATGAGTTTGTATTTATTTATATGTAACTGTATCGGAGCGGCCTTGATATAAGCTCTTCGGAGCTTGTTGGCCAATCCATTCATGTATTATACAAAACGTGAATAAATATGTTTTAAATCATAAACCTTTGAACGAGAGAAATACCTTTTTATTATTTCCAAAATCGGTTTGACCTAATGTCCCGAATACAAACTTATAGTTATTTAGTCAAGTACCTCAGACGACAAGCTGTAAATTACATCAAAGATACAAATACTTCCTTGTATCAATTCCGATTAAAGTTATAAAGAACAAAATTATCGATATTCAGAGAACGTCAACATACTATACCATTTATTACTACACCATATTGTACAGGTATTGGTTTACCAATAATCATGTTCAATTTACAGTCGTTTTGAAAACAGAAATATACTGTAATAAGGCGTTGCTAGAATATTTTTTACAACTGCTGTTTAGGCAGTAAACCCCAAATTACCTTGGTATAAAGTTCTACCTCACAAGACAACTATGTATATTACGTCACAAGGTACATGTTCATGTAGTCGCAGGCCAAGTCATGCTTCATTGGTTTTCACAGGGCTAGTTGAATGCCTATCTTTAGAATGTCATAAATAAGGAGTTGCCCCGATTAGAGTTGAGATTGAACAATGTGATGGCAGAATTTAAAATAAAGAGTATGTTTATTCTGTGAAAATGATTGATGAAAACCCTGTACATGACCGCGAGAGGTCGAGTTTATTGAAAAAGTGTTAGGTTGAATGTGACGATTATTGCAATTTTACTGATAATCTAAAATATAACATTTATATTAATTTTCATTCGTATCAAATAAAGTTACTTACTTTGATTTTTTAAATAAATCTCTATGTACACATATTCTTAATCATACAATGTTGTATCTCTTTTTCTACATCTCTTTGTGTTTAGTCTCTTTCATCCCTTAAAGGGATGACTCAAGTTTTATTGTTTTGTATATATGTAAATATTTTATGTTTGAGATGAGACTTTGATAAAGGATATAGCTCTCTGTATGGTATTCTTATATTGGTAGATTTTGTCGCGCGTAACATTATCTTTTTACAGAAATACACAACACGAGTTATTCAAAGTTTTAATCACGATGTTAATTAAACAAACGCTATGTCGGTTTTAAGACAAAGTATCCTTATTGACTCATTAATGCCGAGACAGCTTCACGTGGCCGCTGACCACAGACGCTGGTCAATGTACCATAGCGAGATCAATTAGCTCAAAGCACCGCTGTTCAACGGAAACTGTCTAGCCTTGTGCCATAAAGTCTTGATTGTTTTATTGTTTCATGAAGATAGATGCAGGTGCTGAATATTGATACTTTGATACTTTACAGAAATATAACATGTGATATTTCACCATTGAGTTTTTATTTATTTATATTGAGAGAGAGAGAGATTAAGAGATAGAAAGAGAGAGTATTTCAAAATAATAATTAAGAATATATGGAAATGATATGACGTATTACGTGTCATAATATTGTGTGGTTGTGACGTCACAATGTTAGCACTGCCGTCACAACGGCGGCCAAGTCGCGGAAATGTTTTGTTCAATACGCTTTCGGCAATCATGCTTGATTAATGATTTGCTCGTGAATGCTCTTTAATGAGTTGGTATCAAACTCGCTTTCTCTCGGTTATTACTCAATCATTAATTCGTTTAATAAAAATAGTATTAAATGGAATGTCGTTTAGTATCCTCTATATATTGACCAAGTGATATATTCTGTTGGGACGTTGTCAACTCTAATTATGACTTAACACGTGTATATATCGATTCAATGGCAGACAGGATCGTGGATCTATGAAGTATATTTTAGAATTTAAAAAACCCCATTGTATATGCTAAAACTATTATCGTTATAGGACCGCTACTGACCGTTCTTGATATAGGATGCGCTCAGCCAGTTCAGTATATACAAACTGTTATATTAATGATAGTATTCAAAGTAGGACAACACTGGAGTTCAAAATATTAATTACATGCAATCATCATATTGATAGTTCATGACATGACATTCCCAAAGTGATGCATTCAAGAAGTAAAGGTAAAATCAAAGTGTTACTTCCACTAGCCTCAAATTCTTCACAAATTATTTATAAATACATGTACATAAATTTAAAAATTTAAAAATTTTTAACTTAACAAAGACTCCAATCGTTTCATCTGATTTAATAACCTTCTTTTTAAAATAATTATTTTTCCCTTCCAAGACAAACATATGCAGAATGTTTTCATTTATCAAACGTAGTATATTTTTGCACAAAGAGCAACGATTTCCTGAGGATAGCATCATATTTACTTATTTACATCTCATTATTTTGACGCGGCTCTCGGCGTTGATGAGTTAACGGGACTGATCGTTAGAGCCTTTGCATACAGTACATGTATTCTTGTTGTAAGTTGATGTAACCTTCGTGTTCGGGTAAGCAGCCGTATTGTGCAGTTTTTCGGAGAACCCCTCCAAACACTATGTACATTTGTGTATGTCATACGTCCACATAATATCCCAAACGTACATGTAGTCGTGGCACAATTTAATAAGAAATAATGATGGAAACTTAGGAAATACACGTTCCTTGTTTTCCCGGTAGTCATTTGAAGTACTAACAAACGCCGACACAGTATATTTTACAGGTTTACAGTACATGAACATTTAACAGCGTCGTTAGACCAGCCCACTTTAAAGTTACCCAATTAGCTTGTAGCGGGTCAAATAACGGGTAGACCGGCCCGTATAAGCCCCTCCCACTTTACCGCAATACAGCCCAGGTGTATCGCAGAAGAGACGCAAAATTATCGCGGTGGCGGTGCATTAAATTTGCAGCATTGCTGAGAGCAGCTCCCAACCGTGTTGCGATAGCGTCACAGGAATAATGCAAAATTACTCCCATGACTTATGTCCGCCACTGTATATGCACGTGCATTGACTGTCATTTCCGTTTTCCCAATCAACCGGGGCATGTAGACTACTTGACAAAGAATCGTGTTGACTAGTTTAAGGTAACACGATGTATTCCGAATAAGCAACTGCAAAAATAGAATAAGAGAGACGATCCTCTTTAGTGATAATCTTTTTACCTTGGTTACAGACAAGGTGGCGTCATACAAGCAGCTCCGAGGCGGGGTCACCTTCATTGAGTCCATACCAAAAAATCCAAGCGGAAAGATTCTCAGAAGGGAACTCAAGAACTTGTGACGACCCCCGCTTGATATTAGAACATACCAAAAAAGTTGTATCACAACGTTGGTTATCTGGTCATCTGTGTTATGTTTTATCGATTGCCATTGCTGACACCACCTCTCATGATATCGATATTTGCTACACAAGAACATTATGTTTACATTATTATCAAATGAAAGAAGTTACTCAGCAATAAGTTGTCACAACAAAGTAATACCACATTGAAAGAAGGGTTGGTTGATGTACCCATGGTGACATTATGTTGACGAAATGTTGTTTTTTAAAACATCAATGATGCTCAATTTGGGTACGGGAAAAAACACTGAGTGGGCTTACAACTTAATTAAGCTACTCTGATATAACAATGATAGGATAATACCCTTTCATTTCCCTTACTATATCGTCTATCATGGAGAGAGAGGATTACCCTTTCATTTCCCTTACTATATCGTCTATCATGGAGAGAGAGGATTACCCTTTCATTTCCCTTACTATATCGTCTATCATGGAGAGAGAGGATTAACCTTTCATTTCCCTTACTATATCGTCTATCATGGAGAGAGAGGATTACCCTTTCATTTCCCTTACTATATCGTCTATCATGGAGAGAGAGAGTTACCCTTTCATTTCCCTTACTATATCGTCTATCATGGAGAGAGAGGATTACCCTTTCATTTCCCTTACTATATCGTCTATCATGGAGAGAGAGGATTACCCTTTCATTTCCCTTACTATATCGTCTATCATGGAGAGAGAGGATTGCCCTTTCATTTCCCTTACTATATCGTCTATCATGGAGAGAGAGGATTAACCTTTCATTTCCCTTACTATATCGTCTATCATGGAGAGAGAGGATTACCCTTTCATTTCCCTTACTATATCGTCTATCATGGAGAGAGAGGATTACCCTTTCATTTCCCTTACTATATCGTCTATCATGGAGAGAGAGAATTACCCTTTCATTTCCCTTACTATATCGTCTATCATGGAGAGAGAGAATTACCCTTTCATTTCCCTTACTATATCGTCTATCATGGAGAGAGAGGATATTTTAATTATACTGATTGATGAAGATAATGACAAATTGTAAACAGGTCTTTATTGTGGTCAACATACCTTTTTTTATCTTAACATAAAGTACAAGAAGAAAATCATAATCAGTTTTCAAAAGCTTTTTAAGGCTTGGCCCTTATTGTCCTTAGAACAGGCCAGAGGGTCACACATTAACAACTTTTCACAAGTTCGTTACAACATAACGACTTTTTATTTTACTTTTGAGATAAGATGAAAAAGTTCGTCGGGCATTAGGCTCTGTTCAGAGACCATAGAATCGCTAATTCTACGTCATTAAATCCTTATACATGGTGGTCATACACAGCCCTACAGCTTTTTAGACATTTTCGTTACCCCTTTGGTCCTCCATTGAATCACAAAATCTACAATGTATGATCTTATTAGAAGAAGCGGTATCTTCATAACATTTTCATCTCTCCATGAGGTTGGGTATTGAGAAACGATCATTGAAATTTTAAGGCTAGACCACTGAAGCCTTAATTGGGGTCAGAGTATCAATATCAATCCCTACAAATATGGAAAATACGTTGTAAATCAACTTGAAATTCAAACATAAGAAGAATAAATTGATTATTACTAACAACTGATTTGTTATTCGGGAGTTGGTTCTACTAATCATATTGAATTATTCAAGAAGCGGTTAAATGACGGGCAAAGCGTGCACATTTTGCTAATCAAACAATTTCAGGTAAACCTTCTTATCATAACCTAGGTTGAAATACCTAAAACAGATAAGTATTGCTTAATCTCCATATCAAGAATCGTTAGCAGAGTCAGTTTACATCTTTGATACTGTTAATCTTTGGGGTTAATCTTGTAAAATACAATTGCATCCAACTAAACATATTGTAAAATCCGGATATCACCATTCATGTAGGCTTTGAAAATGTTCATACATTAATCTATCATTGAAAAGTGTGCAGTCATCAAGTATTTGAAGAAATTCACGAAGATACACTGGATGATGATACCATACTCCACGGTTGCTAAGGGGGTTGCTGGATTTATTAGTATTGAAGATGATGCCCAGTCTGGTCGGCCAAGAACCTCCATCACTGATGTTCAAGTTGATGCTGTTCACGACATGGTGCTTGCAGACAGATGTGCGACCATTTAACACATAGCTGAGACACTGGGCATTAGTTTTGGGTCGGTAAAGACAATACTGACAGATGTTCTTCACATGAGCAAGCATTCTGCAATTTTTATGTTAACTGTTGAGCAGGTCACGAAACGCCTGGATATTTCGATTGAACTTATGGCTCTGGCTCGATTCAGGGGAGACTGGGTTAATTTCCTGAAACGATTAGTGATCAAGGATGTGACGTGGATACATCACTTTTACACTAATACCAAAAAACAAAGAAAACAGTGGGAGCATGCCAATTCCCCACCCCGAAAACGTTCAAGCAAGTTCTATCTGCTGGAAAGTAGATGGCCTCGCTTTTTGGGTTGTCAGAGCATCACCATGATAGATTACCTAGAAATGGGGCCAAACTATCAACGGGGCATATCATGCAAATGAATTAAGGTAATTGAGGACGGGCATCAAAGCCATGCAAGCGGTCCTTCAGGACAATGCTCCCGGCAACACAGCACATGTTGCTGTCACTGTCGCGACCGAATGTGGTTTTGAAATGCTTCCACATCCACCAACTACCCCAGTTTGGCACCATCGAACTTTTTCCTCTTCCACAATTTTAAAAAACATTTATGTTGACGCGTTTTTGCTGATAACAACAGCCTGGCATAATGAAGCTGGAACATCGCAATTCCAAATCAATTGATGTTAGTAGAGTTTATATTAAAAAATGAATGCAAAAGTGAAACTTTTAACGTGTTTTAAATTTCATTCTACGAACCTTTTTTATTTACCTTCGTACAAGCAGCTACGAAGACGCGTGGCATTTAGAAATCATATCCCGAAAAATACAAATCGAAAATTCCAGAGAACTCAAGAACTTTTTGTAAACAATATATAAACCAAATGACTCGAATAAAACGGTTACCTAGCGATAACCAGTTGTGTTATCATTAGCTTGATACGATTGATCTCATGTACCTGTTAACGTTTTACAAAATTCTTTATATATTGCTTAGTTTCAGTATTCAGTGATAATCAATGGACTACTGGATACCATTGGATAAAAAGCATATCAACTACATGTTTGACAAATTAAGTAAGACTGCTCGACAATCGTCAGTACTCATTCCTCTTTTACTCCAGCCAATCAGTGACGAAGCTACGAAATTGTCGGTACACGATGAGCCTGTGATTGGTTATATTTCTTTAAAGATAAATGTCCCAGATCGGGCACGAGGTGAACTATTGAACATGTGTTTTGCATCTTTCATTACTCAAAGGAATATGTAGGTGTTCTTCATTATTTGGAGATTTATTTATCTATCAAAAAATATTAAGTGTTATAATTGCTTTGTTGCACTTCTGAAGCGACATAAAATCTCCAACTTCATCACAACGACCTTTCTGACAGAGTTATCTTTCCTTTACGGCATATAACCCGTTACATGTAAGATTATTTATAATCTGTTAGGCTCGCCGACATCTGTTGAGACTGTGCTACCAATGCGTTACGCCCGGACAACATTTCGTACCATTGTAAGTACGTCGGATTTTAGAAGTTTATTATCATGTCATCACCGTAATGTGAACTGTACGCAATGCAATCAAACAATCGCCATGTCAGCATCTTTTGATTCAGACAACTAGCATCTGTTACGAAAATGACACTTTAATTTGTAGACAAATGATATCGAATTTTTTTACTGAAACTTTTATACCAAAAAAAACATTATATGAATGTAAATAAAATGTAATGACGATATGACCTCCCTATGCTTTAAGAGCCTATTTGTTTACAGAAGGGGTTAAATATTATCAATACATTACATACAATTAGATATTGATTATTTCCTGTGATTTTATACTCTGACTATTTTGTGATTAAAGTTGTTGAACTGAGAAATCCATAAAACGAAGATACGCAAACTTCCACACTCAGTGTCATCGGCAAATCTAGAGTTATCTCCCATTTTGGAACGATTCGTACACGTACCCGGCCTCCTCTCTCTGGTCATTCCATTATGTTTGTAGGCTAACCTTTGCTAAGTATTCTTGTGTGTTTGCGATTCGCGCAAGTGTCTTTAATATTCATAGTGGAATATGGAATTTCTGCAAATAGTACCCATGTAATTGACGATAATAATCGTTGAAGTGAATACAGTAATTTTAGTTGAAAATAAAATAAAATGAGTCAAAGGAGATTTCCCCATTTACCATTGTATGTTTATGTATAGGCCTATGTCTAAGTGATGCTAGCAAGGTGTAGTCGATCTAGAGGCTAGCGTGCAGTTTGAAGACCATGAATTATAGCCTACAGTTCCATCAGTCACTCTGGTCAACAAAAGGTCAAACAAATGTACCGGGAATGTAGGGCCTATGACCGCTCCCCTTGACGTTAGATATCAATGAGATCCTCACGGGCGCGTTGGTGTTTTTGCGCAAACAAGCAGTCAAAAGGCGTGCATGAAAATGTTTATGATATTTATGAAATAAAAAATAACGTGCTCGTTTTCTCAATAAAACAAGATTAACTTCCAAGGTAATCCAAAAATTGATGAGCATAAACAAAAAGGTAATCATTATTTCTGAAAGAGAAAAATTAAAGTTCTAGACACTGAGAATATCAATTTTGGTTTTATTCTATATAGCATAGTTACCAAATAGAATAAATATTACAGTTAATTCACCTGTGAACGACATTATATCTTGATCACTTGAACAAAGACTAAACATGTTACTTGAACATACAGTCGTTTGTATAGATATTGAAATGAAACGCATATCAGTACCTACATCATATAGCCAATGTCAAAACTCACTAAAGACTATTTGCTCAGTTTCTGTTTTGAGTTATCTTACAGTAGTCATATGATACAACTTATAAAACGCCAAATGCTACACTCTCGGGAGACATTTTAAAAAGTTTATGCCAATAATCACTTATAGCCACTGTAGATAAAGTATCGTAATGCTCGTGGGAAAAGGGATTCTTATTCATTTTCCATTTACCACTTCATTTAAATAGAGTAAGTGATATCGTTGGATATTGTGTTAAAGGGCAGTGTTTAACCCAGTTAAGAAAAGTACTTGTTTTATTTTCGTAGTAGAGCGTTATCTCACCACTTATCGTGAGGTATCAGATTTAAGTAGAATTTTTTTGTACCACGTGTTTGTGATATTGTACGATTAAGTCAGCGCATATCCTATCCTTCTCCTTTCGTTTTGCGGCCCTGATATAAATTAGTTCTATTTCTGTACTTCTTGATATTCGGCGACGGTCCTTTGCTACATCACGTGTGTATACCCATTCTCTCCCAACAGAGGTAGCTACGTCACAAATTCCTTTGCAACCTCTGTCTTAATACGAAGGATTCTCGGGCACGAAATGAAGAACGCTGATTGGATGCAATCAAAGTTAGTTTTGCAATCATCGACGCCGTTTCAATTTTTTTATTCAAATCGCCCAAGTTATTTCCGGAAGCTTTACAAAAGCTAAACCTAATCGGAATATGCACCCTTGCACTTTGAGTCATCTTTACAGAACACATACGCCTCATTTTGCGACTGCATCATATTTCGTAACACTATTTGACAACAAATATGTCATTCATGTATCGGTGTTTTCATTGGCTGAAATATTGCCAGGTAATTTAAGTTGCAAAATATCGCCGGTAGGGTAAACTGCCTGAAACCCGAGAAACCTTCGTAGTAAGACCAATCTCATTAAAATAAAATCTAATATTGCTGCACTACGTTACGCAGATGATAGTGGAGCATTTAGTTTTCATTTCAATGAGATTGTATCAAGACAGAGGTTGGATAGGAATTTATGACGGAGCTTCCTCTGTTGGCAGAGAACGGTGTATACCTTGTTGAGAGACTGTCTAATAATGTCACCTGTTTTATCATTGTTAGCTTATATATTGGTTATTTATAAGCATATCAATTATAAAATCTTGTCAATCAATCAATCTTTATTTCTTATGCATGAAGGCCACAGGCCCATATACATAGACATGAAACATGTAAAACGTATACAAAGGACATAAATTGGATACATCATGAAGAGTTAAGCAAAGTCTGTCTCTTTTTGTAAGCAGAATATATATATTTACTAAGATTCTATAAAGTTTCATTTACAGGGGAAGTTAATAATTTTATGAATGTACATTTACTTGGTGTCTGATTATTTGCTTGCGGAATATAATGAGATCTTTCTGGAGAATAAAAATGACATACTAGAAGGAAATGATATTCATCCTCTATGCCGTCTTTACATAACGGACATGTACGTAGCGAGATATCAATGTTCTGCCATCTTCCTTCGTTTACTTTCAATATTTATAAACCTGCTCTAAATTTGATAAGAATGTTACGATATTTATTCTCTTGCACACTGCTTAAATATTTTTCAGGTTCTAACAAACTCTTAAATTCTCTATAAGATTTGTAGCGTGAACTATTTACAAGAGTACAATGCCAAGATTGGTAAAACATATTTATACAAAGATTTTTAAAACATCTAAGAAAATACAATTTATCACCAACACCTTGTGCCAACCATACAAATCCAAATCCATGTGAAAACAATAAATTACGTATATGAGAGGCGTAATTATTTTGACCAATATTAACTAGGAATAGAAACATGTCATATGATTTTTTTGGGTATTCTACCAGAATGCATTTCAGTTAGCTTTAACCAATATTTAATAGTTCTACATAAGGCGTTAATATATAACGGGTAACGCCCGCATTCTCCATAAACTATGACATTAGGTGTCTGCAAGCCTACATTTAAAAAATTCTTACAAGCCAGCAAATGAACTTTTTCAATATTGTCGCAACGATTCACCCCCCATACCTCCGCACCGTAGAGTAGGATTGGTTGTATTTGTGTATCGAAAATTTTGAAAAATACCTTAGGATCAACCAAATTGATCCTTCTTAAGTTGGATAATATCTGCAGTAATGCCTTTTTGCCTCTTAGAGCTAGATCGTCTATACATTTATTCATTTTAAACGTGGATGAAAATATATTACCAAGATATCTATATGAATTTACTACGTCGATGACGGAATCTTTATAATACCATTTTTCTTTAGCTGACAGTCGACCACCTCTTCTAAAAACTACAATATTTGTTTTATCAAGTTGACTTCAAGTCCCCATTTATCTGCATAAGCTTCTAAAATATGCAATTGTTTTTGTAGACCCAACACAACATCAGATATAAGAATGACATCGTCGGCAAAAAGTAAAAGCAATATTTCTAGGAAATCAGGAAACAGCTGTACACCAAATTTACCGTTATGGACAATATCAGTACACAGTTCACCAATAAAGAACGAAAAAAGAAGCGGGCTTAAAATACATCCTTGTCTTAGTCCAACAGGACAATCAAAGTAATCTGTGTTATCGTTATTGTTACATCTTACACATGCTTTTACAGATACATATATACCTTTTAATGCAGCTAACATTTTGCCATTTAATCCTGATTTTTTAAGACAGTACCAACGTTTCTGCCTTGAGACGGAATCGAAAGCTTTCCTAAAGTCTACGAAGGCAACATATAGTTTTTTTCTTTTTCCTGGATAAACATTTCTGGATAATTGCATTTAAGGTAAAGATATGATCCGTTGCAGAATAACCCTTTCTAAAGCCGGCTTGAAATTCTGGTATTTTATCTTTTACAGTTGCCCAATTAGAAAGTCTAGTATGGATAATCCGGGTGTACATTTTACTAAGCGTGCTTAAAAGAGAGATACCTCTATAATTGTCGGGGTTGTCTCTTTCACCCTTCTTATGTATAGGGATTATAACTGCCTTAGTCCAGCTTTCAGGGAATACTCCCTTTTTGAACAGAGTATTAAACAGATTTCTAAGAAAAGGTAAAATAATGTTTCTAGAACATGTAAACATTTCAACAATTAAACAGTCGTTGCCAGGGGATTTTACTCTTTTCAAATGGTCTAAGGCTGATATAACTTCGTAATCAGTAAAGTCACATTCGAGGAGATGTGAATCGATATCATCCATACAGTCATCTACCTGTACATCTTCACATTCCAAAGATTCTATTTGCCTAGATCCAGTTTTATTGAATACTGAATTAAAGTGCTCGTGCCATGTTTCTCTATCAATCTGGGGTTGTGGCTTACTTGCTCCAGAAATTGCACGAAGCTCTTTCCAGAATTATTTAGAACTGGATAAACTTGCGTTTAGTCTATTTCTGCTCTTGAGCTTAAACACTGACTTGGATTTTCTGCAAACATTTCTATATTCATTCCTTATTTTGCAGTACATACTTCTTGCTTCATTTGACCTTTGTTTTCGGAATCTTCTTAACGAACGCCTTGCTTCTCTTTTAGCTTTATTACAATAGTGGTTATAGAAAGAGTTATTGTTGTTATTAGTTTTAACTATTGGCTTTTTCATACAGTCAGCGGCGCGGAGGATGACAGAGGCAAATGTATTCACTGCGTTGTTTACATCATTCTCTACAAGATCATTGATGTCTTCATTTCAAAGATTACTAAGTAACTCTAAATATATGTTAGCCTTGTTATCATCCCATTTATATCTACATTCGTCTTGGGAGTGTACTGTTTCGCAGCTATCGACATTGCTGGCCAATCGTGTATTACACTTTAGATATAGACTAACTGGCATATGCTTAGACTCTACACGATCATCGATATGCATATATTTACATATAGAATGAACATCAACTGAACTTATGAAATAGTCAATAACGCTGCAACCTTGGATTGACAAATAAGTGAAATTTCCGTCTCTGTCTCCATTTGTTCTGCCATTAAACACGAACAGGTTGTGAACAAAGCATAGGTCAAGTAACTTACGACCAAAAGTACTTATAACATGATCACATGACTTCCTCTGGCCAATTAGTACAGGTTCTTCTTCTGGGAAAGCACTGTTGTCGAGCCTTTCGGTCTCAAATGTCTCGGGTGGGTTGTTACCATTACCTGATCTGACATTTAAGTCCCCACAAATGATAACTTCTGAGTTCGGATCTCTGTGTTGAGTGAGCCATTCATCCAGCTGGTCGATGGGGTTAGATTTGTCGACTGCAACATAGAAATTCGAGCTGGCAGGCGGGGCATACATTCCTATTATGTATATTTCTTTATTCTTAATAACAATGTTTTTCTCAATTTTGAGGCAAACAACATTGTGAATGTCAGTGAAAACTTGTTTACAGTGGGACGCTATAGTGCGTTTTACCAGCATAACAACCCCACCAGATAATCTACCATACTTAGCTAGCCTATGTGCTTTACAAAGATACATATCATAGGATGAGAGCTCAGGTATGGATATAACTCTGTCTAGAAAGGTTTCAACTAGGCAGATGATGTCGAAAGTTCGTATATATTCAACGAAATCGCTATCCCCAACCTTTGTTAGAAAACCATCAATATTCCAAGTAACTATATTTAAATCGTATAAGGAATTGGAATATTCTGCACCTGATATTTGTGGTCCTGCGGAGTTGGGGGCCGGGCCGAGTCCCTAGCTGTCGTCCATGGAGGTGCCTATGTCAGGAGTCGGGGGAGAGGCTGCAGCTGACACGGCAGCATAAGTTAAGGGTTGAGAATCCCGACGTGTGCTTGTCCCCGGGGTCGAGGTAACACTCCTTGCACGGGTAAGTCTGCGGCGGATATCGGTTCTTTGAGTCTGCTCCTGGCTAGCTTGTGCGGTTATGAGTTTACCGTTCTTGAAGTATGCAACAAGCCCTTTGCTCTTGCAGTCCGCGATGATCTCTCTCTGTTTCTTGGTAAGGTCGTTCGCCACACCGATATTCACCTTTCTCAGATCCTCCCGATGTTTCAGAACAGTTATTTTATCCTCTGTCATCGATAATTTTGCAATCATTGGTCGTGGTTTATCATTACTCATTTGCCTACTTCCGATACGATGCGCTCGTATGATGTCGGACCCTTGCCAGACCTTGACCCCCACGCTGTTATTAAGAATCGTGATCACCTTGTTCTTACAAATATCGTAGTTCTCGTCTCTCTGTTCCTCTATTCCATACAGAACAATGTTGTCTCTGCGGCTAAAGGACTCCAGCTTGTCGAGTTCTGATTCTTGTTTTAAGACAACCAATTCAAGGTTTTCAAACTTTTGATTCATGGCATCAATATCAGTGTACATTGTTTCTTGTTCATTAGCAACTCTGTCGACTTCAACTCGTATGTCTGAAAGCGATGATTCTAATGAACTACATTTATCTGCCACTTCACAAATTTGAGATTTGATAGCATTTATCTCAGTACACATCGATTGACGAAACTCGCGAATTTCGTTTAAAATATCGGTTTTAATCTCCGTCTTCACAACATGTAGATCTTTTATGGTCACTTGTGGTCCTGGGTTAGTTTCTATGTCATGCGAGAGCAGAAGTTGCAGTTTAACAACGCTAGCTGGTATAGTAAGTTGTTCTGATAAGGTAATACTTTGAGCATGCCGACGATATGCATGGCTGATCAAGAGACATCCACTACTACTAGTGACGTCATCAAGGTAAACAATGTTTTCTAAATCCAGGTATTCGTTGCAGTTATCAAAGAAAGCATTACCTTGAGTGATCACAACAGATGACAAGAATAGGTGGAGAGTGAACAACATTGCACAAACAGACCATCTGAGAGGCAGATCTGACGCAGTGGTGTCAGGTGTGTATTCACGATCCGTGGCGACATGGCTCACCTGTCGCGACCCGGGTGGGTGCACAAACTGACCGATCCTTGCTCTGTATAAAGCTAAATCCACCATCATATCCTCTCAAAACATTCCAGAAGTGCTAATTAGCTTAATGTACCAATATAGTCGCCTACAGAAAAGGTTATCTATACTTAATTTGACATATCAATCGCTGCTCCACTGAGTACGTGTATACAATAAAGGTTGTTGTGTATTTTAATAAACGTATATATAATCATATTATTATGATTAGATGTAAATGTGATAACTTTCCTTCCAAAATAAAACAAAACTAATGGATGACTATCACTGAAAATGAATTGACAATAGAAATCTTTTTTACTCTCGCTTCTATATCATTTAAGTAAAAGGAATGTATAGATCAATTCACGACGGACAATTTTATTCTAAAACTTGATAACGATGTGAAAGTACCACTGGCTTGATATCGATGTGCGTATCTACTTGCATTGAAGTATAATTTGCTTGATATCGATGTGCGTATCTACATGCATTGAAGTGTCACTTGCTTGATATCGATGTATGTAAACGCATTTAAGTATCACTTGCTTGACATCGATGTATGTAAACGCATTTAAGTATCACTTGCTTGACAACGATGTGAATATGTTCACGCATTTAAGTGTCACTTGCTTGACAACGATGTGAGTATCTACACACATTTAAGTATTACCTGCTTGATATGGATGTAAATATGTACAAGCATTGAAGTATCACTTGCTTGACAACAATGTGAATATGTACACGCATTGAAGTATCACTTGCTTGATATCGATGTATGTACACGCATCTAAGTATCCCTTGCTTGACAACGATGTGAATATGTACACGCATTTAAGTATCACTTGCTTGACAACGATTTTAGTATCTACACGCATTGAAGTATCACTTGCTTGATATCGATGTGAGTATTTCAATATAAGATGACAATCCATAGACACTCGTTCATCACTGAAGATTCTTTATGGCTCTCGAAACATGTTTAATGTCCTTAAAACTTAAAAGTTCAGGAGAACAATTGACCTTACTAAGACAAGTTTACGTTTCGCTGCACACGGGTCAAGCTGTATCCTTAGGAGGAGGGAGTGTTAAAATACCAGACCACAGTACATTAATCATGTGCAGAAAGCATAAAGCTATGGTAACCTGGCCAAAGCTATTGTGAATGAGTTGGTGTATCGTCTCTGTCTAGGTTCTCAGCTGGAAGTTCCGATGTGCAATGGTCCCATTTATAGTCCTTCAACAATTGGCTATTCAGGATTTGTGACTGCATTGGATACCCTAAGCCAGGTGGGGCTCTCTTGCTGGTGGGTACTCAAATTTGTTCTTATGATTCACTGAAGTTCAACCTCACTCCCTCGACACGGGTATGTGACAGTTGAGATTTATGGATCTGTGATATGTAGTGTTAAAATGTTAGCTAATATTTGCTCCTTTCTCTAAACAGATTGTACTAAAGGCCTTTGGCTATAAGTGATAACCTTGGCGATTTCTGATCACTTTAGTGACAAGTGGAGCGATGTCATGGTCATTTTCTAAGCTTCAAGTTAACATAATCTTCACTTAACAAGTCAGATGCAGTGTTATTTTTGTTAATGTATTTGTTTGCGACTTAAATGTGTATAGGTATATGTATTACCATAGCATTGTCTTAGTGAAGTGCTGCGATAACCCAAGTTGCAAGTAATATTCGTTCAGTATAAAGTGCTTCATGTTGTTTTGAGTATGAGCCTTGACCTAATTGTTCACAAGTCAAGCCATAACTATGAAGATTATTTTCCGTTATGGTAATAACTGTAATGAAGATGCAGCGTAGCACAAACACACAGGCACTAATTTCCTCAGTCTGTAGGTCCGGGCAAACGGTTGACATAATTGTAAATATTTCCTTATTTTAGTAATGCAACATTTTGTGAATAAAATATTATCTATCTTTCATAATGAGATTTAAGACTGTAAGAACAGCTGTTAATTTATACACAATCAGGCTCTGGGTCTAAAACAAAACATGAGCGTTCATATCATTATGATGTTAATTATTATCTTATTTTGATAACGAATTTTCTCTTATAAAGGCGACATTAATAACGACAGAATGTGGTGTAAACTATTTGTACAAGGAAATTACACAATCAAAAGTGTATTCTTTTCATCAAATATACACAATACCATATTTTTAACATAATTCTCCTACATATACACTGTAATAATTAGGATAATAAAGTCCATTAAATCTTCATGTGGATGTGTAGGTAAAATATGATTTATCACACGTATATCATATCTTCAGTTCAGTTTTCATGTCCAAAAGACATATATATGACAAATACTGGTTTTCCATGAAAATCTTAAAGCAGCCTTATAAATGCACAGAGGTGTAGATATCATGTCCAATATACATGGATACTAGTTATAAAACCTAACAAACACTATCAACTCCTAACTGTCCTTCAGACTGTTTTAGATAAGTCTCCAAAATTACGTTTGACTATTTGACGCGCGCCACTGTCCGGTTTTCGATCATAATTGCGACGTTCTATCTTCATATTGTCACTGTAAAAATCCAATAAGGTTTAAAACGTGTTTTTTTTGTAATAGTCGATACTTCGCGATCAATTGACACCATTTATTAAGTTTGGCATATATGACTCCAACAACTCACGGTGTGGCTCTTTGATATTTTTTATATTTGATGTTTGTACCAATGTACACATATCGAGGACGTGTGTTAGTAGTCAATGAGTAAGTCAATAGATCATAGTGTAAACACGACATCCGCCACTTCATACAATGAAATGGGCAGCTTTAGCGGACAATGTAGAAACAGGTATAGTTACAATGAGAATTCGCTGGACAAAGGCGAGAAAACAAACCAAGCATGACGATACCCTACATCCAGAGTATAGCATCGAGAAACCCAAGATACCGAGGCTAAATAAACACGTATTTCTTATCCTCAAACAGTTTCACTGGTCCCCTGTGAAGCGCCCTATCACCTTTAAGATCCTAGACCCCACTAACTCGGCTTTAGTATACTTGAAGGTAGTCCTGCTTCATGACTATGTGTTCCATTCGGAAATTCTAAATTTGACTTCATACACATATGAAATTAGGGGCCCGACGATTGGATGAAGGAACAGTAAATTATGAAATATTACATAGACTTAATTTTAGTCTTGAAGGACATACTCTCGGTTTAAAAGCCAAGCGTCAAGTAGTCAAATGTTTGGATACTTACCTTAAGCAGGTAGGAGATAAAATCTGAGTTGAAAATGTTTGAGCGGTTGTTTAACTAGTGTTTAACGTGTGATTCCGGCTCACGCATGCGGCTGTTGTTCGATTTTTCATTGAAAACTGGTAATTGTCATGTATTTTGGAACCTCGGATGAATAAGTCAGATTTTTTTTTTTTATTTCATCATAATTGTTGTTTTGAAACGCATGGAAGCCAAATAAAATACCATAAGAATAACCGAATGTCTCATTAAGGGCCAAAACAAATCTGGTTTTTTTCTATATATGATTCCATTTTAAATACAGGTATGTATATCAAATAAGACCATAAAATAAACAAAGCGTAGTCTTTTGGTATAAAGAACTATTTGCAAAAAATTATATTGAAATTCAAGGAGTTTTACATCTTTCAAGCCATGTCTGTATGAATTAAAAATGTTCTTCCAGTCCAGCTCACAATCTTTAAATATCATTCCCATGTATAACAAATATCAAGTTTCATATTTTCTGAGATCAACTTAGGCCATACAAATGTTTTTAAAATTTTACCCAACTCGACGATTTGATATTGTAAGAATAGAGGAAATGCGTAAAGCGGATGATTATTTTATTTTATAAAGGCGGTTATACCGTCCGTATGTTCCTTTTCACAATCACGAACATTCATACTAAAATATATGCATAAGTCAAAGCATAAAAAATCACCATATTAACAAGTGGAATATCGAATTACAATGTAACATTCCTGATACAACATGGAACAAATACAACAAGATACCTTTCAGATGTACTACTCATACAAATATACAATGGTTTCAATACAAAATTCTACACCATATCCTACCAACCAATACTCGTCTTTACAGAATTGGATATTCAAAGTCTAACCTATGTGATTTTTGTTCAAGAAAACCTGATACTATCCAGCATTTATTCTGGGAATTTGGTTTTATGAGACCACTGCGGACACAACTGAAAGATTGGCTGAAAGAGAAAGCGAAAATCGAAATACATTTTGATAAACAAAAGAATCTTATTGGCTTTCCAGACAGAAACAATGACCAACTAAACATTATTATTCTGATCTTCAAAAAAACAATTTTCGATCATAAACTCAAAAGGCCGCCAACCTTCCAAATATTAATTTCTAAAGTCCACGACTATTATTATGTTTCTAAATGTGCAGCTGAAATGTCTAACAAAATCGATATGTTCAATAAATTCTGGTCATCATGTCATTTTTTATTCATGTAAATGTAATGTGTGATTGATACATGCATGTATATATTTTTGAAATAAAAATATAGATAAAAAAAGGAAAGGATATATGAATACTAACATAGATTATTCTTGCATTCATAAATATTGACTGTCATACATATACGATATCATACAACAACACTGTACTTATATATAAAGGGATTGCGTCCTTCAATTGTACGCCAGGAACACGCAAAACGACTATTTCTACTTTCAATGGAATACCACAAAATCAGTATGACATTCACGAATGACCATATCTAAACGATGGAGGTACGTATTGGTGTACAGAGTGAATTTATCCTTTGATAAGTGTTGGTAATAAATGTATTCGGACATGAAAATAAATCGAGCATGTAGTTACGTCAGATAGTATACCCTACAGGTTATCTAGACAGGTTTATGTGACTATTCGTCCCGTCCATTGCGAGTGATTGCACACTGGGTACAAAGGGTACACGTCAATTCTTGTACGGTACATTTAATTCTAAGCTTTGATGACCCCATGTTTGGTCAGGTGAAACCTGAGGGTAGAAGGCGGCAGTGTACCAACCCTGCAGCGGTTCTGTAGGCCAACCAATCAGCATTGTTTACAACCTCTGTATCAAATCGGAGTAGCTCCAAACAAACCTTATACAGTGAATAGTTTTTTCAGTTAAAGTTTGAAATTCACGAAACGCACCCATGATGTATGTTAAAAGTTAACTATCATGGAGTCATGGTAGGTCGGAACTCGAAATAAGAGTTGTTTTTATGCAGTTTGGATTGACCTCAACAGAATCTTGGATACTCGCCTCACGCCCTTTTTTTCACCCCGATATAGTGAGTCTGACCATTTGAATGCAGTTTTCTGATATGTTTGTATTTTATCTTGTGAGTTATATTATCAAGCATATTCAATGTCAGCAATATATTCACCTACTTGCTGTATAATGTGTTCATTAAATGACGCAGCCAACAAGCTGTGTTACTGTTATCCGTCGCTCTCATAGTTTATAAAGAAGTTGACCATCAATAGACGGGTCATTATCACTGTTATCTGTGTATTAAAAACATCACCATACACATGTGAAATGGTGTTTGTCTGATAGGGTGAAGGTGAGCCAGTGATTATACAATATTTCTTGTTAAGCGTAAGTTAGTTTGCAGTTCAGTTGTAACAGATGCGATGATTATTCTTTACTTTGTATTTGGACATTTCTATCATAATAAATTAATAGAGTGTGTCAGTTATAGTTTTATGACGCTATTCATAAACAAGACAAATTACCTAAAGCCAAATAGGCTACTGCTTCTGTGATGAGCCTACTTTTATTGCCTTTTATAATAATGTATATAAGTACTTGACAGTTATACATCTATTGATTTACAGCTGAAGCAGATCGACAACATCATCACTGTATTTCAAAATGGCGGCGACATTGTTTCTCAAACATATCAGCACCTCTGTTTGTCGACGCTCATGGCGGAACCTTCTCAAACAGTTTCAAGAATTTGGCTTATCACAAAACGCTTACAAGCGTCCTTGCTGCTTGAATAGAAGTTTGAACACCTCGTCAGATGACCGCCATATTGTTCGAAATCCTCACAAACCTGTGGACATACCGGAAGTGCCTTTTACAGAGTTTATGCTTGCGCAGTATAAGCAGTTCGGAGATCTAACAGCAGTGGTGAGTAGGTTGAAAAGCGACAAAAATTTTACCATGTTGGCTTTTTTGTTTCGTTTTGTTTATTTATGATTACAAATTTTACCAATGGTTCATGATAACTGCAATACGCAGAGATGACACTGAAGGCATACATACACACGTGTATATATATATATATCCGTTCAGTATAATTATTCCACCAGCTGTTGCTAATCGACTCTAACATTGATATGGGATTGGTGTCAGATTTTTAAAATATTTACCCATGATGTTTGAAATAGGATATTTTTTATATTGACTATATTCATTTGATCAAGTTAAATCATAATAATTAGTATGAAAGATAGAAGAAAAAACCAATGGAGCACTGCTTTTAATTAGTTGTGGGTGAAAATTGTTCCAAAAATGCGAAGACAACACAAAATTGGATCTGCAGAAAGTCAGTCCATCATAATGACAGATTCCTAGTTTTAGCAAAGTAAAGTTCTTGCAACCATTTTGCAATGTCTAAAAATGTTTACCTTTCCAGAAAGACGCCCTGACGGGGAAATCTTTCTCGTACAGAGGGTTAGGAGAGGCGAGTATTAGAGTTGCCAGTGCTCTGACCCGTCTTGGGGTCAAGAAAGGGGACAGACTCCTCATCTTCTCCACTAACTGCCCGGAATACCTCCTCGTCTTCCTCGCTTGTGGCGCCATTGGTTGCGTCGTCTCCACAGCCAACCCTGCCTACACCACTGGTATGATGCTTATTATCAAAGAGAGTGTTATTGTATATAAGGTTAAGATATGTAAGATATTCTGGATTACAACTTCTTCATAGCGAAAATGCACGACATGTCCGTGACTCCCTCGTGAGTTAACCTGATGGTAACCACATACGCTTAAAATTGTAATTTCACTACGAAGAGGTTTTCATTATGAAATCTTTATTGTCCTTGAATACAACTTCAAAATGTCCATCAAAGACTTAAATCTATCGTAGTCAATAATGTTCATAAGATGACCAAACGCAAAATGATATTGAGTCATGGTAACATGACGTGGTGAGCAACGTCATCTTCCTAGTTCATCCCATAGTCAGGTACGCCATCTTATCCAGTCGGACTTTACCAAATCTACATATTCATTCCTTATTTTTTACGTATATGCCAGGTGAGATAGGACGCCAGCTGGAACATTCAGGATCCTCCTATGTTGTCACTTTACCTGGATTCCTCCCAACGATCAGAGAAGCAATCAGCAAATCCGAGAAACTGTCCAAAAATATCAAAGTAAGATAACGACGTAGACACAGGTTAATTACATTTCCCCCTTTAAGAAGGCGAATTTCAAAATTTCTTGATCTGTCACGGTAAAGGTTCTTCCAACACTTCTCTATGGTTTTATAATAAAGAGAATATTTATAAATGTTCTTCTAACTTTCAGCAAGTGATCGTTTTCGGCGAGGGGTCTGGTGCTGTCCCCTTCAAGACATTACTGGAGGATGACGGGAAGGCATTTCCGGAGAATGTTGACGTCAGCCCAGATGACCTGTTTGTGCTGCCATACTCTAGCGGCACCACGGGGCTGCCTAAAGGGGTCAAGTTGTCTCACAGGAACATCGTCGCTAATGTCTTACAAATCAAGTAAGAAATGATCAAAAACAGACTTGACCCATTTATAGCCTCTTTGTTTTCTAGAGGATGTATTTCTTTGAAGCTTGACTACATTAAAGTTCATGGCCTCCTGGAGCGTGGTCTTAAACACAATCCTGTCACGGGAACCTGTCTATCAATCGTGACCCATTTTCAAATAGCAAAATTTGAACAAGGGCAACATTAAGTACACAGTTTTTTTATCAAGTTACCATAAAAAGTTGAATCTCTGTTTATGGAAAAACTACCAGGTAACGTCTTTATGGTAAGCATCTCGCTAATTATGACTTTTAAATAGTTTAATATATTCTTGATATGCTAAGCTCATTGTTACCTTTCCTCATTTTATTTTGGTCAAGATTGAATTTCAAATAATGTAAAATGTTGAAGGCTTAGTAATAGTAGCTATGATTTGTCTGAAAGTGGCTCTAAGCTATTTGTTTTATGATAATTTGATTAGATAGATAGAACTATTAAGTATGTAAATGGGATATATATATCGACTTACGCACATATAGTATTAGTGTTGTTTTTCATCAATTTTTTTGTAATTGTCCTATGTTTGTCATATTTGGGATGAGAAAGAGAGTGACATATTTTGAAATCATATAAGCACAAATATGCACATATGATATCTAGACAAATAGCGCTATATTAAATCATGAAACAACTTGATGTACCATATTTATCAATTACAGCGAGGTACTTCAGTACAAGGCAGGCGAGGACCGGCTGCTCGGTGTTCTTCCATTCTTCCATATCTACGGAATGGTCGCGTCTCAGCTCTGTGTCACATACCAGGGCGCTTCCTTGCTTACTTTACCCAGATTTGTGCCTCAAGATTTTCTTGGTGCTATTCAGGACAACAAGGTTAATGAAGAATTTATAATTTTCTTCAATTATCACCCGTAACGTGAAACACTAAGTTTCTGAAAATATGATTCCAAATATGACTATTGTTTGATGAAGGAAATGAGCCCCAAATGGTAAATTCATAGGTTAACAATTCTACAAATCTAGGCTCTCTCTACACTCTCTGGTTGGCATAGTTGAGAATGAAAAAAGGAACTATGTTTTCCTTATACCAGGGTTATAATGTGAATCGCGCTTTGAGCGTCTAATGTCATGTGGAGTCAAGAGCAAGATATGTACCCTCGTTATTATTTTATCCTCACGAAGAATAGGAATATCTGAAAAATGTACAGGGTTCATCAATTATTTTCATTTTATCTTGTTCAAGAATTTCAACTGAAAAACAACGTATAATATTTAATCTCTTACTAATGCTTGCTGTACTTGCTTGCCTATTGAAAAAAAATCCCGATCATATAATTACTTTAAGTGGGCCATTGGTAGCTACTGCCAACTATTATCCAACTAACCGCGACAATCTGAAAATGAGATTTCAGTGATATCGGCACAGTTTGCAGAATATATTACCTTATTCAAACATTGGTTCCTCAGATCACGTACCTACACCTTGTACCACCCCTGCTGCTGTTCCTGGCTAAAGACCCCCAGGTCAGCAACTACGACGTCTCCAGCATTCACACAATCATCTGTGGGGCCGCACCCCTCGGGGAGGATCTGTGTCAACAACTTGGACAGAGAGTCAGAGCCAACATCAGACAAGGTTGGTTTGGTCAGAGCTAACTTTTGACAGATTGAGTTGCTAGAAAGAAAAATAAGGTAGGGTACAGCAAACGTCAGACAATGTTAACTAAAGCCAAGGATATTATCAGAGAAGGTAAACTGAGGTCTGAATGAACATCAATTCGGGGAGAATGGGTCAGAGATGACCCTATGAAAAAAGGTGCTCTGGTGTCATGACTGACGTCACCTTCAGAAACCGAAGGCTGAATGCTACTGATTCTCATATACAATCACTTCTTTGAATTTTTCATCAGGAATATTTGTACTAAAATTACACGACCTTGACTATTGTTAAGAAACAGCAACCCAATGAAACGGCTTGATACCAGATGTGGATGTGGTATGTGTATGGTAACGGTGTTTTAATTTGAAATTAACAGGGAACCTTCACTCCCGATTTGCTGTGAACACGAAATTGTGAGTTAAGCGCTAGAAT
This sequence comes from Phorcus lineatus, assembly GCA_921293015.1. NCBI lineage: Eukaryota > Metazoa > Mollusca > Gastropoda > Trochida > Trochidae > Phorcus > Phorcus lineatus. The sequence goes on from OV121096.1 coordinate 40,684,483, forward strand.
TGCAAGCGAACTTCTTCAACGCAAGACCAAAGCTAATTACAACTTGTCCTTTGAGAGTCTCGTACTTTCAATCGATGTACCACTTTTATTTGCTTTCTCAAATCAAGGGCGGGTAGTTTCATTATTTACACGGTGAAAAATCCCCGGAATAGTAAACTGGTTGCTTGGTAACGATCATCGAAAGATTCAGCCGAGTATGGGCTGACGTCAGACACGATGATTTATAGTCAGACCTAACAAGGTCAGCTTTGGTCATCAAATAATGTGAGCTTTTCAGTTGTGTTATTTTTCTCTCACACATATTTAATTCCACATTAGAAAACCACGATTGTCACAAGCGCACCTGTCAGGACACAACGGTCGTTCAAGTAGTACCTTAAGCATTTACATTTAGACAAATCTACATTGAAATTTGTCCTTCTTAGTCATTCGATGCAAGTATAATGTAAAAAAGGACGTTATAGTCTGTTTATTCTTCATGTAGCCTATGGTTTGACCGAAGCAAGCCCGGGAATCAACGTAGATATTTTGCCTTCTAAACCATCTTCAGTCGGACCCTTCCTGCCCAATACAGAAGGAAAGGTGAGATGTGGAAGCGTAATTATTCCTAAATCGAACAGAAATTAAACCATTATTAAGACTTTAATTGCGGCTATCTTATTCAAGGAAAGAATGGTGCAATTGGGCCCGGATCTTTTGGGTGTAACTTTGCTTATGTTCTTTCATGTTATCTTTTTATTTTACACACTGGTATCTTAAAATTTTGAGAATTTTATTCGTCTCATGGTAACAGGAGGACAGTTTCTCCTCAATCAAATAAATCTATTTTGTCGCATTTTGCCCTCTGTCTTATTAGATCGTCAACCTCAACACAGGGGAGATAAATCCGCCAAGTGAACCTGGAGAAATCTGCTTCCGGGGCCCCCAGATGATGATTGGTTACCTTGACAACCAGAAAGCGACAGATGATATGATTAAAGACGGGTGGTTACATACAGGTGATTTCATTGGTTGGTTAAATGTTCCTTTCAATGAGTAACATTCTAGGTTCATTGTGTTCACCTTTATCAACTCGATGCCACTGAAGAGCACCATATTACCAGTATTACCCACGATAGCAAACATATCAAATGTCTAAGTTCTTTCAAAATCACCAAGTGGGGGGAATTTGCAACAGACTTACCATCCTTATTTCTATTACATCTAAAATCCTATTGAAGCTCAATGATTTCTAGATCTACGTTTTCTTCTGCGACGTTGCCTTTACATTTCAACGGGTAATTAGCTTCAAATATTTATGTCAACTTCGCGATCTCATACTTCTTGTCGTTACAGGTGATATTGGTTACGTCGACGAGGAGGGGAGACTACTCGTGACAGACAGACTTAAGGAGCTCATCAAGTACAAGGGATTTCAGGTGGAATAAATTGTTCAGTCGCATAACTCATCAAAGCGGTTTGGATTTAAGGAATACAATTTCAGATCTACAATTTCAGAAATTAACGTCTCGGCGTCTTGGCAATGTTTCAATTTAAGGTTAGGTTATTTTAAAATCAAAGACTTAAAAACCAACTGTCAGTTGATAATATATGACAATTTCACTCATCAAGCATTTCGTATAAAGATGTATTTGTGATTTGGACGACAAAAAGAACCTCACCCTTTTGTCACGTGATATCATATAAATGCTAACATAATATCAACTAACAGTTCACGCCTCTATTCCAATAAATGCAGGTGCCCCCTGCGGAGCTGGAGTCTGTGTTGCTCTCCCACCCCGGGGTTCAGGATGCTGCTGTGCTGGGGGTACCGGAGCAGGAAGCTGGGGAGATCCCCAAAGCTTTTGTTGTCGTCAAACCTGGACACACTCTCACACCACAAGATGTTGTCGACTTTGTTAAAGGTAGTCATTGTATTTTAATAAGATGTCAATAAATTCATATTACGCATTGAAACCATATCACTTCACAAGTAAACAGCAATTGATAGTATCTACTATTCAATGACAACCTTGAATAAAGCTTTATCTTACTTATTAACCAACAAACACATTTTTAATAGATATCAAACTTACGTGTTTATATGTACTTCTTCTCGATATGTTAATACAACTCAAAACCGCTTCAGTTGCATAAATTAGACTATAGTCCCATTGCTGTGGTAAAACCTTTGGTATTCAACAATTGTAATGTCAATAACATAAAAACATCCATCACCTACCCATGTATTAGCAGGGAGAATTGAAGGTATAAGAATAATGGTTGGTCTGGTTTAAGAGCAATGTTGTTCTAATCATGAATCAAATAAGCCCCATGATCTAACCAGATTCGCAGAATTCATTGATGAATATGAATTATATTGTTCCTTAAGATTATTTTCATGAAAACTTAAGTGGGTAATAACGATTCCACTTTTGTTATTCTCAACATTCAAAATTAGATCTAGCAGTTATCAAGAAAGTTTTGTATTTATTTTATATCCGATTCCAAAAGACCATCAAAGATTCATCCTGCTACATCAGCGTTTTGATCCGCAGAGCTTCTTCAATACCCCGATATCTCTCTGTAGCGGGAAGTCAAAGACTTATTTAAACGTGTTCCTTTATTACTGTTTCTAGAGAACGTGACGTCATACAAGCAGCTGAGGGGTGGCGTGGAGTTCATTGACCAGATCCCGAAGACCCCGAGTGGGAAGATCCTCAGGAGAATGCTCAAAACTTTATGATGGCCGATACTTGAACGTCATAAACTAGACACTGAGCAAACGCATTACTCCAGTGATAGGAAGCGTTGTACATCGGCCTCGAATGAGATTCAAGGGGGATAATCTTGCACAACGTGAACTAAATTTAATAACGCAGCGCGTTTGAAAGGCATCATTTCAAATTGTTAGTCATATTTGAAGCAACCAAAATATACATAAAGAAACATGTTTCCACTAATATATCAATATGCATAAACAAAATCCAACGTGCAATATATTTCATCAAGGCAAATGAAGATACATCACATTGTTATTTAAACGCACTAGTGCACACCAATATTTCGTAAACACAACGAATGCACAGATACTGCATATCCCTCGATTTTACTCACGATCTTCACTCAAGTAATCTATCTCGTAAGTTATTTAACAAATATTTACGTATTCAGGTAGGAACGTTGATTTTAAAAGCCGGGACTATTTAAAATGTAATTAAATTAAATCCGCATGAAATACGATATCGGAAATATTAAAATTTTGCTTATAACCAGAAAAGCGGAAACGGCAGTCGCTTTGGTCAATCTAATAACAATGCTAATTCAGTGTTATTAAATCGGTTTATCTACAACATTGCTTTTGTCACAGCGTATTCGTTGGTAAATTATTAACGAAATTATATTCCAAATTCTTCATTTGAAATCTTTGTAAATTTATCTCCAAATTATTCCTCTCTCTATATTAAGCACTCGCCAGTCAGGCCAGATGTTCACGGGCACAGATGGCGAGAACGATCCATTGATTTAAAACTAATTATCCAATTATACGTTCGACCGCTTGACCACTCGCTTCTATACAGCCACGTGGGCTCCCGTCTTTCATGACCAAATTTGTCCATGCATGGCTGGCACGCTAATAAAGTCTCGTGCAGTCCACTGCTGCAGAGATTTAGCTTGGGCAACGGTCGAGGACAGACGCGCCCGCTGTCCGACTGTCCACCAACAGCATCATGTAGTTTCTAGAGATCACCACTCGAGTCGGGCTCAACTTGGTAACACGACAGGGATGGGGACGCCCTGGCGTGTACACTGACTTGTGCGTGTATGTACCTCCGGCTCGAGTTCATGTTGTAACCACCCGCATCAATAAAGAAAATGGTCGACCATCACCAAAGCCTGTCAAGTCGTCATTTCAACATCGTCGCCACTGTCGTTGCCTTCATCGTCCCTCGTCGACGTAGTAGTTCCTTTGCGGTCAAAGATGGTGGAGAGTTTCCGGGTAGCGTGAGTTTGCTGTAGCTCACGCAGTCCAAGGTACCTAAATTGCAGCTGAGCGACAAGGAACATGGAGACGACAGAAGATGAAGAAACGACAACGAAAACCAACCTTCTACGCTAATCAGCATACAACCAGCTAACTGAAGTAAGTTCACTCTATCCAGAGCTTCAGTTAGTCGTCATGCGACAATCATCGTAAAACGCCAGTCATCACAATCGGCAACCAGCCTGACATCTTCTTACTGGAGCCTGCAGTAAATCAACGCCCGACAGAAAATCACCAAAAGTCTACGTTCTACTCGCCATCTTCAAGACACCACATTCAACGCTACTAACGCATCTACCCATGTGTCCCTTGAAGACTGGCAAATCAAGAACAAAGACTGTGTGAATCGAAAACTCTATCGGACAATAATTTTCATCATTAAGTGACAATTTTCAAAATCAATTTTTATCAAATGTGTGTTATCAATTATTGGATCCAACAAACAGGTATGTGTGAATTAATCAGCCAGTAATAACGTTTCGAAATAACTATTGTATGAATTTTGTTTATAAGTTTTGTGTGTACTGCAGTCGTTGGGATAAACCTTACTATTTGCATTTATCAATTTAAATTGTTGACGTCGGTTAGGTTCATGTATCTTCTCTTTATCTTATTTCACGGTTGATGAGTCTCCCTATCGCACATACGACTCCCGGTGTCAAAAATTTTATTGATAATTTGTTAACTGGTTTGAAAACCCTCTAAAGACACAGATATTTTTGAATTATTTGAAATACGTATACTCATGTCCCACGTTATGCCTTTTTCTCATTATGATTGAATGTTTATTCTATATTGTCGTTAGCATACCAGGCGATTCAAGTCGGTTAGGTTATCTCATATTCATGCGATCTTCTTCGATCCTACTCTTAGTTAATGCGGCCTTGTCGAGTCTAGGCTCACTCAATATAAGACTCCCAACTTGATTCATCTTTATGTTTTTGTCAATACTGGATATATTCGCTGTTTATGTAACAATATTACCTTTGTAACTGGCAAATTTCTAAACTGGCTTGATTATCACACAATGTGTTCAATGTGTACCATGTTACTCATGTAACTGCTGATGCAGCACATTTTCAATGATTATGTCACACCCAAATATTACCATGTATGAATAATTATTCTTTAAAGAAATTTGAGGACAAATTTCACCGAAGGACGGGAAGCTCTGTCACAGCGTATTCGTTGGTAAATTATTAACGAAATTATATTCCAAATTCTTCATTTGAAATCTTTGTAAATTTATCTCCAAATTATTCCTCTCTCTATATTAAGCACTCGCCAGTCAGGCCAGATGTTCACGGGCACAGATGGCGAGAACGATCCATTGATTTAAAACTAATTATCCAATTATACGTTCGACCGCTTGACCACTCGCTTCTATACAGCCACGTGGGCTCCCGTCTTTCATGACCAAATTTGTCCATGCATGGCTGGCACGCTAATAAAGTCTCGTGCAGTCCACTGCTGCAGAGATTTAGCTTGGGCAACGGTCGAGGACAGACGCGCCCGCTGTCCGACTGTCCACCAACAGCATCATGTAGTTTCTAGAGATCACCACTCGAGTCGGGCTCAACTTGGTAACACGACAGGGATGGGGACGCCCTGGCGTGTACACTGACTTGTGCGTGTATGTACCTCCGGCTCGAGTTCATGTTGTAACCACCCGCATCAATAAAGAAAATGGTCGACCATCACCAAAGCCTGTCAAGTCGTCATTTCAACATCGTCGCCACTGTCGTTGCCTTCATCGTCCCTCGTCGACGTAGTAGTTCCTTTGCGGTCAAACTTTCATAAAACATATTTCATTCTTCGTTCTCAGTTCAGAGTTTAGGTAAATTCAATAGCTGCACATAATACCGCGCTCAACTGTCCATAATTTATCCGTTTTGTGCACAGCTAACCATAGATGTTTTATATGTCAACTGTAAAGAATTTAAAGTATGTCATTGCATCGATAGAAAGTTTAAGTGAATGCATAAGTATCAAAGGTAAATAATATGTTATGAAAATCACGGAGTGGCTCTTTAATGTATATTGTCGATATGTCCGATAACATTCCATTGACCCCCAAAACACACACACCACCCTTTGTACTGACACGCCTTCATATGGAATCGATTTAAGAATTTATATTTCATTGGATGGTGATTTCATTAAGAAGCATGTTTGTATTAAAATAAATCGCCATTATTATTTAGGCGACCTCATGATTGATATTTAAATCGTATATTCCTCGATTGTGTTCTATTTTATCTAAAAGTAGCATCATCATTCACATAATACAATGACATTGTTAATGTTCATGTTCCAATCAGTCATGTATAAAAATGTTTTATTGTGAATATTTGTTGAGTTTTTCTTCTGAAGAAATCAGTGCAATGGATATGCTAATTGTAACTGAAGATATATTAGTGTTTATGGTAAATAACTTATAACCTCTTTATTTAATAATAATAATAATGAGTATTTATAAAGCGATATTTCAATACATAAGGTGCATGCTCAAAGCGCATATACATTTTAGAATAAAAGGTAATGGTGTTAGGTATTGGCATGAATATAATCTATGAGAAGAGTATGAATTATAGCATATGAATAAATATAGTACACAAAGTCAGATAAGTCAGTCAGTAGGAAAATATCATGAAATAATGTCTATGAATAATAGCTTGAAAAAAGATAAGTTTTGAGTTTTGATTCAAAAACAGTCGATGACGGCGATATCTTGATGACGTGAGGAAGCAGCATTACTGAATGATTTCTGTCCACAACTAGTATAATTATAGTTTGGTATCTTGAGAAAATTCAAATTCTGTGATCGAAGATCTTTTGCAGGGATATAGTCATTTAACATCTTTGAAAGGTATAATGGTGCCGAATTATTTTGACATTTGTATGTCATACAGATGACTTTAAACTTGATTCTTGCTTCAATTGGAAGTCAGTGCAGATCCTTAAGTACAGGTGTTGTGTGAGATGATTTAGAAGTTCTAGTCACTATTCTTGCTGCAGTGTTCTGAACCTTCTGAAGTTTGTATAGCTGACGTTTAATGATTCCCATCAGCAAACTCTTACTATAATCAAGTCTAGAATGAACAAGCATTTACAAGTCTAGAATGAACAAGCATTTACAAGTCTAGAATGAACAAGCATTTACAAGTCTAGAATGAACAAGCATTTACAAGTCTAGAATGAACAAGCATTTACAAGTCTAGAATGAACAAGCATTTCCACTAGTATTTTAGCAGCATCTCTTGTAAGATGGCGTATTTGACTGATGGAACGGAGATGGTAATAACAAGTTTTACAAAGTTTATGTATCTGTGGTAGGATCTCCTATTCCAAAAACCATAAGCCCTTGGTCGCAAATAGGCAATGGTACATGTTTTCACTCTCTCAATGGCATGTTTTTCTCATGTATAGTCCTTCGTCTAATTATGACAATCATGAAAACATGTCATTTCGTATACTAAAGAAATCGTGTTATTGCAAAATATGGCAAATCGTGGACAAAAAAAATAAAGCATGAAGCGGTGAATCGATATTAAAGAAGATTCAAAAGCAACACAGTGTATTTTCCAAACACTGCATTCTTAAAAAGAAAGAAAAAGAAGTTCATTGATCCGTTTAACTTCGTTGGTTTTTTTGGGTATATGTGAACGTTATTTGTATCAAGTGGTGGAATGTTTTTTTGAACTTCAATGAATACCAAGTTATTTAATTCTCATGGCTTTCAAGAAATGACTCAGGTTTTTCCCAAATCACAATGAAAGAGACTTCCTGGTGATGTCACAGGTGTTATTTATCAGAGTACTTACCATTCGAGTGAGGATCATACTTTTGTTCATAAAAACTTAGGTCTTCGCAAATTGGTATGCATTGACCATAAAAAGAATTATCAATTTCATTATATAATTTTGTAATCTGGTATCCCTATTCAAACCCATTAAAAAAAAAAGGGGGGGGGGGGGGGGGCACGTTATTATTTTCTTATTTGAAAAGTACCATTTTGAGATAAGATGTAGTTTTTGATCCAGGCCCTTAGAAAAAGACTTAGAAAAAATGGTTGAATGCTATTACATAACATTTAGTGCATTGAATTGATGGTGCGGGAGTTCACAATTTTTTATATCTTTGAAATAAGGAATCTTTTTCATACATCTTATATGATTAAAACTGTTAATATTACTATTGTTTGATATCTTTGAAATAAGGTAAATTTTGCACACATCTTATATTATTAAATCTGTGATGTTAGTATATTCATATTCAAATGTATGTGAAAGGACATTAATATGTATTTGAATATTTGAAGTATATTTGTAGAAGCGAAATTCAAGGGTAAATTCCAATTGATACAAGTTTGTCATTAGTACATGATTATACATGATATTACCCGATTGAAACATGTTACTGGGGTTAACATTTCGGTTGATTTAGATATGACAACTAGATCAATGAGAACGCACACTCGGTAAAATAAAACATGAATGATAAGTGATTCAACTGATCGGCGTTACGAGCATTATAAGCGCTGCTACGGCATTACAAGGCATTGTTGATTAGTCTAATCATAAATCATTTGTAATTGTGTGGATATTCTATCTTTATTTTCAAAATGATAAAAACATTAGCAAGGGTACAGCGGCTTATTTTCGTGTCATTTTCCCTCAAAACAAGATGGCAGACCTTAGCCGATAGGTCAGCCTTTTGTAGAGACCCTCTGTGAATTGTTGGAGTCACATATGCCACATATGACATCATAATGATCATCGAGAAAATCTGACTTGCTGAAAAGTAACATTTTTTTGCTAATCGGTTTGAGGTATGGATTTTGATCTTTTCAAAAAGAAAGAAAAAGGACAATGTATCGCAGCTTGCGCCTTAGCCTGTCTAAAAGAGACTGACGATGAGAATGAAGTTGATAATATTTTAAAATATGTAGTTTAAGCATTCAATTAAACGAGACGTGTGAGCTCGGCATAGCCTAAAATATGGTGTTGTAGATCTTTCATTGAACATATATTTAGATGAATGATATAAGATTAGATGATATGAGATAATTTTAATTTCTATCCATGTATATATATGAATGGTATTTTGACACTACTACAGTCAAAGAAAATTTTCATGGAAAACAGGAATTGTCTTTTTTTTGGAAGAGGAAAAAAACAAGCCCAACAATGTGGTTCTAAACAGAGCAAAGGGTAAAGAAATGTAGAGCAAACGGTATTGCGCATAACAATATTGCGACCAGTCAGATCATTATTACCCTCAAACCAGCTAAAAAGAATTGCAGCTGTTAAAAAAAGTCAAAGAAATAAGATATATTGGTGACATTTTCTTGGCAAAAACCCTTTTAACTCTTTTGATTAGTAGACGACACCAAATAGTATGCTTTATGTGAACTTTAGCTTGCACGTTCGGGGAATAATCTTGTATTAGAGAGTATTTAATCTTGCGTCCTTGACCTTACAAAGCTATAAAGCGGAAGGCGGAATTCGTGTAAATTCTCCATTTATTAATTTGAATTATGGTCACGATACCCTCAAATAAAGTAAAAAGAATAACTGCTTTTAGCCCTGGATAGTGACAAAGTAATATAGCGGATTGACTCTTTCAATGAACACTTAATTTCCGCAGTGTTGTCGTTTCACCTGTCAGGGTAGGTAACTGATTCTTGCTCTTGCAGACGAATTATCTTCTTCACGTGGTCCGAATCTCGTCAAAAGTGACAGCCACAGAAGTGAAGTGACATAACATATTCACTTTATGGAAGTATTTCTGAAATACGTAACTACCTATCTATGCAGGTAAACCGACCACGATGTTAAAGGAAAACTACCCAGCCTTCTGAAACGTCCTGAGGAAATGTTGTGCAACAAAACACTTGCCCATATGTTTCATCATTATTAACCTCTGACCGACGTATATAAAAGCTTTGGAGACATTTTGGTTGCTCACTACAGAGTTGTAAATTCTGATTAAGAACAAACGATTTCTTGAGAAGGAAATATGTTGAACATGTTGAAGGATTGTTCAGTAGTGTGTTTGAATGTCATCTCCTTTTTGACAAGACGATATGTTTATGTCCATATATATTATAGGATACGAACAATCATAAGATGATTTGACAAAGGGACGCAAAATGAATAAGGTATTCAGTTAGGATCTTTTTGAAGCCAGCACTTTGATTGGGTGAAGCACATTCAACACTTTTTTATGTTGTGAATTTGATGTTGTTATGTTCAATTGTTGGGCCATTAATTTAATGTGGCAATATATTTTTTAAAAAAGTGATTTGTGTACATGATGCATTAGAAATGTGAGTGCTGTTCATCTTTGTTTTTTTATGATAGTAAACCTTTATTGTATATATCTTATCAGTGTAAAAGTTCATCACATTTAGTTTTCTGCTGTTCTTATTATTCAAATATGTTTTCAGGAGGTAGATAAATCTATCTAAAATGGCATCTAGGCGATCGAGGCTTCAGATAAAGCCAAATATTGGCTTAAAGCTAGGTCCCCAAAGGGGTGGAACTAAACCAGATGCGAAACAAAATCAGGAGCCAAGTAAACCAGACACTGCAAAGAAAGAGGAGCTCAAAGAGAAAGTTAGCCAGTCTGAACCTGGACAAGAAAAGGAAAAGAAAGAACCAGTGGAAGTAGAAGAGAAACCTGGGCACTTTTCTGAAAGTATTGAGTTGACTGATTCCATTGATCCTAGTAAGACGATATCGGATAAGAAGGAGATTACCCTGTCAACAAAAGAATCTAGTGATGTTCAGGAACAAAAAAGTGAAAAGAAACCAGAAGTCCGTCCCAAACTAAGAAGCAGATTTCCTAAAGCTAAACCAAATCTTGCAAATATTGGTCGACCAGAAAGGTAAAATGAACAAATTAAAATATTTTTGAAACTTGTTTTTCATAGTTTTGCTTAGTTTGTAAACTAAATCATATACTAATCACATTGAATTGACTTATAATTTTTGCCAGCAAACTGTAAAACGTAAAAGGAACCAGTGAAGATTTGAATATTTATATGCTTTTTTTTGGAAAATGTTGAAAAGGTTTTACTTCTCATCTTTTTCAATGCAAGGAATTTAATATTTTGAATTTAACAAATGATTCTGGTTTTAAGGAAACCTGTTCAGCCAAAGCCACAAATCCAACCAGCAATACCCAAATCTGTTGAAGTAGAAGATGTTCCAACGCCCAAAGTATTAATACCTACACATGTTGAACGTAAAATTCAAGACAAGTGAGTAGTGTTATTAGTTTTGTAGTAACAGGGTTTTGAAATTAGGTTTGCCTTACATCTGAATTTCAATCATTGTTGGGCAACTAAATTACCCATGTCATTCAATTGGTTTGTAAGTATTTGCTAAACTAGGAATTAAAAAGTAAACAAAAAATATTAATTTGTATCTTTGTAAAATAAGTTGTTGTACTGTATAACCAGTTGTTAGAGCAATTACTCAATTGGAGATTGATACAAGTGAAAGGTTTCTTTGTTGTTTTCTGTTTTTTTATACATAAAAAAAGCACAATTTTAGTATTCTCAAAGGTAAATTTATACTCAGAAACATGGTTATGCTAAGAATAAGGAAGTTGTTATCCTGAAATCTAAACAATTAAGATGTCTTTTTGTTAAATTTGTTAATGATGAACACATCAAAACTACTCAAGTGGAGATTGTTTCAAGTGAAAATTCATAATTGATAACATGTATTCTTTGCATAAGCTCATGTGTATTTATACATGGACCCCATTATCATCTTCCTACAGTATTAATGACTAAGGGGGAAAAATTGTGCATGCTTGCAATAAAGTTGTTATCTTAAATTGTGTTAAAAACTTTTTCCAGCGTTTATATCTTTTGATTCCTTTAAGTTCTGAAGACATTGCAAAGGAGATGCTTAAGGATGAGAGACAACTATCAGAGATAGGACGTACAGACATTACCACTGTGAAGTCCCCACCAGCAACTGTACAAGAGAGTGAATCATCGTCTGATGAGGAGTCTGTTACTGATGAGAAGCCAGCTGAGAGGTCCATATTCGACAAACCATTGACACCAATCTTGAAACATGAAAAAAGGCCATTGAGAAAGGTATAAATGTAAATAGCTACTGTGTATTTTACCTGTGTTCTTATTTTCAGTTTGAAATAAAATCCAAAATTATAAAAGTTTGGTTTCAGCATTCTTAAAGTGTTTCATCAAATTTTTCATAACTTTGAAGATATATGTTTACATGCATGAATCAAGCTAAACCTATAACTTGTAACTGATATTGAGAAGACTAAATTTTAGTTATAATGTCATAGAAATGGACTGTAATTTTTTTTGAACGAATGTAGTGTGTTTATAACAAAGTTGTTTGAGATTACTTTGATCATCTTTGTGTCTTGTAGTCTTTTGGTGGAAAGAAGAAGAGCCGAGACTTGCCTTCCATCGACAAGCCTCCAGATCGAACCAAGATGCGGATGATTGATCTCATCTACTGGAATCCATCCAGCAACCCGTGAGTAGTCGCTTTTACTTTGAAATATCTGGAGAACTTCTCTTTCATTCATTCTTAACTTTGAGGTTTTAAAGAAATCAATGATTAGAATTCCAAATTTTAAAATTTTAATAAAAAATGGTTTGAGAGTTTTTTGTACCTTGTTTGTGTTACATACATATTTTCTGTATGAAGTATGACCTGATATAGCTTGTGCTTTGTGCTTGTACTCATCCGTCCATATTTCTTTGGAATGCTTTAGAAACTGTTCTGAATTAAAGACGACAATGATATATGGATATACAACTTCTTTATTACACAGTGGCGACGTTTCAGTATACATCCTTATACCGTTATCAAGCATGTTCTGAATTACTTCGAATGAATGGTCAACTGTTGAACCACATTTAAGAATTTTTATGTTTCTCAAATAAAACCTTGCGTGAAGCTTGAAGTCATTAAACTTTTCAATTATGTTTTTGTAAAAACGTAGTATGAAGAAGAAGGTAGTGAAGGAGAAACCCGCGGAGCAGTCGGCTACTCCAGACAAGCAGGACACAGCTAGCCAGGAGAAGGAGAAGGAGGACACAACGAAAGATGCCGCGGAAGAAGAAGATTCTTCAATGTTTGTTCCTCAGGTCAAGATCGGACCTGACGGGAATATCATCGTCAACGAGTCAAGGTAGATGGATTTAAATTGATAACATTTGACATAGAAAAAAGTACCCAGCTTCCAGTTCATGCAAGAAGAGATTCATAAATATTATCTATTGACTAATGCTGCAGGTCTTAATGGCCCAGACATAGAGAGATTTTATAAGTTCTGGTCATCATGCCATCTACTTTTTGATGTCTGAATAGCATATTAATTCTATGTGACAATCTCATGTATGAAAATGCAACAAAACAAAAAATTTAAAAAAAAAAAATGACTTCTAAAAAGTCTATAGGGGATTAAGAATTAGATACATACAAAAGTTTAGTTTTTCGGCATTATTCATTATCAACAATGAAATGTTGAAAAAACCTTTACATTAAGTGAGTATATGGAAAACATCTTGTTTGAAATGTTATTGGAAAAGTTGATGTTCACAGAGATACCTTGAACTTTAGTGTTGTATGCCTGGGATTGATATATCTTCAAGATCTCACATGTTTGTATTACAACGCCCTATCGTGTTTATTCCAGTCTAGTTATTGACAACAAGATCAGTGATGAGCCGATGGAGGCTGAGGTGATCGAGGAAGATGAGAGTACTGTTAACTACACCAGCTTCCGGGAGAAGCGCTCAAAGTCGTCCTGGAGTGAATTAGGTATCTTTATCGCACTTTCTTCCCTTGAAGGATAATTTTCATGTCTTTTCAATAAGACTTTATCCTTGTCATGACATAAATCATGATGATATTCATTCAAAATGTCTTGCAAATTCATCCCTAAATACCAAATATGTGACAAGTATTAGTTTTGAATGAAATTGAAACCTCGCTATTATATATCTGCAAAATGACACTTTACGTTGAGTTGATTGCCACATTCAGATATTATATACTTTCCAAAGCAACGTTTGACTAATGAAAAGGCATCATAATCAGGTTTTGATCAAAAATCGTTTCAGTGAAGAAAAATGTAAAACATCAGAAAACATTCCAAATTATGGGAGTTTTAGACTGGTAAGTCAAAATTTACCAGACATTTCAAAAGGGATGAATTATCGTTGCTTTATTGTATCATATACATTGATTTAATTCATGTCATTTCAAATATGGGTCTTTACAGAAACGAAGAAGTTCTACAAGGCTCTGAGCACTGTTGGCACCGATTTCTCCCTGATGTTGAATCTCTTTCCGAGTCGCACAAGACAAGAGATAAAGGTAATAAGGACTCAACAACATGAAACACTCTTTATTATTGTATCATATAAATATGGCTATTATTATTATGCTTCATCATGAAATAAGTCTTACCTCTTCAGGAACAAGTTTTCATCCACAATCATTCATTATAGTGTTGAAAATAATATTTTATGCCAAGATCTTAATCATGTTTAATCAAATTTCAGAACAAGTTCAAAAAGGAAGAAAGGCAGAATCGTAATGAGGTTGATAAGGCAATAAGTAAGTAAAATTCACATGAAAAATTTATAGTAAATATGATGTAAAAGACTTGTCTCCCTTAGACAAGGTGATATGTGATGTTGTTAACCTAAAGTTCTGGTTTTTGGTTTTGAAAAGTCTTTATATTGAAAGGTTAGTTTATGTCATATTTTTCGAAAAACCACACAAACCATACATGGCATTATACTGTAAGTTTATTTTTAGATGTTCATGAAATTATTTCAATTAAACTGTTATAAATATCAACAGGAGAGCCAATTTTAAGAGTCTTCAGTGTAGTCTAACCTTCAAAACTTTATCACTAATAAATTCTGCTCCTGCCGATAGATGCATGTGTTGGTGATGAATTTGTCCTCTTCTAAAAATAAAATTGCTTGCAGGGAATCGAACATTGTTTGACATGACTGACTTTGAAAAGTTCGAGCAAGAGGCAGTAGAGGAAGAGCGTTTGAGGAAGGAAAAGTTGGAAGCGAAGAAGGCTGAGAAAGCTGACCAGAGCAAACAGAAGGTTCACAAGAGGAAGAAGGCCAAGGATGACATCAAGGAAAATAAGAATATCAAACGAAGGAAGAAGAAAAGAAGATGTGAGTGTTTGCAGTGATAAGGACATTCATACCTTAAGAACAGTGGTTTCTGAATTTGATGCATTTAAATATTTACATGGATAAGTAGGAGACAATGTGAACCTTGAATTTTGAACATCTGCCACTGAGTCATCTTGCTGTCAATCCATCTTATGATTAACAATTTTCAACAAGCTGTAAATTGGGTGGTTGTCCCCTTACTTTCAGTTATCAACTTGATTTTGCACACTGTTCAATTTTTCTTTGTATACTTCCAGCCAAAGCAGTGATATCGGACGACGATGGTGCAAACACCGGCAATGAAGATGCAGAGAGGTAGTTCTTGTTTTCTAAATCATACACTCCATATATATTCAGGTGTTGGTGGATTTGATATCGAGCATAATCAATTTCATATATAAGTATTTATATAATAAGAAATAATTTCATATAAGTACTTCTGAGATGTGTTAAAACATAGAAGTGAAGTTACCCATCCAAATTTCTAGTCATACATACTGCAAACTTTAAAGATACTCATGTAAATGGTTTACAATATTGCCATTTAATGTTTCAGCACGTTGATAACTCATCTTGGTCCGTTCATCTAATATTGTAATCTTGAATTGTTAATCATGGCATTGACTGTTAATCTAAATTTAGGTTAAAGTATTCTCAACAAAAAAAATGAAGGAACATCAATATTGAAATATGATATGGCTGCTCTATATAATTCTTCAATATGGAATGTTACCGAAATGAAGGAACATCAATATTGAAATATGATATGCCTGCTCTATATAATTCTTCAATATGGAATGTTACCGAAATGAAGGAACATCAATATTGAAATATGATATGGCTGCTCTATATAATTCTTCAATATGGAATGTTACCGAAATGAAGGACCATCAATATTGAAATATGATATGGCTGCTCTGTATAATTCTTCAATATGGAATGTTACCGAAATGAAGGACCATCGATATTGAAATATGATATGGCTGCTCTATATAATTCTTCAATATGGAATGTTACCGAAATGAAGGAACATCAATATTGAAATATGATATGCCTGCTCTATATAATTCTTCAATATGGAATGTTACCGAAATGAAGGACCATCAATATTGAAATATGATATGCCTGCTCTATATAATTCTTCAATATGGAATGTTACCGAAATGAAGGAACATCAATATTGAAATATGATATGGCTGCTCTATATAATTCTTCAATATGGAATGTTACCGAAATGAAGGACCATCAATATTGAAATATGATATGGCTGCTCTGTATAATTCTTCAATATGGAATGTTACCGAAATGAAGGACCATCGATATTGAAATATGATATGGCTGCTCTATATAATTCTTCAATATGGAATGTTACCGAAATGAAGGAACATCAATATTGAAATATGATATGGCTGCTCTATATAATTCTTCAATATGGAATGTTACCGAAATGAAGGAGCATCAATATTGAAATATGATATGGCTGCTCTGTATAATTCTTCAATATGGAATGTTACCGAAATGAATGAACATCAATATTGAAATATGATATGGCTGCTCTATATAATTCTTCAATATGGAATGTTACCGAAATGAAGGAACATCAATATTGAAATATGATATGGCTGCTCTGTATAATTCTGTAATATGGAATGTTACCGAAATGGAGGAACATCAATATTGAAATATGATATGCCTGCTCTATATAATTCTTCAATATGGAATGTTACCGAACTGGAGGCTAAGGTGTACAATAATAATTCAAAGGTGGAGGTTTAAGTATTCTCAACAAGAAAACATTAAGGAATATCAACATTGAAATACAAAATAACTTGTATTGTGTTCTTAAGTTCTAAGATATGAAACGTTATGGTAGTTGGTAATTTGTTTTTGAGAATTTAACTTATGATTGTCCCTTGTCCTTTCTGAAAAGACATGGATTTCTAATCCCCCCAAAAATCTGTGATATTTTCAGGACTACTTCATCTCATATGTTATATATATATTGTTGTTGACTTCACTTGTTGTTTATATGTTTACGTTTATTTATCATTTTCATTTTCTTTTATTCACTGTTTTCAATTTATGCAAGTGTGCTTGTAATATGTCTCTTGATTTGATGGTATAGATCAAGGGTTGAGAGTTGCCCCAATTATTTGATCAACTAATTCCACTACAACCGGCAGATTCAAAGCATGAAAATGTGAGGACGTTGATTTGACCATGCTGATATATGTTGTTGAAACCCCAAGGAATGATAAATCAATGGCTGTATTCAACCCTTGATTTTACAATGGTTATGTTTATGTTTTGTTTTCATCATCAAGTGGTATGAGTTTCGTTGTTACATATAGCATATGCATGACTCTTTACAAACGTTTATTTTGATGAGTGTATTTAAGACTTCATCTTCAACCATGAGAAATGTACATCATGAAATGCATCTTTCGTTCATCATTCTGTACTGTTTGACGGGACCTGTGACATCAATCAAGTTATCTTTAAGAAAAGCTTATTTTGCCTGAATTGTGTGATATAATTAAGTGCTTTGTCACCTTTCACTAACAGTTCCAGAAGAGATTACAATATGGCAAAATATATTCAAGGAACATGAAAAACTTCATGCATACATATGAAAAGGGAACAATCTTGTGAAGAAATTGCAACTGGACAAATTCTTCTTTGCAACCAAGAAATGATGACTGCATATTGAAAGAAAAGCATAGAAACTTTTTCTTTGTATGAGGACATTGATGAAATATCAACAAAGACAAAAGAAAGACCAGAAAAAAGAACAATGTTAAGTTGTTGCAGTGAGAAATTAGACATTCTTTTGTAAAACATTGCACCCATATGCCTTACATTACAAGGTTTCCTTTTCCTATTACAATGTCAAATTGAAATAAACGGATAATTTATATAATTTATGAGATATATCAACACAGCACCATGTTATTAAGAGATAAAACTGCCATCAAAATATAGGTGTTGTCAAGAAAGCAACAAGAATAATTTTACATAATTTCAAGGCTTTTGCGTCCTTCATCAAGCACAAGATGTACAATGGATTCTGAAACAAAATGAAGTAGAGATTGCAGAGAAAGATCAATAATTCATATTTTCATAGTGGCAAGAAAGGGATAGATCTTCACATTAACATCATGTGTCTTGTTGTATTAGGAGATTGTTGCATTAAACCTGAAAAACTGGTATGCAAGCTTTCCATAATGTTGAAGACCTACTTTTTGTGAGTAGTCCTGATACATGATCCAGCATCCGACACTAATACTCTAGACTGATTACCTACAGGTGTTACAAGCAATTGATAAAACAGCATGTTTGACGCTAACAAAGAATGATCTACAGTTAATGACAATAAGGTAAAAATTATGATACATGCTAAGTAGACTTTCATCTTAAATAGTTCATAGGTGGAACTTTGAATGGAAAGGGAGGTGAATGCCTTCAGCTTTGACTAGGGGTTAAAGCTCTTGGAACCCTGTCAGCAGGAAGCATTGGCAATGATTTGATAAAGAATGTACTGTTGAAATTATCTTGAAATAGGCATTGTTTACTTTCAAAAACATACAGGCTCTTTGTCAAATGAAATTCCCCAAAGAGGAATGCTTATTTCAAGACAATGCCCACAGGTTTTTAGCTTAATAATTAATTTTTCAAATTGTTTGCTGAAAATGTGGGATAACATTTTATCGAAACAAGCACTTGTGTGCATTGTAGTCTGATAATTGTTAGACCGTTACAACCTTAACTTATGCCTCAACCATTTAGATGGATACTCATGGAGGGATATTCCAAGATGAAATGATTTCAAAGCCAAACCATTTTCAGGTTGTAGATCAATCAGCTGCAATGGTTGGTGAGATTAATTCAGTTATTCTCAAACCAGGTTGCACTTTACAACGTTATTAAACGTGACTGCTAAACACTTTATACTGTGACTAAAGCTGTGACTAAAGTGACATTTGTCTACGCTCAATTTCTTAATTGTTTACTTTCATAGTCAGTTCAGGGTCAAGCAAATTCAACCAAACATGATTGATTTGTGATGGCGAGCGTGAATAAGTGAAATACTTATTTTAAAGATATATCTTTAATAGAACACAAATCGAACAATCATTAAATGCTTACTTCATGGTCATCCAATATTTTTAAAGATTTGTCTGGCCCATGAATGGCTGACAATTGATTTGAAATCAGAAACCATTTCATGTTACTGACTGAATGGTGAATTCGGACTACAGTCTATGATTGTACGGTCTCAACACATTAAGGTTACATATTTAAGGTCAAATATACAAGCATTCAGCTGAGTTGTTTTTTTCTTCAACATTATTCGTGATGAGTCTAACAATTCATGGAGAAAGAGTACTGCAGCAAGTCTATTTAGATTAATGATATCTCATTAATAAGGATCAAATTCATATCTTAAGTTCAGCTAAATTTTGCCAAAGCAACAATAACTCGTTTTCTAAACTAGATATGTAGATATTGCCTAGTTTATCATTTTAGAGACTGTCATTAAAGTAACACCCTTGTAAGACAGTTGAATTAAATTGTTGAAAACGTTTTTCTGTAGCAGCAATGTTGCTTCAGGACACAATGCAAATTGATACAGGACAAATTTTATGGATCATACCATCTTTATTTATTTCTCACGACGTTTCTAATAAAGATATCGATGCTCACAGGTTTCATCGCAATGCATAGCCACAATGGTGTTGCGGGCTTTCTCCCTTCAAAAAATTCAGCAGCCGCAATAAAAGTAAAATAATCTTGAAAGAGGCCTTAAACCCCCATATTGCCTCACCTCACCTCTAAAAAGGATAATCCACCTGAATAAGGGGCAAGAAGTATCCAAGAAATGTGAGAAATAAAGAAGTGGTGATTGATAACTTTGTCTTGTAGCACTGCACCAACTTGTAGACAAAGTGTACATTCAGCATGTAATATGTGAAACCAGCTTGTCGATTTATTACCATTTGAGTTTTTTTTAAATTTACCCTGCTAGAAACTTGTGAATAGATACGTTCAAAAAATATTTAGAATTTAAGTGTTGAAATTATCAAATGTTAGGTCATTATGTAAATTATAATGTCTTCATAAAAGAAAATTCCTATGAATTTCATGCTGAATGCATTTGAAATTTCCGCTGAATGCAATCAGTGGTGAATACTTTGGCACGATGAACTTTTCGATGGTTGCACTATATTGTAAAAAAGGTTTTATAAAATTTGTACTGCCTTCCATGAGTTTCAATAAGGTTTTAGGAGATGCGGGTAATTGGAAAAACAGACAATATTTAAATGCCAACTCGCCGCTCATGGCTGAAATATTGCCAAAGCGGCTCTTTACAATAACTCACTCACTTAAATGCCGACTGTTTTCAAGACATGTCTTCATAAAACGCCAACCTGTCTCTAGACAGAAATACAAACTAGACATGGTGACTAGACTTTATGCTTAGATTAGTTTAATATGAATAAGAATCCTGCTGTGTTTGACAGATCCAGAGCGAGACCACAAGTTTCATATACCAATCACATTTCAGTCCACTATATTAGTATCCTACTTTTGTTTCTATATAAGAACAGCTTGATATTAATTTGCCAATCCCTGAATGCAAAATGAACTGGCAGATATTACTCTGATCTCCAATCTTCCGATATATATACAGCTGTTGTCTTGTACAAGTGATGGATAATCTCAATAGTGGCAAACAAATATTGCTTTGTAATCAGCAACATTATATTGGTTATGAGCACATATAGTTCTCCAAAGCTATGTTTGTATCAATTAAAATAGGTATTCAGCTAGAGGTAGTTTTTGAAAATTTGGGAATATTATGATACAATACTGATAGCCAATCTTGTGTATGAGTTCAGTTTTGTTATACTATGCAATCAGCAATTGTTCTTGGAGTAATTCTTGATTCTTCATTTTATTGTCTTCTGCATCTGGGAGATCTGTTCAGCACATATCTCATGTGATTATAACCACACACAGGAACTAGTTGATAGGATAGAAATAAAGCAAGGAATATGTTATAAATTAACTGAAGTTGGTGGGTGGGTGCAACACTGAATTTCAGCACAGTCTCGCCCATGGTTCACTAGTTCCAGTCGATGCTCGCAGGTTTCACCGCAATGCATAGCCTCAATAGTGTTGCAGGCTTTCTCCCTGCAATAATACTAGCAGTCATGATATAAGTGAAATACTTCTGTTAGCGGCGTCAAACCACAAATCATCTCACCTCACCTCTTTATGTCAGTGGCGTCAAACCCCAAATCATCTCACCTCACCTCTATATGTCAGTGGCGTCAAACCCCAAATCATCTCACCTCACCTCTTTATGTCAGCGGCGTCAAACACCAAATCATTTCACCTCACCTCTCTATGTCAGTGGCGTCAAACCCCAAATCATCTCACCTCACCTCTCTATGTCAGTGGCGTCAAACCCCAAATCATCTCACCTCACCTCTCTATGTCAGTGGCGTCAAACCCCAAATCATCTCACCTCACCTCTATATGTCAGCGGCGTCAAACCCTAAATCATCTCGCCTCACCTCTATATGTCAGTGGCGTCAAACCCCAAATCATCTCACCGCACCTCTATATGTCAGCGGCATCAAACCCCAAATCATCTCACCGCACCTCTATATGTCAGCGGCGTCAAACCCCAAATCATCTCACCTCACCTCTGTATGTCAGCGGCATCAAACCCCAAATCATCTCACCGCACCTCTATATGTCAGCGGCATCAAACCCCAAATCATCTCACCGCACCTCTATATGTCAGTGGCGTCAAACCCCAAATCATCTCACCGCACCTCTATATGTCAGCGGCATCAAACCCCAAATCATCTCACCGCACCTCTATATGTCAGCGGCGTCAAACCCCAAATCATCTCACCTCACCTCTGTATGTCAGCGGCATCAAACCCCAAATCATCTCACCGCACCTCTATATGTCAGCGGCATCAAACCCCAAATCATCTCACCGCACCTCTATATGTCAGCGGCGTCAAACCCCAAATCATCTCACCTCATTTCTTTATGTCAGCGGCGTCAAACCCCAAATCATCTCACCTCACCTCTATATGTCAGTGGCGTCAAACCCCAAATCATCTCACCTCACCTCTATATGTCAGCGGCATCAAACCCCAAATCATCTCACCTCATTTCTTTATGTCAGCGGCGTCAAAACCCCAAGTCATCTCACCTAATTTCTTTATCAGTGGCGTCAAACCCCAAATCGTCTCACTTCACCTCTCTAAAGATGGCAGTTTACTGTAACAGACTGAAGGAAGATGTGAATCAGTAATCTCTGAGAATGGTCTTAGGAGTAGTTTGTACAAACCCTGTATGCATAGTCTTTCAGAAATAAGATGCTCTTCAGTTGCTGTATAACACTAGGGCTTACTCTTCTTAGTTTATCGTAGGGAAATGTGTGTCCTCTCAAATGTTTCAAGGTGAAGTAAGCAAACCCCACGAAGGCTTGGTTTCTAGACTTAGATTTTCAAAGCTATAATACCTAATATAATCATGAATACCTCATATACATAGCTCATATACATAATCAATATCTAAAGACTACCTTAGCATTAAGATAGCATTACATATCTAAGCTTAGATTGGAAACTTTTGGCTTACAATTGTACGACTATTATTATGTTACACGTGTGACCGATTTTCAAAATAATGAACAGTGTAACCTCCTACTATTGTCTACGTTGAAACTAGATGTTTTTTTCATGCCTTTTAATTTTCTGATTTTTCCAATTTGTTATGTGTTGAATTCACCTACTACAATTCTACTTTTCATGTCATGTGATGAGTTTTAAAACCTTTTGTTCTCCTTGTTCACTTATGGTTATCTGATAATTAAACTTCATTTCCCCTTGTTTCAGCCACATGTCATGCAATGTCATGAGCTCCTAAAAATCTCTTTGTTATGTTTTGGTTGTCTATTAGATTTAAACCTTTTTATTTTCCTTATTCCAGCTTCATGTCGGATGAGGAAGAAGAGAACCAGGCCCCACTCCCGAGACACCTGAGCGACAAGGTGAAAGAGGTTGTTGACATCCTTGTGGATCTCCGTCAGGGGCGTCGCCCACCTCTTCCCTCCGAGGGAGATGTTAGTGATGCCGAGAGTGAGGCTCCAAGTGAAGCGCCGAGCGAGGCCCAAAGTGTCACCTCTGAGCTCTCTGTGTTTGTGCCCAAAAGTGTTCGGACGATTCTCTCAAAGAAAACCAAGAGAAGCAATGTTGAAGAAAACCGCACTGTTGACAACGAGATCCAGGATGATGATGTTCCATCAGGTGATATCGGGGATCTTGTGAATAATGTAATGTCATGGACAGCTGACAAATCTCAAAACTCTACACCTCAAAAAGGAACAGTGACAGAGTCTGGTGAGACTGCAGCTGTGGCTGATGAAGTGGCTCCAGATGTTATGGACACTAAGGTTCCTGATCCAGGGGCAACAACAGTGTCAACTTCATTGCCAGTAGCTTCTCAGAGCAGAGTTATGTCCTCTGATGTTCAGCAGATGGACATACCTGAGTCACTGCTGCCAGTGATCAACCAGGCCGGAGGTGCAGACAAGGTTCAGATAGTCCTTGTTCATGACACTGATGCAGTCACTGGACGGACTATGGTGCATGTGTACGTGCTGCCCAAGACAGCAGAGGAGATATCTATAGGGGGCAGCACTGTGCAGCTCACTCCAACAAAGAACAGACCACAGGAATCTGCATCCAAGTGTTCTACATCGAGTCAGGATGTTACTGTTTCACAGTGTTCAACTTCAGGACAAGTCACTATATCACACTGTGCCACTTCAGGAATAGTGTCAGTGTCACAAACTTCGACAGTGCAAGATTCTCAGGGAGTAACTCGACAACAAGACTCTGAGTCAGTCCCAGTGACGTTCCCTTCCTCCACAGTTCCCCCAATCCCTCCCTCCCCAGCCACTCCCTTCCAGAGACTCTCATCCAAGTCAGTAACACTAGCTCAAACTAGAACACATTCAGCCATAAAGCAGGATCCTTCCACTTCAGTCACCCAACTACCTGTATCGACACTCCTCACCCCTGGTGTTTCCTCTATATCCTCCCCACTCTCAAGAAATGTCTTGTCTTCAACTCCTCTTGGCCAAAGTTTGAGTTCCACCCCAGGGTTGTCAACTGGACTAACTCCAGCTCTGTCCCCCCATGGCCGCCTATCCACCACCCTTTCCCCTGTAGGAATGACCTCAACCACCCATACTCAAGTGGTAGCGACACCAACATCCTCTTCAGCAACATCAGCGTCTAGAGTTTGTCTGTTCAAGGATGAGACAGGAGAAGCTAACCCCCAGGTGATTGTGAAGAAGGAGGGATAGCCTATGGGTTCAGTTTAGATATACTTCAGTATCAAAGGCACAAGAGAGACCCTCACAGATCGTCAGTTTTAATCCTTCCTTTGACTTGCTCCTTAATGATTTGTACTGTTGAAGATACCGTGACCAAATTATGACGATGAATAGGTAAAGGTTTGAAATAGTTTTATCTTTATTTAGATTGATCCAATTTTTATTCAAAAATAGTAAATATGAATACATTTATTTTTATGGTAGGAAAAAGGGCTGAAAAATGTTCATACAAAACGATTCGGAAAACATTAAATGTTTCATATTGTTTAATAATAAGATTGTAAAACTGTTAATTAACTTATTAAAGGAAATCTCTGATTTTTTTTCTCGAAAATTTTCGTTTTTAGTTGACCTTAATGAAAAATGATATATATATTTTGAAAGAATACACTGGTGAATTCATTATGGACAGTGTAACTGTAACTGAAGTGTTCACGTGAATAAGATTTTGAAATGATTTATTGTTGGATACTGTACATATCTTACGTTCAATTTTAGATTGTAGAGTTTTCTTATTCCTCTAATCATGGAGCAGGATTGAATTTGAAGAGATGGATTAATGGTGCTTAATCAAATCAAAATTTATCCCAAGAGTTACATTTCTACCCCTTCTATAACATAGTTGGTGCCTGTTCTGCCGTTGGTGCCTGTTCTGCCGTTGGTGCTTAAATCAAAACATTTAAGAACAAAGTATTTGACAACTTGGTATTTGATATTTAAGCTGTCTTTGGTGTAGTGTCTTGTTCTTAAGGGGTTACATTTTGTGACAAATGTTGGACAATAACAAATTTCACGAATTTGAGCTTTGTTTTCAAATTACTTAGAGTGAACTGAAGGCTTTTGATTTACAGATAGAGATATGTGATCTTTGTCCACTTTCGCCTTGTGGTGTATAGAAAACAAAGTCTTATGTATTGTTCATGATTCAAGTTAAATATGGGAGGAGGGGGAGGAGTTAAACGTTGTTAAAATGGTTACGATCAATAGAATTTTGAATCATTATTAATTCATGCCAAAATCATGTAAAGTTTTCTGAAAAGTAACTGTTCCATCACCAGTTTTGTTCCAAGAGAAGCCTATTGGTTTTGTTTACTCTTCGTAAGGAACTTTATCATGATTGTTTAACATGTGTAAGTATTTAAAGAAAAATATATTTTGAAAGTTAAAAGTTCATTGAATGGTAGCTTCCTGTTGAACAATATTTTATCCTCTAAAAACTTTTTAATGTTATGCAGGATTACAATTTCAGATTTGTATCCAAAGTTAGGAAAAAAACTATGTTAAGCTAGGATTATTTGTGAAAGTGTTGACTTAAGAAGATTTTGAATAATGAAAAGTTGAAAATAAGGTATATCTTTAAAACAAATTCCATTACTGTATTAATAATGGATTTAGACGTCAAAGCAGGAACAAAGCTATTTTATAAAAATAAAAGGGATTACATGTAAATGGGAGAGCTGAACTATTCTATATGTGTTCTTATCTTATCATTGCTCCACATTTACATGTCATATTTTAAAGATTTTTCATGCATTCAACAGTTTACTCAATTATTTCAAAAGGATTTCCTCTCAAGAGGTGACTCAAGTGAAACATTGGTATATTTGGGATCTCATAACCTGCTATAGCACTAATTCTTGTTCTTATTGCTGTATTCAACCCCACACCTTCAGGCAGTCAACACACTGAGCACTGACTGTACCAACAACTATCCAACTTGCACATCAGTCTTCGACTGTTCCAGACGGTGTGGTCCAAAATATAACTATGTTGCATTTGTTCACTATCTAAATGGCATGTATTTCTAAAAAGCTAGCTCAAGTCATATTTCTCACACCAGTTTCGGTAACCACTTGTAAATCTGTTTAATTACAATCAATCTTGTTGTACAATCTGTAACATTTTAGACTAGCACAAGTGTGTCTCTGATTGTGTTCTTATCGTGTACCATAAACACTAATCTCTAATCTGACCGTCAGCATTGTAAAAGGGGCTGTAGCAATTTTTTTAAAGATTTTTTTTTAATTTTCCCGAATAAATATAAGTCTATGCCAAGTGTATTTTTCATCAGAGGGTCAAAACATCTGATTACCCAACCCAATCATCTACAGTCGTAGAGGAAAAAGTCAAATACAGAGCAAAAACCATTGGCACCATTTTGTGTTAACACCTTTAAATTATTTGAGGTAGGGAATTGGAATTGGACGCTTGTTTTAAACCTGCTTCTTTCTTGACAAGACATTGTCTTGCAATTGGAAACATTTGTTTTCATTTTCATGAGACCCCTTTATTTATAGTAAAAATGTGCAACTGCCCCTTTCATAAAAAAAGGCAAAATAAATTTTCAATAAGTAGGGGATGTAGGCACAATCTTTGTTGTAAAAGTTTTTAAGAACTTGTTTTAGAAAATAGTGTATAACTTGACTTACAACTGTCATAGACTCTAGCGAAAGGCAAAATTATGGATAAAATACATGTTGAAGGATAGAGAAATTATAGCTTCATGAACTTTTGAATCAAGGATATTTTACTTCAGCAAGGTTTGTTTAAAAATTTTAGACATTCAATCGTGAATTTTATTGAATTTATTATCTTTAATACTTTCAATAACAGATTTTTATTTTCAGTTGTAAATATGAAATCAATGAATATAAGAAGTAGAAAATGTGTATGAATATGTTATTATTTATCAATTTTTAAAAGAAAAGAATTAAAAATGTACAACAAAACATTGTGTTCTGTTTTCTTCTAGTTCTCATCATAGAACTGTCAAATGTTTTCTTTCTTCACCTCGTCTTAGCAGTTTTCCAAGGTCATTCATATTTCTTGTTCCACAAACACAGCATTTTTTTTAAAGAAAGTTTCATGAAAAATCTGTTTTTATTCAGTTTGATTGACATTAATGGTGTAGAAATTGTCCACGTTTTTTTATGACTGAAATGATGTTAAAAACATGTCAAATCCAAACTCACTCACTCAGACTTGAATATGACATAACCAGCATCATGTCTATTTGTTTTCCACTTCTACAGAACCTTTACGACTTCTTAGGACAAGAATGCCTTTAATGGTTGAGAATATTTACTGACCAAGGCTGTACAATAACTTGCATGGAGCTCCCTCAGACCAAGGTGATTGTAACTCCAATGTTGTAACACAGGCTTGTAGCATGTCACCGGTCAGCTGAGTGTTATGCATATTTTCGTTCTGATAACCATGATCAACTTCCACGAAACTTTCTGAGCATATAACCTCATTATTAAGAACAACAATGGAAAAAAATCTATGACTTAGCAACAGCCGGATGGTAAAAATCTATTGAACTGACACAACTCCCGCACAATCTTCTTCCGGGGTTCGCTATACGGTACAATAATGTTAATTATTGAATGCCTGAAATGCTAAGTCTGCAGTCTGGAACCCGCCTATGCTGACCGCAGCGTAAACTCGACTGATCCCAGAATATTGGATCCCGCACCTTAAGGGTTAAAGGGAGCTTTGTAAGTTTAGTAACAGGCCTTTGTTCTAGATACAGCTAGTCAGGCCAACATGGAATGCCAGAATAGAATGGGGCATGATGAGCAAGGCATCTGTTTTTAACTTCACCAAAACATTTACAACTTCTAAAGATAAAACATCTACTGCTCAAGCAAGGTTAAACAACAACACTCACTCTCAGGACAGTGATAAATTGGTCTTTGAAATCATATTTTAATAACCGGAAGAACAAGTTTCACATCTGTGGAATGAATAGTAAGTGATATGAAGCATTATTTAATATCCTCCAATGCATGCTGAGCCTCTAATGACTGCCACAAAAGCATTGCCTAATCTATTTAAATATCACTCTGTGAGCAGTCAGTGAGCGAGAGTAGTGGGGGAGGAGGTTGAATGGTTAGGCCCACTTAGTGCCAATGAAAGGCATTTTAAAAAATGTGTGAGCTTTAACAGCAAATGTATGAGCTTTAACAGCAAATGTATGAGAGTGTGACATTGAGTCACAGTGGGTGAGTCAGAGCTGTCACATGTGAAATCTTTTTATTTAATTCTCATGAACTAGTCCTTTCTGTGAAACGGGGCTTGAGGTTTGAAAAAACAATCAGTTCACCACACCAAGTCCTACAAGGTGTAGCAAAAAATCACATAAGCCAAATGGGCTTGCTCTCCTGTTTCCCGACAAGCCCCATCTGAAATTAACTAGCAATTTGCTTGCGGGCAAGCAGCTGTTTAAAACGCCTGAAATTATCAACATTGTAGCCTAGGTCAAAAGATCTTCCCCAGTTACTAGTTAATCATTTCCTCCGGAAAACCGTCCATTAAGTAAAGGAAGCATTCGTAAAAGATTTAGTAATCCTTGCTTACGATGGATACCGCGTCGTTCTGATCAATGCATTATATAAAGATGCTATTTTCTTTTTAGAATTAAGTCTGGTTCTTTCAAATCAACGTCTTCGTGATCGGATAACTATTGCATGAAAAATAGTGAAGATTATAATGCAATACCTATTTCCATTGTGCTATGTTTGGGGATATTTTTCTGTAATTCGCGTAACTCAAACCCAATGTTTAAATCTTTGAAAGGCATTTACGATGTTTTCTCGATAAAAACTTCTTTATTGAGAAATTCATAACGTTTAGTAAACATGCTTACTCCTTCATCAGGTCGGATGAACGGATAAGCATATACAAGACGTTGTGAATTTCACAATAAAGAAATTGTTATCGAGAAAATAGTGCATGAAGGAGTAACCACATACGCCGAAACGGTGTAACTTTCACAATAAAAGCCAAAGCCAATATCATTTCCTTTCCAAAAGCATTTCATTAGTGACTGTTAAATAGTTTCATGCAACCTCTTTAAGTGGTCGTCTTTTAACCATGGGTTTTTATTTCAAAAGATTTTCTCTTCAAACAAGAACTGCTATCTAGAACATATGAAATAATTTTCTTAATGATTATGAATTGCGGTATATCACACTTCAAGTTCATAACTCGTAATTATCATAACTCTACTTCATAACGTTTGTAAGTAATGAGAAATTTTCATTTAAACGGGGCAAGCTTTTCGGTTTTGTTACATAATTATATCTGATTCATGGTGGCCTAGCGAGTCTCTATTCAGGTGTCCTTTCTCGTTGGAAAAATAATTAGCATTCAACTGAAATAACATGTGAATTCGGGGTTTTCAGAAATTGGCATAGGAAATACTACCATCACAACGATAGTATATATTTTAATTCAAATCCTAAAAAGCTGCATTGACTTAAAAATAGACATGAAATACTTCTTTTAAACAGAACTTATTCTGAAAATAATGCATCACTACCACTTAATATTTGCTCAATAGACGTATTTTGACAATCTTACAAAAAACGTTTCATGAAATATGCTAACTTCAGCTCTGAGACGCAAGTCGACTGGCTATTCTTTTCACCTCCCTAGTGTAACGGGATACTAAAAGGTAACTTCGGTTGTCAAAATTCCTCAATAAAGCTTACAAGTTAAACACACTGTAGTTCATTATATTTGTATTAATCTAATACATTCAAGTGCTAATTGAAATCAAAATGAGAATTACACCCTTATACGGGCATGATTATCTAGTGGAGGGAGGATAATGTAACAGCGAAAGGGGCGGAGCTTTCTTCACATGGA
Source organism: Phorcus lineatus (assembly GCA_921293015.1). Lineage (NCBI taxonomy): Eukaryota > Metazoa > Mollusca > Gastropoda > Trochida > Trochidae > Phorcus > Phorcus lineatus. The sequence continues at coordinate 40,714,801 of OV121096.1, forward strand.
TTTTCGAGTGTAACAGCGGATATTCATTCAACCCGGAAATCGGTGCGTTTTTCTACGGCCAGAAGCAATCAGGTAGGTGAAATTAATGCTGATTAATATCACCTTTTGTCCCGTTATCAATATTTATCAGTAATTTATGTTTTTGTGTTTGATTATTATGCAGGGCTGTCAATTTTCCAAACTGTCTGGAGAAAATCAGAATAATTATCAGCGTCTCGATATGATATTTTCCGATGAAAACGGCCTTCTTTGACAATTTCAATGTCTCACGGTATGGTACACTCACAAATTATTCCAAAACAAGTAATTATTTAAAAATGCTTATTTACTGTTGGTGACATAATGAAAGCATGTATGATGCAAATGTCAAATCGAAATACCGGTAGCCTTAGACCTGCTCGCGACGAACAAAGACTGTTGTTTCAGGATCGCGACAATTTCCTAATCAGTATCAACAGTACTAGTGATTGGGAGGGGCCCCATAAACTGTGATCTGGATTTCATTAATATCAGTATTTTAGTTACAATCCTATCAGCAATTAAAGTTCAGTACATGGCTTGCCAAAGTGCAGTGTTTGCCTCGTTGAATTATTTGAGAGGCATTTAAATGTACTTCTACGGGCGCTTCAACCAGTTGTCAGCATCAAGTTTTCCTCATTGCATATTGTTGCATTGATTTGAAAATCGATTGCTTTGAGGTTGTTTTGAGGCGTTAAATTTTGCTTTCATACAATTTTTTCTTGTTGAAAGTAGTAATAATTTTAGAAACTATTCATCATGTGTAAAAATATAGATCCAACATTTTTTGCAGTGGATGTCTTTGAAGAAAAATTATTGATTAATCATTCTCTTAAGAGCAATGTACATAACGTCTGACCTGTAAATATTAAAAAAAAATGTGCAATTTTCCTCTTGGGATCAAATCAGTTAAGATTTTGATTTAGTAAAAGGACAAGCATTAATAACTTAGACGGTCATTACTCTGTTTGAGTTTGAGTTTTTCTTTAAGTCATTTATAAGTTGCATTCATGTTTTCTAAGTATTCAGATAGTTGTGATGCGACTATCTGGTCTGTTCACATGGTAATATAGTTTTTGAGCATCAAAAGTGGTAGGCTTCTTGATGTGACATTATTTCTTCAACAGCATGGTTAAGTTAAAAACAGGATAGTTGTCCTTATTGCAATGACAAATGTTTCTCTATAATCTTAATGAGTATCTACAACAGAGTTGATGTAGGATACGAATTATAATCACCCTCAGCCGAAACGTCTGGCCATTTGGGAGCACAGCAAATGTACCCTTCGACTAAAATTTAGTCTATGAAAAATGTTAGTAATTTACTGTTCCTTCATCCTTGGGCTCCTAATTTCATTCAGTATTCAGCCAATCTGGACTTGCTGAATGTGGACCTAGACTGTATAAAAGGCTCCTTTATATGAAGCAGGACTAATGTACCCTTTACACACTGAATTTCAGGCAGATGTATCATTTTACCACTTGATTTAATCCTGTAAACTGGTCAGTCAGAATGACTGTAAGGCAGCATTCACAATTAAAGAGTTAAAAGTCATTTCTTTTGTTTTAAGGTAGAAATTTTCACATATCTGTGAGGAAAACCACATCTGTTCTGGTTGTATGAAGACCATTTTGTTCAATAAAGTGAGCCTACATATAATATGTGTACATGTGAACATATCTATTTACTCATAACTGTAAATTATTCTCTGTCTGGTCATAATGTTCAACATTAAGTGGACTGTCCATTTATGTAATCAAAACGATGACCAAATCCTGCTACAAGGTCAGGCAATATAAGAACTCGTTCCTCACGTAATTTGATTGACAGGTCCTGCTTGTAAGTAGCTTGGGCGGGGTTAGTCTGTATGTGGACTAATGTAGACAGATGTGCTATCGATCTGTGTCTGTTTAAAAGACAGTAGGATCTTTGTAGATGCATAATGACCTCTGAGCAGTTATCTCATCTGTGATGAAGATAACATTCTCAGCATGTTTAAAATGAAAGTGTAGGTGTGAAATTGTTCATTACCTGAAATTTGTCTTTAAAGCAAAGTGAAAGTTCTTTGTCAAACCTTCAACCTGTTTTTAGCCATGCTTGTAGGCTGAGACATAGTCCTGCTTCATGACTGTGTATATAAAGGAGCCTTTAATACAGTCTAGGTCCACATTCAGCAAGTCTAGATTGACTTAATACACATATATATGAAATTAGGAGCTCAAAGTACAGTGTTGTAGTAGTTACTGTTATGACCTCCAGTATAAAAGGTTTGACCTCCAGTATAAAAGGTTCAGGTTCAAACGCAGCTGTGGATGCCAAAAGTTTGTAACCCAATGAAAATGCTATTTTGTCTAATAATTCTTTTGTCCTTTGTCTAACTAGGTATATTATATTCTGTTTCTCACCAGGCTTCTTAATCCATACTGCACTCAGTGCATTGGCAGATTCAGGAATTTTGAAGGGGGGAGGTTATCTGCTGCTGATATGTTGTGTGACGCTTGAAAAAATAATTTTCTTCTTCTCCTTCTGAATAACTGAGTATCTGAAACACGGGAGGAAGATACCTTAATGATGAGCTTAGTACTGAACTGAAAGTACAGTTCCTTAATTCCTTCATTGTCAGGACATACTGCCAGGAATCAGTCTTTTGTCCATAAAAACCATAATTGAAGTAAGGTTTGCTCTGACATTAGCATATATACATATTTTCACATCTATTAAGAGAACCCTGTGAAAGTTTCATTATGAATAAAGAAATCTACTTAATTTCCTTAAAGAAGGGAAGTTTAACAACACCACACCCCAGTTTAATGTAAGACTTCCCTTCCTGAAAATTAATTAACTATCGGTTCAGTACTTGTAATTCTCAGTGACTCTGTGTTACAACTCACTGACATTAGGTTTAGTAAGTCAAGGTGTCAAGTCACTTCTTTGCTTCTGTGTTTTGACAGTAGTTAATCTTCCATAACTCACATTTACTTGCAGAATCAATAATTTGTCCTCTTCCGTCCTGATAAACATTAAAGTCTACTTTTTATGAGTCAATGGGGTCTGCAAGTTAAGCATTCTGTGGCTCCCTCAAGCACTAATCGCCTACTTATCAAAAGATTTCTCCTCAGTATTACTCTACCCAAACATTCAGTCCTCATCTTGGCTTTCTACAGAGTAATTAGCTCTTAAAATGCTTCTTTGATTAATATTAATAGCTGTTGATCAAATTCCAATATAAACAAATTAACAAACCTATTTTATTGACATCTTGAATTTATTTATGAAAATGATCGTCTTTACATTACCCATGGAAGGATATCTGCCAGTTTGGTTTTATAACTTTGCAACCTTTAGCCATTTGTGTAAACTAAGACACTACCATTCATCAGGGAGATCTCAAAAAGTAAGCTAAACAATTTGATAATATTAAGTACATGCTAAATGATAAATTGTTAAAGTGGAAGCTTTGTTTCTTTATTATGGAGCACAGTGGTGTAGAGGTTAAGAATTTGATCCTTCATGTTGAAGGGTCAGGGTTCGAATCCTGGGGTAACCCTCTTTAGCAAATGTCATCTAACCCAAAAGCAGTGACCGTTCCAGTCAGAAACACTTGTGTGGAAGACTTTCTTCCAGGAAAAGTTCCAGCTATTGTGGTATTAATCAGGTGGCATTTAATTTCACATTTTCAATTAAATTGAAAGGCATGTGAAATACATCATGTCTTCTGAAAATAGAATATATATATATACATATAATTGAAATTAAGATTTTTATATGCTGACATTTTATCTAAAGTATGAATTGAATTTGTCGTCCAGATATATTATATTATATTATATTATATTATATTATATTATATTATATTATATTATATTATATTATATTATATTATATTATATTATATTATATTATAAATATGAACCAAATGTTAAAAGTTTATATCATTGAATGTGTAATGTATATCACTAAATAATGAATTATGAATCCACACAATGCGCATTATATTTTGAGAATAAGAAAATATTCAACATCATATTTTTGCAAATGCATATTTTAAAAACAAAAACGTACACTCAATACCATTGAATTTATTAATTTATAATTGAATATAAAAGTCATTGTTTTGAGGAAAAACAAATGTGTAATGTCTGTATCATCAATAATTTGTAGTCTTTATGGCTGCAGGCCCTCGTCAATACAAACCCAATCATACAGCACTTAATCGTCTCCTCTGCCAGAAACACATGGTCCACATCTGGGAAGTGATGTCAGCCATATGTTGTCAACAGGGATTTTCTCTCTGCTTCAAAATATTTATTTCATAGAATACGAGAAAAAACCCTGAGTAACATCTTTTAATGTGAATTCACAGGTTAGATGGGTTGAAAATTTTCAAACAATAATCAGGAAATTTTATTCTCAGAATAGTTCGGTAATGTTGATTTTGAAGATGATAGGGATGTTGATTTTTTTATTTTATTTCGATTGCTGTTACTATTTAATACTTTGGACTTACTATGAAATTGCAATCTGATTGAAAAATTATATTTTATAATGACATGTGATAAAAATAAGATTCTAATTTGAATTTCAAGCTTAAATTGAGCTACAATTGTCTTATTTTCTTATTTAATTATTCTCTCATTATATATTTAAAAAAAAAAAAATAATAAGATTACAGTATTCAGTCATGATCCCAGTAACACATGGTGTGTGATGACTACAATAGAACAATCAGTGACCGTATTAGTCACCAACTTATGGAATATCGTTGTCAACATGTGGTTCAAGGTTGAAAATTATGGTACATCACCCGATTCCCCCGCCATGTATAGATAAAACAAATTAAGGGAGTATGAGCTGATTTAATGTAGATTATTATGAAACATCTGTATCTAAGAAAACTACACAGTGCAATATGTGCAAACAAAAAATAAACCTTTAACTAGGGTTAAAAAATCAATCTAAGTTCTTTTTGTATAGAAAATCAAGTTTCAGTTACTTTTTTTAATGTTACCCAAGAATTGCAAGAAAATGAATGAACTTTCAAAGACACAAGACAATAAATATAAGATTCAATGAGTAAACAAATCCAATTGCCTTATTTCTTTATAAACTGTTATCCTGGTCATTGGTGGTGACTCCAAACATCGTCCAGCGGTCAAATCCCAGTTGTTCTAGTGAGGAATGGACAAACAAATCTCCCTTGTTTGTCCAGACAATCATCCCAACACTCTGCCAAAAGACGCAGAACGATTGAAAAACTTGACGAGATGTGCCTCCGTAGCTATAACATGGTCCTGTGAGGCACTTTGACGTAAGAAGAGGCAATGTGAAAACAATTTTTTGTTTTCATTTGCTCATTCAAACTTGCACGTAAAGAATGAAAAGTCCATCTCTGATATCTTGGCAGGCTGCTGGTAAATAATCTCTCTCCAGTTGTATTTACAGGTAAATTGGAAGATTTTCTTCAATTTGACTTTCGTATCCCTCTGATTGTTCTTGATATTTTTGCTTTTGTTTGTTATCATTTTAATTCATGTTATTTGTGTGTGAAATCTTTTCATATCTGCTTGATAAGATATTTGTTCTAAAGAAAGAAACTTGTCATAAAGGGTTTAATGCATGATATAACAAAAGAACAGGGCAAAGGCGATTTCCTTGTCTTACTCCTTAGTAAAGTTCAAAATTGAAATTTGATTTTAGAATTATATTCCTGTTGCTTTTGAAAGTGACCTTGGTACGAGGTCCTCATCTACTGACAGAAGTTTAAGAAATTATTTTGAGAGGTTGTTTTTATTGTTTTAATGGTTATCACTTTAGCAAATGTTTCATAAAAATTTGTTAGGATCTGTTTATTCAAACAAATGCTTATTCTCATTTGTCAATAAATATTTATTTATTGAAAATAACTTTATACTTAGTTTGTTCGATACATATTGATTTTGATAAAAAAAAAAACATGTGTCTGTAAAATATGACATAACAATTATTTACACATTGTTCCATTTCAAATCAGTTTCTGAAACATGTTAACGTTTTCTTAAGTTTTCCTATGTATATTCATTATAACAGTACCTATTGGCAAGATATTTTAACTATGAGTTATCTTCAATTGTTCAACAAATTAAATCAGTTTTTCCACAAAATTTGTTTTACCAGTCTTGCTCCGTGCAGATTCAACATACATATTGGAGACATGAAAAAGAAAACAAGAGACGGAAGTTATTTACAAAGTTTATTTTCTTATTGCTCCAACCTCCACTTGGTCGAAGCCTGAAGTCTCCTGTTTAACTCTTCTTTGGCATATATTTGTTAAAACTGTATTTGCTGTGTCGTCGGTGGACATTTGAATGTTTGTTGTCACCTTTTGCAATTGACTTTTTTAGCTATTGATCCCGAGAGGTCAAGAGTCTATACTTACTGTGCTATTGACACAGATATACTTCAACAGTAGAAATAACGGAAAACCAGTTTTTATGGATAGTCAACTTCTTTATTCCAATAAGTATGATGTTTCTGTGAAGATACTATCACTGTTATCAAGCAAGTGATGCATTAGTTGAGTAACAAATTATATACATTGCTGTAGTTTACAAATATTTATTACTTGCCCGTTGAAGATATCGCCATTTGATAAATCTACAATGTTATGTAATAACATCGCATGTTGACTGACGCTAAAAGACGTCGTAGTGGTTAATCATAATGTCATAATGTTAGCAGTGCGTCAGCAATGGTTTATAATTTGATATAATTCAGCGAGTAATAAATAAAATACTAAACTCAGTCCTGTTTTATTAAATTTTTATCAAACTAGTTTTTGCTCGTTAAGTACCAAACCACACACTCTTTTTATAAATGTTAAATTATTAAACGGGACGTTGTTTAGTATTCTCTATATACAAAACCTGAGGGTTCTTCCTACTTGGCTTGGAGGAGGTAGAAATAGTATAGATGTACTGTTTTTTAGCATTGGCTTTATTTTTTCGCCTTGGCTTTATCTTTTCGCCTCGATTTTTGCACTGTGTAATGATATTACAAAGAGTATAGAGTAAAGATAAATAAGGTAAAATGTCAATGGTGTCATAAAAATGATAATGTGCACATGTGAAATATTTTAAACTATTTATCTTTAAAGTGCTTTTACAATAAGTCTAAATGTAGTAATATATATATGCTGATAACCTATGGATGTTTGTTTGCATGGAAAAATAGATATTTGATATAGATACTTGTCACATTTGTGCAACATTTTACACATGTTATATCGCGTATTTCACTTGTTGTAAACCTTTTGTTTCTTTTTAACAAAATAGCAGGAGGTTGATGTTTCCGGGCCATTCATGTTTTGTCTGAAATAAACAAGAAAACAGTTTATGATCTATGAATAAGTCACCATTGTGAAAGTGTAACTAGCTATCAAGTAACATCCAACAAAAAATAAAGAAACACAGTTTGGAATGTAGACTAATATTTAGGATGTGAATGTGATCAAAGAAAGCAAAATGTCCAACTTTGAAAAAAGTATAAAAATAAGATAAAACCTTAAAGACAATGTTTTGGCTTTTGAAATTTGTAATAGACATGCTTAAGCTATCATTCAATATTAAGGTCTGGACAACAGTCATGAGAATAAACCATCAATCTTGTGAACTGTTCATGCACGCTTTTACATCCTGCTGAAATATTTCAAAACCTATTGCTGAATCTGAAATAAAGGTAACAGATAAAGTTTGAAGAAATAGAAAATAAATCACGGGAAAGAAGATCACCCTTCTGAAGACTAATATTAAAAATATATCAGCAAACCATGGGGGGTTCTGATAAGAATTGGGTAAATTTCAGACAAGGAATTATTTAAGGGGTGAGTCACTTTATAAGCATGCTAAGGATGTTTTTCTGGTAAATGATATGTGCTTTTGGTGACAGATCTGGGTCTTATTCAGGGTCTTGAAAATTATGTTGATTCCTGTTTTTTTTGTGGTTAGATGGGATGCTTCTATTTAGGTTTATTTCTTGTGCATTTCAAGCAGATGATGATGTAGACGATATTTTAGGATTTGTCTTTTTTTCTTCTTAGAAGAGGGTTGTTTAGTATGATGCTTTTCCTCATGTTATATTTTTTTCTTTTTCTTGTTGGATTGTTTACTGAATGAGGACCATTACTGATTTTAAAGGGGCACAGAGTATGTTGGAGGGGTCAAATATGTCAAACTTCATTAATGGTATTATATGATTGAGAAGAAGTGGCATCTTAATGTTTAATGCTTATAAGTTCAGTATAATGACAATAGAAATGTTTAAGTCAAGATTTGTGATCGAAAACTGGTTAATGGTGCACGCCAGTGACCCAAACATAATTTTGGATAGGTATTGATAGCAAACACAACAACAAATATAGACTGGTAGTGATAAGTAGGTCATTTGATTAATAAACATCTAAATGGGTAGCCAAATTTCAACTTCTTAACATTTATATGACCGTTTTGCGATTACAATTGAAAGCAATAAAATATCCTAATTTTGGAGTTTGAGAGATGAAGTTGTTACTTTGGAAGGCATTTTGACCTTAACTCAAGACATATGGTATTTTGGCTCTCATTTTAAGCTACATAAAAAATGTATGAAGCCTACTCTGTATCACTTTAAGAATCATATACTACATATTGAGCAGAACTAATGGTGGTGCTACTGTACTTAATGCTTTAGACAAAGGGTCAATGTAAAGTCTTTAGTGTGTTAATTATCGTGTAATTTGTATGGGTGTAAGTTGCTATATAATAACCAACGATGTAGGTCATTATGTGGTGTAATTGAAGATCATATGAACTGAACTTTGCTTTAAGTGGTTACTTGATTGTTTACTGTGCTGACTGAATATTATTTACAATGTCCTCGCTCCGACATAGCACACCATGTGATCATCTCCATGTGATTTCAATATTGAAATTGGAATTGAAAACGTGAAATATTGTTTGAAGTGCTGTTAAATTCATGCCATCTTTTATGATACAAATAATAATTTGGTAAAAAGTATATAAAATTCATTTAAAAACAAATAAATACTCGCCCCATTTACACATATGCAATATATTTTTTTGTAAGATACTAAAATTTTCCAAAGTTTTGTAAATTGGGGGTAGATTGTAGAAGAAAAATCTAAATCCCATGATACAACCCTTGTTCTTCCATGCTGACAAATCTATTGATTGTGGTGAGCGCATCTCTCAGAGTGTGATAGAGTTGTTTCCCTTGCGTCTGTTTCTGAAGGGATGTGATCCTACTTGGATGGTGCATGTGCGACTGAACCGCTGGAAATTTTCAATAAATTGCTCTGAGAATCAACTGATATTGATAGTCACTATTTGCCATCATTTGATCAATTTGATATTGTGAACTGTTTTCGTGCATTTGCAATTTATGAAAAAAATCAAAAGCTTCATGAGGGATTTCTAAAGTTTTATAATTTTCCCCATTATGTCATGTCCTTTGCATTATCAAAATATTGAATGATTAATCAAAAGTAGAGGGCTATTTTTTAACCTCAGACTTATTATTGGGATGTTCATGTATTTTCTTTGATAATTGATGTTAGAAGATATATATAGCTCAACAATATCCTTTTAAAATATATGATATTAACAGAGATTGTGTCTACCTTAAGAAAATATACAAACTTAAACTATAAACAAACTAAGAAAAATAAAATTTGCCCTAATTTTCTACCTGACAGGTAAAAACCCAATTAAATGTCATAAGATTTCTTCAAAAATACAAAAAAGGGTTTTGAAAAAACTATCTGCATTTCTTTTCATGTATCTCATTAAAATTTTCATTAAACAATTTCTCCAGCTATTTTCCATTATTTATTTATTGTAATAAAAATATATAATAAAATCTTTTAAAAATTTCATCTACAAATAATCTAGAAAAATTTGTATACATTCAAAGAATCTAAGCTTCAGTATTTCATTTATGTTAAGAACATACACAATTTTAATGCATATGATAAACTTTTGGTTCATATTTCATAAAAGATAAAAATCTAGCCAGGATATTTCAAGGATTATGACTTCCTATATTTTCCAACTCAGGAACCATTTGCTTCTAATTATTTGAGGATGAGCACATACTTGAGACATCATTAGAAAGGTCAAGGTCACAGTCACTAGGTCATGGCGACCTGTCAAGTGGGTGTGTTAGCTGGGTCGTCTCAGGTCTTGCTTTGTTAAACGCATTTCATTTGCCTTGGGGAACACTCAGAAGTATCCAACTAAATACAAGCCATTTCATAAAATAAAATGTCAGTGAAGATACACCAAGTAAGTTTAAGCATTTAGAAATAAATTATTTGATAAATAGTTCACTAAATTTGGTTTTGAGATGTTTTGTTCCTAAAATTTTCATCTTTAATACGAAAGGATTTTTGAAAGTTGAAAATACTGTGCGAATTTAGATAAACTCCAACTTTACTTCAAAAAAGGAATAAGATTATTAAAACATTTCTAGTATTTTTTATATTTTTTTCCATTGAAAAATATTGAAAGGATATATGTTAGAAATCATGTCTAGTTTATTTATCGTTTTCTAGATTATTCATGAACTTTTATGCTAAATTCCTTATAACTTTTGTGCTAAATTCCTTATCGCTTGCACATATGCCCAGGATGATATTTCCTTTGAAGTTATCAAAAAATTATCAATCTAACATGACATAGAGGCCCTTTATTTACGCTCCTTTAATTAAACCAACCTTAACATAAGGAATTGAAAGAATATATTGTTAGATAAACAAGTTTTTACACACAGTTGTTGAAGAAAAAGAATGATTACACTACTTATCTATCTATCATAGAACTTTATAGTTTATTATTAAATTAAACTTGTACACATGGTTACTGAAGAGCTTTTAGCTAACGACAAAAAGGGCTGTCTCTATTTTTTTTGTAACATTACATCCTCCAAATGAACAACAGACCGCTTTCCTAGAAGATGATTGGTTTAAATTTATTTATCTATTGATAATCAATTTTGTGTCAGACAAAATTTGATAGGAGATAATTATCATAGAAGTTGCTTTTTGTCTTTATGAGTATTGAGGCCTAACAAATTGTCATGTTAGATTATTTTAAGTGTTCGTTAGTTGATGCTTGTCCAGCTGTTATCATTATTCTGGTATTAACATTTTAGTAACTATTTTATGTAAAGTTTGAAAATCTATTCAGTATCACAATCAAATAATATATAAACATAACAAATTTGAATTTTTGCGAACAAAAATTTAGGGATTGTGATGTAAGAAAAGTCCTCAAAAGTTGAAATTTAGATGTTATAATTTGTGATGCTAATTTTGTTAGTTTAAAAAAATCTCTTTTGTGCATCTAGGAATAAAAATGTTAGTCTGCCCTGAACCAGATGAGTAACACCAGACGGGATTCAGAAATTAATTAGATATTCTGAAACACTCTTTGTTATGTAACTGTAAACACACCCATTCACCTCGTCATCAGATCAGGAAGCAAATTAATCTAGACCCCTGTTGCCCTTTCTCCTTCTATGTCCTGATACCCCCTGCTGCCCCACTCTTCCCCTCTCAGAGATTACTAACCCCTCCCCCCCCTTCAACCATCCACTACCCATCCCACCCTCACAATGAAAACTGACCATCCCTTTCGTCCTCTGGGGGCCAAAAGACACCCTATAAACTTCCCATGAGCAATTAGGTTGAGATTCTCAGGGGAGTAATTTGAAGTTTACTTCAGCTGATATGCTTGCTGGCAACTACACCAGATCCTAGATAATGATATTAAAGAGAAAGTGTATCTTGACCACCTCACCCTCCCTCCCTCATCCTCCTAACTGTTCCTTGCCTAATTCTTAGATACAAGCTATCACATGCTCACTCAGATCAAGATTTTTGTATGTTGATGAATAAACATGAGGAAATCATACATTACCGTTTTTACCCTATCGACCCCCCCCTGAACCCCTACCCCCCTCCCGTCCTATCCTCAGGCCCTTAATCAATCACTTAGCAATTCTTGAAATTTCCAAAGCACTACCCCATTGCAAAGATTCTAATTCTAAACTCTTCGAACCTTCTTGACTTGCCACAAGTCTTTAAAAAAATTTTTCGCTTTGATCATTAATTTGATAGAAATGACTAAAATTCAGCCTTTAAAATATTTTGATTACACACTCATTTAGCTTGGCCATATGTAATCTCTTCTCACATACTCGAAAGGCACCTCTAAGAAATGGAATTTTTTCTTACTTTACTGCTATCTATCACCAGACATAACCCTAATGATATAATAATGCCAAATTTGCCAAATCCTCCTCAAACCTCAGGGACCCCCTTCACCCTTAGCGACCCCTCTCTCCCAAGGGACCCTCCAGACCCTGGACACATGCTCAATGTACAGAATCAGCAGCACAGATGGTCAGGATGTTAATGAGCTAGACATACTCCTCCATTTCTCCCCCCCCCCCCTCCCCCCCTCCTCTTGTTCCCAATATGAATGAATCTGTTGAGCCCCTCCCAACTTGAGGAAATCCCCTTTGTCCCAGTACCCGGCTGGAAGTTCCCAATCATCGCCACGGCAACCTATGAGTCAGCACCAGTGATAGCAGACCTCAGGATGCCTTACCATTTTAGGCATGTGGAATCACCTCTAGAACCAAGGGTAGGCCGGACCAAACATAACTGCTTTTATATGCCAGGGATTGGCCCTGCAATCTTATTTGCTTGGGTCAGGTCCATTATTTCTGCAGGGGGTTTGGGTTAGTGTTTCCTTGATGGATGAATAATCGGTGTCATGTTATTAATAACCCACTATTAATAAACATATTGCTAATCATGGTTCTCCTTGTCAAACAATTTGCATTAATATCCCAAAGCCAGCCGTGAATAGCCATTGTTGTCTGAGATTCAAATTCCAGACATTGTTTAAATCACCCATATCTCAAGCAGGAGTGCTGTCCTGGCTACAGTGCTCAGCCGTCTAGAAACTAAAAGCTGAGTTTTACACTTATTGAAATGAAATCCCCCCATGCAGATCGGTGCTAGTCTGTGACCTGACCTCCGGTAGCTAGAGAGAGCATTGCCTGTTTACCATTTCCGCGGAACTACCAACCATCGTAGACTAACGTAAGTACTGCATTGTTGATTCAGTGCTGGAATGGTGCCAGAACGGATTCTGTTGATTTAGATGATTTATTTTGGTACCGGAATCTTGCTTCTTGAAAAGATGTTTAGATTTTCATTCTTTGTCTCACAGTTGTGGTGAGCGTCACTCCGTTGCAAATTTTCCATTACGTTACAGGCAGTCGTCAAGTTTAGGACAGAACAGCAACATTGATTTTTAAATTGTTGTCCTTATGCAGTAATTCTAGAATTTGTTGTATTGATGCTATTTAAATGGAGGGATGTCGTGACAGTGTTTACATGTTTGATGTTTTTGGAGAGAACAGAAACAGCTCGGAGGTTGTCGAATACTAATAATGTCTGTCAAATAAGAGATTTTAAATTCTTCAATTTGATTTTGAAACTATTTTTATAAATTTGAATTTAAGGATAAACTTGCTAGATGTATGATGTAATCAGTTGTCTATAGCCATTTTCATATGACTTATTGATGCATTTTTAAATGGGTTGTAGTAATCAAATTAGGTTGACATATGCAAAAGTATGTCAGTGAGGCATGAATTATTTTGTTGTATGAATCGTACAGGGATGTAACCAAATCTTCAATGATAAACTAAATAAGAAATAAAAGTTTTATTCCATTAAGAATATTTTACAAATCATATGCCATTAAATGTAATCCCTTTCACATCTAAGAAATCAGTAAAAAATATGCTTTTGAGCCAAATTTCAGGCCTGTAGGGGTGATAGGGTTAATATCTTAAATGATTTATTTCATTCCCTTCACCGGATACCATCTTTATGTTCATTGTCATAGCTTTCAAGTTTGAGCATGACAACACATAAACTGTCAGAAAACAAACACGACATCCTTTGTTTGCCTTGATTCATTTTAAAACTTTTATTACCTTTGTGCTTTAACTTCAAACCTGTGTATGTTGTTTAAATGAAAAAGATCTGAGTCCCATATGAATTTTGTCATATTTAAGAATATATAACCTCTGTACATCAGATCACTTGGGACCTTTAGTAATGTGCCTTATGCTCCTAATATTCATAGATTTTTTCCGTATTTTAAAAAATAAATTACCCTTGTGACCCAAATTCAGGTGGGCTTTTCTCTTTCAAGACTGAACGAGCATTCAGGTGATTCTTTTTGTTCTATACACTAACGAGCTGTGAGTTCTAGTACAGGTGACGAATGACATTTGTCCAGGGAGTAGTGACTGTCACTGACAATGAATGATGCATGGGGGTAGCATAAAATGGAGGTGTCGATTGATTTCCTGGTGAATCGCTGGTCCATAAAATACTAGTTATTGCGTTGCTTGTTGTGAAAATCAGGTTGAAGTGTGCAATAAACTTAGTGTTCTGTTTGCATTGTACGTTATGAATATTCATAAGGGTATTAATCATGCAGTTGAATGTATAAATTGCAACAAATTCAAGAATTAAAAAGAATATTATTTTTGGATATGATCCCTGCAGGTCATATTACCATTACAAACAAACTCTGGTGGTTAATTTATAGTTGAAAGTCATACCTAGCAGTTATTTTTCATTCTCATTTGATTAAATCAGTTTATAAATTTTGTTAGAAAAATTGTTATGCCTGAAAGCATTTTGGCCCAAGTGGTTGTTTGAAATGGTTGAATGAGTTTACATATTATATGCATATATGTTCAAGTCATGATAATATCCAACTACATTATATGTTGACGTCTCTTGACTGTGATAAATGATTTTTTTCAACAATTTGTTGATGTTACAGTATTTCCCCGTCCATATTATATATCATCCATAGTTTGCCCATAACCTCAGATAAGTCAGTTTCACATGGCATGTAAAACATTATAGATCATAGCATTATAGCATTGTGTTCTTGTCACCAACAGCACAGGCCAACATCTGTAGCATTTGTTACATTTTGTATTACATATTATAAACAATAGACATGTTTGCTCAAAGATCTTATGCTTCAACAGAAGACACAATGTTACATTATGTATTATTTATACATAAACAATAGTTCTGTGTATATAATGTATGGAAGAGGCATGTTGACACTGCTGTCAGCTGATGTATTACACTTATGACATTGTGACATGACGGTGACAGCCAGCATGTTGCTTATAATAATCTCACTCACTGGCTGTCTTTTTTCTTCATTTTCATAATGACGTGAAACAAACTATTTAGTTGCTTTCACAGAATCTCCATAAATGATTTTGAAAAATTTTAAACAAAAATTTTATTAAGATGTTTTAAACCATCTAACATACAATAGGAAAAAAACTAAGCAAAAGAGAATCATTCTAGTATTATTTTGTGTTACATTAAGAATTTGAGGCAACTTTTATTTACTCAAGATCAACTTCATTCCTCCTAACCCCAAAACCTCTCTTCCCCTTTTTGAATGAATTTGGCCTTATGTAATATTTTGAACACAAACTTTCAGTCCCTATATAGTTCAGTGATAAGTTTTGAGCTTTTCAGGCTATCACAAAAACGATAAAAGTAATATGTTCTCCTTTTTGCTGAACTTGCCTGAGAACTTTAAAGCGATATTTATTTACACCTACCAAAATTAGCTTTCAGATTTGCAATTTAATTTTGTCTTGCCTTCTGTAATATTTCAAACATTAGAGTTCAGGGTATATCATTTAGAGAAAAATGAGTTGTCAGTGAGTTTGTCAGGATATCACCTGGTAGGCGCGCATAATGCGTGTTGTTAATTAGGCGTGGAGCTGTCTGGGCCGCACATCACAACTGTCATCGTACATGACTCACGTTTGCTTTAACAGCTCATGTATCACCAAGTGCTTTTTAATAACTATGGATTTATACAACATCGTAAACATGTCATTTTCTAGCATTAAGGATTTATAATAGTGTTGCTTTATTATTATTGTTATAATCAAGTTATTAGACTGTCGACCATACACTATATAGCTTGAGAGTGTGTCTAGAGACAATTGAAATACAGCCTGAGAAAGTCTATGTGTCATGATGGTTATGTTTGGTTATATTATTGACATGAAGTCATTTTTTTTCTCCAAAGATTAAAATCCATTTTTAACCAAATTTACGTCTAAAAACATGGGTTCAGTAACAAGAGTTATATGCAATGATGGGAAGTTCAGTTTATGATTTTTTTAAAAACATTTTCACTACTGTCTGAACCAACCCTCAAATAACAATTTTGTCAGTCCTTGAGAATTGGAAAAAATAAAAAACATTAACAACAATAAAAATTATATTCTATTTAAAAGTATTTAAAACTTCAAGCTTGCTTTACTGCTTTAAAACAAATATAAGCACATGCCAAGTCTGACTCTGAGGTGAAAAATAGGAAATGAATGATTAATAAGTTCACTGTTAGTCAAAAAGCAGTGATCTCAGCTTGGGTGAAGAGCTGTCTGAAGAGGCTTCGACAGTGTGACCCTTGACCTGGGTCAGGGGTCAATGTGAGCATAGTGCACTGCTCTGAGATGACCCAAGATTAAGCACATCCCTACACAAGCTTGTTTACAGTTTACCTGAGCTTATGACTAGGCCAACTTCTCAGAGGGCCATGTTTGAACTTAAAAATTATTATGTTTTGAAAAATTTCATCCTTGTTCCTTTCTTTGTTTTTTTTTCTATCTATTTGAAAAATATATGATTAGTGTCCAACTGTGGTGAGGTAATTTATCATGATCAACTTATGGTGACAGTGATGACTTGTCATGGAACAAGCTTCCTGAACCTCTGAAAACCAGTGATACTCTCTCAACCTTATAATCTTGACTGAACACTTACTCATTTACCAAATAACTTTTTTTCTTAGAGCTTTGGGCGGATGTCACAGGGTGTGGGTGTTAAGTACAATACGATACTATGAAATTGGGACTACAATCATCACATTATCATGAAGTGATAATGGCTATGGTAGTAAAGATAATGATGTTCACATTTATGACGACAGCAGCAATGAAAAGGATGATGATGATGATGATGATGATGATGTTGATGATGATGATGTTGATGTTGATGGTGATGGGGATGTTGATGGGGATGGGGATGATGATTATTATGATAATATCTCATTGAAATGACTGTGAATATAACAATATCAACACAAATGATTGTGTTACACTGATAAGACAATGACATTGCTGAGACAAACACTCCATCAGGGGACCATCTTGGATTTACTTTCTCCCAAATTTATCTTTTGGTAGTTCATTGAACCCTAAGAACTCCAGAATCAACATGCATTCCACCACTAGAGCTACTACAAGCTGAGCCTGTGAGATAAGACAAAGAAGAAGATATATGAGAGAGATTGGCTTCACACGCTGGCTAATGTCTGATGACTGCCCGATAGCTACTGATCCAGTTTATGCTTTCAATACCGGAGCCTGGCCATATTCACTTCACATGTACACAAAGTTTGAAGGAAATTTGAGATAATTTTATTTCCTGTTTTTGTTCATCCTTTTCAAAAATGTGATTAGAATGTTTGTTTATTTTGGTGTCTTTATTGGCCAGTGTGAGTAAGAAAGATGAAGAATACTCGATGTTTCATTATGTCGGTAGTTTGAATTTCAAGATTCAAGATAATTTCATTCATCCAATTAAGAATGGAATATTTGCAATTTATGAAAAGTATTTTTTAAATGGCTCCTAAAAATGTAACAAAAATGGTCAAGAAATTAAATCTAAGTCAGTGGCTTATATTAATATTATTATATCTTATTTGTAGTATGTTACACATTTGGGACATATCACACATTACTAAATTGTAGATTTCAAAGAAGGCAAAGTCTGGATCTCAAGGCTGAGAGAAACATAATATAAAGTCAACACTTATTTCCAAGAGAAATAAGGTCTAGAATGTAATGTTTCGGTGCTTAAGTTTCTCTGATGAATTGATTATTTGCATATGACAGAATCATTTTACCATCTGGCTTGCATGTTACACACCAGGGTTCTCCTCCTCTATATCCCCCCTCCACCACCCCATCCATCTCCCCCTCCACCACCCCATCCATCTCCCCCTCCACCACCACAACCATCCCCCTTCCACCACCCCATCCATCTACCCCTCCACCACCCCATCCATCTTCCTCTCCACCACCACAACCATCCCCCTTCCACCACCCCATCCATCTACCCCTCCACCAACCCATCCATCTCCCCCTCCACCACCACAACCATCCCCCTTCCACCACCCCATCCATCTACCCCTCCACCACCCCATCCATCTCCCTCTCCACCACCACAACCATCCCCCTTCCACTACCCCACCCATCTACCCCTCCATCACCCCACCCATCTCACCCTCCACCATCCCATCCATCTCCCCTCTACCACCACACCCATCCCCTTTCCACCACCCATAACCTTGACTTGCTATCAAGAGAGAATTTGTTTTTGGATTCATCAACTATTTGCAAAAATGCATTCTTTTTCATTGTGAACTATAACCAAAAAACAACATTTCATATTTTTTGGAGTATTTGAAGACAGTTGACCAAAAGAATTATGCCATGATTTGTTCAATTTCTTCATTGCATTCCCCTTTGGAAATTAGCTTTCAACTGGCTTTAAAACTATATTTCAAATGTACAATTGTAATGTGAAATAAAAGCATTATCAACTGTTAATAGTATGATTGCGAGTTTTTCAAAAATATGTTGATTCTCACAAAGCAACATGAAGGACAAGTTAATTAAAATCGAAACAGAGACATTTTGTCAATAATTATACAACATTATATTTTATTTTGACATTTGCTCTTTTGTATATAGTTGATGTGAGAGAACATTATATTTCATACACAATGCATGGCTCTGTTTATTTTGACAAGTTAGAACTATATATCAGGATATTTATGTAACATAAACATTATTCGAACCTCCTCTAAGGAGAAGCACAGGCGACACGGCATGCATTAGGTGTTAGGTATGAGCAAAGAGGGAGTAGATATATTTGATAAACTCAAGCTGCGCTCAAGCTCAACTCTGTGCCGCAATATTTGAGAAATTAATCTCATCACTGTGTCCATTTCTTTGAAAAGTTTTTTGTGCTTGAATATTTAATATTCTTCTTTGCATTTGGTTGTAATTCAATATATATATAATACAGTAGTCAGTTGCAGATTCTGCAACTATTATTGCCAAATTTCCCCTGATCTTAAAAATTTAAAACTGTAAAGAATACATAAGAATTTGAGGATTTCTGTATTTCCTTACTCTCTCATTAAGTGATTTGGATATTCTATGGATAAACTATTTAATGTTACCATTATGGTTAACTATAACCAGTGTCATACTTACTACATGTGTACATGTGTACCAAACATGCCAAGCAACCACACATTATGATATTTTGACGTTATTTAAAAATTAATCATGATGTCACTTTTGCAAACTATGAACAGTTTATTGAGTTCTTACTTATTTTCCACAAGATAAATATGAATGAAATAAATGGTAGTCAGGAAATTATTACCCTCAAAATTGTACCATATAACTATTAAGAAATGTTTCGAAAAAAACTCTTCCCTTATTATAACCTACTTTAAGGAAATTATGTGCTGACATATCTTAAATTTTCCTGCTGAAGACATATTTGCTACTTTTTGTTATTTGTATCCGTCCAACCTTTGATATTATGTTCCCTGATCAACAAATAATTTCATGAGAATTTGAATCTGCATTCCTCAGCATATTCCTAATCTCCGGATAATGTCGTAAATTTTAAATAAACATGACCTCTTTCTTGAACCAAAGGTTAAAAAAGTGGCCATGAAGTTAAAAACAGAGCAGAATCAATTTTGTATTGATCAGAGTTTATTTACACAACAAAATGTTTATTTTGGTTTTACATCAAATGACCCTGTGAGTTTACCCAGCATACTTTAACAAAGCCTACCACTTCACACTGACGGCCCTTCAGGCGAAAGTAATTGATTAACTAATAACCAGGGTTCATATAATAGTCCAGGATATGATCAATATAATTATAGTCTATTTCATATTTGTAAACATTTAATGTAGATGACAGTTTTTGGCCCTCAGTGATTGATACATATTTTTCTGATGTGTTATCATTAAGAAAACTTTACTCACATATATCAGTGAAAAATCTTATAAACAAATTTAACAATCTCATTTTTTATACTTATGTAACCTTATGGAACATTTATTTTTTTATATTTAGATATTGTATATGACTAAACTTCATTGTGTTTTGGACATTTCATGAGCCCTTTTGTAAAAATATGAAATATAAGGTCTTCTGAATATTTCAAAATATTAGGTGAAGACATATACACCAAATTACCTTTTAACTGATTTTTAATAATTTAAATAAAAAATAGGAAGTTGATAGCCTTCTTACAATGAATCTGTTTCAATTTCTGTACCAGTTGGCCGGTGTAACAGTATGCTTCTATCTACATGTAGAAGAAAGGAAATGTGGTAAATTGGTGTTCGTTAAACCACTCTGTGACGCAAACCTCTGAACTAACTGGGCACGATTTCAGTCTTTAAAGGTCATTTGAAATTGACAACACTTGTTATGGGAAATGTGAAACATTTCATTTATGCCAAAACATTTTATCTCTGATATAAACTTGGTATAAAAATTGAGATTTTGACAGAATGAGTGAGTATATTTAGTGTTTGATCAAGGAAGTCCTCAAGGGATGATGCACCCCGAGAGGAAGGGTTTGAATTTTCAAAATAGGGAGATGTTTCAAATTTCTTAACCCCCTGAAACAGTCACTGATATACCTAAATATAACTTCAATACATCATTGCATAACAGAGATATAGGTTACTAAAGAAATAAAACCTTTTTAAAAAGTATGTCTATTGAAAAACAGTTTTATTCTATGTAATAGGGAAAACCTGAATTTGACAAGAGGAAATTAGATATCAAAAATGAAATAAACATTCAATATTTTTGAGCATTTTTGCAAGATGACACTTTCAGTTTTCATTAAATACATTTATATGACCGAAGACGAAGATCTAAACCTCAATAATGTTCATACTGTGTTTGAAATTGAAGGAAAGCTATTTCTGCAAATGTAATTAACTTTGTGGTGTCAGATTTTAAACTGCCAATGGAAAAATGCTTAAGACAGCTGAGTAAACTAAGTAAGAATGAATCCTTCATAATGATTTCTGTGATATTTTTACAAATATTGTGGCTTTTTCAAAAAAAATATATAAAGTAATTTTGGTTTACCATGTTTGTTTATGGAATGAAATTGACAGGAAACTAAGTGCTAATTATTTCAGATTGTAAATTATCTTTCTGTGGTAGAAAAATTGCAACATGAAACATCATTTTGAATGTGAAATATGGAATTATGTTTTGTGTATGATATTCATTAAAATTGACCTAAATCTTGTCAATTAATTGAGGTTGGTTTGTAATGGGGATTGAATAAGATCAAAGAAAAGTTGATATTATCTCTCTGAGATAAGAAACCAATTTGACAAATAATAAATCAATGAAGGTTACTTACATTTTAACTGTAACAAAGGATGGTGTACTTTTAACTATTTTATTTTTAAGACTTTTGTAAGTAAGTACATTAACTTGAATATTGATCTTGATAATCATGTCATAATCAAAACAATCCTAACATACAATGATTCATTTTTAAAAAACAAAAGTATCAAGTCAATGTGTGTATCAGGGATAGTCAACATAGATTGGCAAAGATTGTTCAGCAATTTGAAACCAAGAGAAATGATCTTAAGCAACATGGCCGCACCTGGTTTTCACTAATGGATGAATGTGTCCAAGGGGAACGATCCCTCTCAGGAGGTGATGCATACCACTTAAAAAAAATCTGTGATAAGAGGTTCTTCACATATATCTTGAAATTCTTGAATTCTTACATCAGCATTAGTTTCTTTAGATTGCTAAACAATTCCGTAGATAACCAAGGTCTTGTGATTTTGGAAAGATAAAAGTTCTTTAATGACAGGTTTCACTTACAAATAATATCATAACCTATTAGGAATCATTTTTACTTTCAGTTGCAACAGATCTCACACAGAAAGTTCTATTCCTGAGAGAAGAGATACAATACTTTTAGAAATGTGTACTGAATAATCTATCTTATTTTGGTTTCGTGTTGACTGAATTTTAACATATATACTGACACTATTCCTGTGGAATGGGCGTAATTTCAAGGTAATTTTTTACAAAAATGTAATTTTATTATTTTTTATATCATAAAGGATTGTCCATGTTTGATCTGTGGATCAATGTAACGTGAACAAAATGAACATTGGTACAGACAGACAGACCAGTTTATTTCTCAACCATCAAATGGTGGTACATGAGAATACTATCGTTACACAGTTTACACAAACACAGCCGGTTTCAATCGGTAGATTATGGTTACAAGTTCTTAATTCTAATATGGGTTAAATATATGTCTTTAGGAATGTATTAGTAATGTTCAAAGCATAGATTATATTTTAAGCATTTGTAGAATTGACATTTTGAGCTGCTCTCTATCAAAATCTCAGAATTCTAATCAGCTTCAGAAACTATATGTATTACCATGGAGAATCATGAGTACTGAGAACAAGAAACGATTGTAACATGATAAACGTGATGTAAGAGGAATGTAACCCCGATGATTACATGTCAGATACTTACTGGTAGTCATCATCACCATGGGAAGTATTCATTTTGAGCTATCTGTTTGGTGTTGTGTCCTAAAGAATTAGGTATCTCTACCAGCGTACTGTTTTTTATGGTAACATGTTAGACATCTCTCTGTTGGGCCAGATGATTTGATATCTGATGATTGGGATGACGCCACCTCTAGCCATATGCTGTGGTTTGTCCTAAGGAGGAAAGTACCAATGGTTGCTTAGTGTTTCTGGTCATCCAACTTCTAATGTACTTTGACAGTGATATAAGAGCAAAGTAGAGTAATTATCAATATTGATGATAAACAATGGATAATTACTGAGTGGCCATGTTTAGTTAAGTGAAGTCCTTGAAAGAATAAGTGTTACCATTGCATTTCCAGCCCAGCATGTCTGATTGTAACATTATAGACAATGATGTCAGGATGATGTAATGTAATTACTTGTAATGATGATCATCACGAGGGATGGTTGCTGACTGTCGCTATGTGTGTGCCAGGTCCTCAGGAATATAGTATATGTGCACCCTTAGCATTTCTGGTATGCATTTAGTATTGCAACTTGACAGGCTTTTTTAAAGTCTAAATTGTATTGACTAATTATGATGATTATCGCAGACGGTAGAAACTCACTTTGGTGATATGAAGATAATGCATGCTACTTGTAATTGCATGGTGGTTAATATGGTGCGCTCCGAAGGTAATTGATCTTGGAAAAAGTATGTATTGAAGCATGACATCCAATGAATGATGAACATTCAAATGAGCACTTATTGGATTGGTCATTGTCTTTTTTAAATTGGCCTGAAAAAAAATCAATAATGTCCTCGAAAGTTCATAATCCAATATTGTTTTCCCTTGGTTCCCTATAAAGATAGGTATTGTCCTCATCACCAGTATTAACCCTTAAGATGCGGGTCCCGGAATATTCCGGGATGAAATTAGCTTTGCCCGTAAGTCCCCTTAGCGGGATGCGAGTAGCACACTCTATTTTTCTCACGCTAACTAATTATGACCGCGGGTCTCGGTAGCGGAGCCCGGAAATTTATTGCCTAGCAGTAGTCTCAGTTCAACGCTTGTATTTTCGTTCCGGCTCTCGCTAAGCAACTGTGTTTTGTTTCGTTTGTGTTCTAAATAATGCGCGAACATGCTCCGAAAATTATGCGAACATTGATAATGTTTATCGTACCGAAAATAAGCGTTAACATCACTCAATTTTCCCCCACTCCCCGCCGCACGTGCTAATAGCCTGTGGGCACTTTCTCCCCGCTCGCACGAGCTTACTGTCCCGCGCGTGCTATCGTTTGCTTACAAGCCTGCAATCACACCAAACGTACAACCTTTTATCGCACGCCCTATGCTCTGAACATTTGGGCGGATTTCAATACCGGTTGGATCATTTGAAAGAGCAGAAAATTGTCTTCAATTCAATTTAAATACATAACTACACTACCTGAATTGAAGATACAGCATGTGCTGCAAAAAAGGTGATTTTTACATATTTTTAGTTTTACACCATTTTGTCACACCAATTTTTACATGATGTGCTCAACGTATTTTGACAATTTTTATATCATAAGACAGAGAAAAAGATTGTCTTTCTTTCCATGTAAAAAGACACAGCAAGCGCCGCACAAAAAGCTAATTTCTCGATTCAAATCATGTAAACTGAACGGCGATTTTGACATGTGCCTTTCTTTCGCTCATATCTTCTCAACAGCTAGGCGTATTTTGAAATTGATTACCTCGTGATAAAGAAGGAATAATTGTCTTCGATTTGATATAAAAAAATTATATACACCATATAGAATAAAGATACAGCAAGTTCCGCAAAATTGTGACTTTTGTTTATTCTTTACGTTTTTACCATTTTCTCGCACTTTATATCACATAAAGTTCTCGGTAAATTTTGCAATTTCATATATCAAAATATAGAGAAAAGGATGATCTTTATTGCAATATAAAATTGGTATGTACAAGAAAATCAGAAAGGACCCGGCGCGCATCGGATAAACAGGCAATTTCTCTATTCATATTTTGTTGACCGGGAATCGATTTATTTTCAACTGCTTTTTACACTTCCTATCATTTAACGGCAGAGCGCATTATCAACATTTTTATATCACAATAAAGAGGAAAGGATCGTCTTCAATTCTATATAAAATTTGCAAATTACAATTAGACAATAAAGGAGCGGTTAGTGATGTCGCAATTATCAAAATCTGTTCTAAAATACCCGAGGGTACCATCTTTGCAAACTTTATATATTCCAAACCAAGTGGTACATATTTATTATTTTCATATCATCGTAAAGCAGAAATAAATACCTTCATTTTCATGTGTAAGTTTCCCATATTTGCATCAAAATAAAACGTGTGGAAACGATGCGACATATGTTGCGGTAAGGCGATTATCAAAGACTTTATTAGTAGCTATACCCACGTTTCGTTGGTAATAACTTCTAATTACAGTGCAAAAGATTGTTATGATTTATTTCTTCGTAAAGAAGAATAAATTGTTTTCAATTCCATATATAATTTGCATGTATGCAAAGCGAATAACATGATTTATAAAGTTGGAAATAAAGACAATTTATATTGTGTGTGAGTGTATGTTTCAACGGGGACACCCCGCCTGCACGCGCTGAGCGCATGCGTTTGCCCGGGGCTATTAGCTTAGTAATATTACTGTGGGGGTCAGAACGTTATCGGGATGTATCACTACCCTGTTTTCGTTATTTATATCTTTCGTTTAGGATGGCGTATCATAATAAAATTTATCGTGAAATATAGAGCAAGAAATTAGCTTCAATTCCGTATATAATTTGCATGTGTGCACTCAGTGATTAAATGATTTTATAATGTTTGAAATAAAGACAATTTTTAAAATTTTGTAAAATTCGTTCTAGACATATTATAAAAATAATTTTTATATCGATGTGAAGAGGAACTATTCATTTTTAGTTTCGTTTTGATTTCGCGCATGCGCTCTTGAAATTTATTGAGTTATGGCGCCCGAATTGAAAACAAGTTTACTTCAGTTGTAGAAACCGTTCCAGGGGTGATAGAAATTTCATTCAAAGTGTCAAGTAAGTATCATCCATTTGTAACACGGGATTCGCCGACTAGCGTTGTATAAAACGACGATAATGTCCGTATTTCGCTATGTAAACACGCCATATGTTGTTAAAACGGTCGCATCTGGCGGCGCTAGAAAATTCGGCCACAGGGGCTAATTGCGTTATTACCGTAGCGAGGCGAGTGCTGGAAAATTCAGCCACGGGGGCAAAACTGGTCAAAATAATATTCAGCAACGGAAGGGTTAAACATGTTAAATATTACCTTGTTTACACTCTTAACAAAATACTCAAAAGTGTCTTCAACATTACATCATCTACTTTGAGTGTTATAAAATTACATATAACCTTGCCAGATTTCCTTTTACAATACACTCAAGCTTATTATCAACAGTGCATCAATTTCTTGGAGGTTTTTCCCCCCTAGGAATTTATTAATATCTACATGTTAGATTTCTTCATCTCTATGACATACACTCAAACATGTCTGAACATTGATGCATCTACTTGGTGTAGTATAGAACTACATCTAACCTTGCCATCTCTCCTTAGAACCATACCATCTTATCTTTAACATGACATCAGTTTCTTGCATATATTTTCTGATGAAGTAATTTCTAAGTACATGTAATCTTGCCACCTTTCCTTTAACAGTGAACTCGATTTCATCTTCAACATTTGCTCGGTTATATTTTCTGACAAGGTAATTTAGAAAAACATGTTTACCAACCATCTCTCTTTGTACAATACACTCAATCACATCTTCAACATTACATCATATTCCTGGATATTCAGGGCTCCATGTAAGCTTGCCCTCTCTCTTTATACCATACCTTACCATACCATACCATACCATACCATACCATACCATACCATACCATACCATACCATACCATACCATACCATACTTTACTATACCATACCATATACCATACCATACCATACCATACCATACCATACCTCACCATACCATACCTTAACATACCACACTATACTATACCATACCATACCATACAATCTTCAACATGACATCATTTTCTTCAATATATTTACTGACAAAGTAATTTAGGACTATATTTGATCTAGCCACCTTTCTTTCTACAATACACTCAATCTCATCTTCAATGTTAGATCAGTTTCTCGGACATATTTTCCGTGGAAGTAATATAGGACTCCATGTAAGCTTGCCCTCCCTCCTCCCCTCTCTTCGGGAGATGACATTGAGTATTGATTTGTCCTTGCGTTACTTTATGCAATCTTCCGCAGTTGGGTGTCGCTAACCTCGTTTTGTTCATCTTCATCCTTTCCTATAAGGTCATGGCACCCTTAGAAAGACTTTGAGTGCAAAGGAATAGAGTGCTTAGTTGTCTTTGAAAAATGATTTTGTAGAACATTCTTGAACAATTAAATTAACTGTTGAATTTTAATTAGATATTCCTCACTCTTTGTGTGGAAAATATACAGGAATAACACCTTGATGAGAAAGGGAGTGATACAAGATATAGCCACTAGCTAAAGGTTGTCTCAGAAAGGCCCATGGAAAGGGTTAATAAAAAAAGATTCTGAAAGTATACATTTTGAGCTAAAGTGATATAATGATAACACTGTACAACCTGGAACCTAACTACACAACATGTCCAGGTTGATTAAAGTCAGCTGATTGAAGTAGCAAGTAATAAAGTATTTGTCAGTGTAGAAGCTCATCACAGTTATTGAGAAGTTCAATCAAATGATGTAAACAGCGGAAGAAGCAATTACCGAGCGATTGTCCTCATTTGTCATTATGATTGAAAGCAGCCATGGCTGCTGAACAAATCTTTGACAGAAATTGTCAAGTTCGTTTAAAACTTTAAAATCTTAACTTTACTGGTCGATTCATGCTTTTAGTTCTTTTAACTTCTCTGATGGATTATTGAATTTCTCCTTTTATACATGATTTTTTCTTTTGTAGGATCTTTATTCATTGATAGGGTTTGTTTTTTTTAAATTGCGTACAGAAATTGTCAGAAATTGATCGAAGGCAGGGTAATGATAAACAAATAAATCTCCACATTTCTGTCAAAACTTGATTGAAGCTAGATAAAACAAAGCAATTATTAGTTATAAACTATATTTGAGAAAACTTTCATATTCAGTCCCGACAAATGTTTGCAAGTTCCCCATGTTCCTGAAGGAACAATAATTGGCATCATTGATTTGAAAAATTAACTTAGTTAAAAATATCACTGAAATTGACTTAACCATATATTTGAGAAATTTACATTTTTCTTGCGGGTGTCCATTTAGGTCTTTATAAGACGGGTATGAATGAATATTCTTCTATATTTTAGGGTCAAACCAGTATTTAGAAATTGAGAGCCATCCTGAAAAGAACTCTGTATACATTCATTGACTTTACACTTTCCATTCACAGCAGAAGCTGAGCCAACATAAGAAATTGTACTTTTATAACTTATCTCTCTGTCGACAAATTCCAAGGCTCACTATGGTTGACGGTTGAGATATGTGCCAAGCCTGTGTGATACACGCTTGTATTCCTAGAAGACAGCATTCCCTTCTAAAATTCAACTCCTTTCCAACTTTTTTTTATTGCCTTTCATTTTTCCTTTTTTATGCATCCTCCTTGTTCCTTCTCACACTCTCTTTCATACTTCCTCTGGTCTGATTTCTTCTCAATTTCTTTGACTCTCCCCTCCTTCACCCTTCCAAGTTCACCATTTATATTAAAGTCAATTGAATTTTGCCATTCCCCTCTAAGATTCACCTTCACCCCCAACACCCCCAACACCCCCAACACCATTTACATTAAAGTTGCATTTTATCGTTATTTGAAGCAGATACAAAACAGAGAGCCTCTCAGGAGTGGCTTTGTCAAAGGTTAGAATGCTTTTTATCAAATTCAAAATTTTGATTAGATCAAGGGCAGTCTGACATTTTACGTGTCACCGTGGTGTAGACTGTGAAGTAAATCTGTCTTATACCAAGGAAGTTAATAAAGAAGCCTATCTTTAGATACATATCATATTTCTTGAAACTGCCTTTCTTTAAACTGTAAAGGAGAAAAAAACTTAGTCATTTATGGGGAGATATATGAACATTTTAAAGTGTCAGAAGTGTTTCAAGGATGTTGAAAAGTGAAAAACACATTTCTTTCACCAGGAAGTGAAAGAACTAGTCTGTCTTTGAATAAATATTGTATTTCAATGGTAGAGCTGTTCTATCATTTGCACATATTAACCCTATTTCCACTCACGATCTATAATAATATAGGTTCAATTTGATTTATTTGAAGTCTATCTTTAAATAAATATAATATTTCAATGGTAGAGCTATTTCATTATTTCCACATATTAACCCTTCTCTGCTTGCATTCATTACTATGGCTAAAATTTTTTTATAGATATTCGCTCTAGTGTCAAAATGGAAATTATATCTATCAAACTTTCTCCTTAAAATAAAATACAAATACAATGCTGAGAGACAGAAGACAATAATTTCATATAATTTCAGTTTTAAGAAATATTATTAGAATTTATTTAATATCTAATAATATATATATTAGAAAATATCTCCCCTACAATGATAAACTGGCCTTGATTCCTAAATATCTCACAGTCATCCCTCTGACAAGATATTCAGTTAGCGATGGTGATTGACATCTGGTGATGTGATGTGGCCCTGGCAGGTAAACAAAGGACCCCTCCCTCAGTACTGATGTGTTTATGTAATCATGTCAATTTTGTACATCATGTCAATTTTGCACATCGTGTCAATTTCCTACTGTACGCATCAGTGATGGCCTGTCCCACAGTCCTTTAGTAATTATTTTCCCTTAGTTTTAACTTAAGCCCAAAAATTAACTCCCTTGCATACATTTGATGAGATTAACTATGAAGTTGTAACTTGGGTTTATTTATGTCAAATACCCTTGTTGTATATTAGTACAGAGGCAGCTAAGTGACTTTCTATGTCCAAATAGTTGTTAATGTTTTTGTGTCAAAAACCAATATGTCCCAAAAGTTTTTGAGGTAATCATGCCAGTTTCTCGCGACACAACATCAATATCTGTAGTACATACCAAATTCTACTTCATACTGACCTCTTATGGTTAAAAGGTAATTTAGTTGTCATTCCAATATCTTGGATCACCAAGTCAGTTCCTACTCTTTATACTAGCAGTTACCCCCCAGTGACTACCTAATGTTACCATGCCAATTTACCATAACACCATGGAAGATCCTCACATACAACTACTCCCTCCCATGACTCTCATCTCGAATAAGTCATTCATGTAATCTTGCCAATTTCTCGTAGCACCATGTCCACATCTCCTCCCCACAGTGACTGGATCTTTACCTATGTCCAATAAGTTGTTTATGTAATCTTGCCAATGTCTGACATGAAGTTAGTCCTCCGTACATACCAGAAGCTACTCCTAGGCAAGGGTCTGACTCATGACTTCATGAATGAAGTAGTTTGTACATTTCGAGTTGAACATTCCCCGAAGCTCTACGTGTGCTGCCTCTTCTCTGGATAATATTCCTCTAGCTGTGTTGACATCTCGGACTGGATATAACTACTGGACTGGTTTAGGTAGATATTTGATTTTATTTTCAAATTTTGGTTTTAGATTTTAGATATACACGCAATTTAGATAGTCAACAAATGAAATGATGTTATGATTAGTTTCACTCTATGTACACGATAGTTTTGTATGGAAATTATTTGAAATCAAAATAATGATTTTGGTTACAATAACAATACAGTTCTGGAAAGTCTTTGATTATAGGTTTAACTTTATTTTATTTTATTTTATTTTTTATTTTGTACCAATTTGAATCCAAAAAGCATTGTTAACTGTTTAGAATTATTATATGACTTCTTCTTGATTATAAAGATTTAAAAAAAGATATCCTTATCACTATCATTTGTTCAGATTGTTCATTTGAGAACCTAACTTGCATATAAAAGAGTAACATTTTCAATATCAACTAAAAATTTTGTGCTCATCAAATTCTAATTAACATTTTTAAAATTGTTCTCTGCCTTGAAACTGCAAAGGAGAAAAACATATCTCATGTTTTGGGGAGATTTTGGTACAGTTAAAAATGTCAAAAGATTTTTAAGGAAAACTTTTCTTTCTTAATCTGAAAATTTTGGAGAAAAACATCCTACAGAGGGACTTCTGCTTTTAGGAAATAGAAAAATATTTCTGTTAATTGATATTTTGTCTGATGATTCACTAGCACTTGACATGATTCAAACCAATGGGAAATATGATCAAAGTATCCAAATTGTCATTTCAACATGATAAACAAAAGATATTGACAGTTTTATTGTGATTATTTTCCATGCTTCATATATTTTCAATTTACTCTCTTTGTGTCGCTTTTATGCCCATAAAGTAACCAATCTGTGAAGATTTTATTGAAACAGTTTTCAGAATTCCCAAAATGTGAGTCATCCAGTCATTTGTCAATTTCACTTCATATCAACCTATCCCAGGTTATATACACTAATATCGCATCCCTATATCTTGTAAATTACATGTTGATATCTCCAATGCTGTAACCCCTGTCAGAGAGATAACAGTTCCAAGAAAAGCTATACTAGACATATCTCTCTTGAAGTCATAATATTTTCAGATAGATGTAATTCTTTATGTGGAAATTAATCTGAATAAAATCAAAAATAGCAACTGAATTGCTAAGTCATTGAAGAAGCAAATAATTGCTTCCTGAGTTGCTTCAAAGATTTGTGTTACGTCATTAAAATACTAAAAAACCAGATGAAAAATGTCAGAATTGGTAAACAGATGGAGTCCCAGAGATCTTTGCATATCAAATTACAAGCTGGTCCTAAATTCTGACAATGTGTATTTATTTTAAAAAATGAAGCAAATTGGTCTTATATATAAACCTCTGCAAACCTTGGGAACTAAATTGCTTTAACAGAACATAAAAATTCTGTGGATATGAAATTATACATAAAAGGCAATTTCTTTGCCATGATGAGATTATTCTGTATAACTGTTCTTCAGTACAAATTGCCATAGAAAAGTAGTTTGTCAATTTCATAAAGTGTGTACATTGCATCAACAACCTCTTTTTGTTTCATTTTATTCAATTTGGTTATGTAACCATGGGAACCAGAATTTTCCTGTCTTGAGATTTAGAGGCTTTAACTTGTTTGAACTGGTTAGAACTTGTTTTTTTCTGTCTCTCTGCATCTGCAGGAGTTTTGATAGTTCACCCTGTGCGAGTTTATCATTTTGGCAAAATATTGTGGTTGATTTAATCAAGATGGAATGTCTCCCAAGGAATTCCAGAAACATTAATCTAAATTCCCTCAAGTATAATTCCACAATGTCTCCAAGAAAATTATTTTTGCATAAAGGTTATCTCTGGTAACTATAATTGTAGCAAATCTGTGAAACTTTCTAAACTTGATTAAGAAAGAAAAATATGTTTATTTGGAATTTTAAATCACAAAATATGTAAATTCTGTTTTGAAATTATCAATAAAGGTTTTGTGGAATTAATGAAAAATAAAAATCATTATGCTGAATACACTTGTTAAGATATTGTGCAACTCTAAAGATTTAAAAATGAGAACTGAATATATGCTTAACACTTGTGAGAATTTGGGATATAAATCTTGCCAAAACTTAATGAAAAAATCAAGTTGACACTTCATACACTATATCTATTGTTATCCTGACATCCTTACAAATTAAATTCCAATTAAACATTCTATTTCCAGTGTTAACAAAATTATGGAAATATTAAATTCTCTTACATAATAGCTTTTAAAAGACTCTCTGAGAATTATTTTTCAAAAATAGACCTAAAGTGATTCATTTTTAAAAAAAAGTTTGGCTCTATAGAGAACATTTCAGATGGCATCTTATCGTCACAATGAAAATAAATTTCTTTCTTTTTTTTCAAATTTTTCCTCTTCTGTGTATATTGATAAGCAGTACAGTTATTCATCTACGGAGGTGTTCTGGGTGCAGCCAGTGATTAAACTAAGACTGCTTCTGGACCGTTTCCAATACATTGCTTCATCATTGTTTCTGCTGTCTGTGGAAATATACTTGTCATCCAACAAATCTGATGTCTCAGCACTTTTTTGTAACCACTGAAATTTTTTGAAACCTTTAGTGAGTAATAAATTTTTAAATTTCACTTGCTTGATAACGGTGTTAGTATCTACACCGAAACGTCGCAATCCTGCAATAGAGAAGTAGTAAATCCATATAACTTGTTCTCTAAAGTAATAAATTTGAACAGAAAGAAAATAACATTAAGATTAACTAATGGTGTATTTGGATTGACACACTTACTGCAATAACACAATTCTTGTCACT
The DNA here is from genome assembly GCA_921293015.1 of Phorcus lineatus. Classification (NCBI taxonomy): domain Eukaryota; kingdom Metazoa; phylum Mollusca; class Gastropoda; order Trochida; family Trochidae; genus Phorcus; species Phorcus lineatus. Next base: position 40,748,078 of record OV121096.1, read on the forward strand.
GAAAATAAATTTTGAATATAAAATTCAAGATTAAACATTCAGAGACTGAGAGGTTTAAACAAAATAATGCTCTGATGTGATATATTCACAATTTACTGATATGTTTACCAAAGCAATGATTGATGAGGTCAAGTAATAATATTGATGAAGAAATAATCACTTCTAATTGAGACTGATTGAGGGCATGTTGACACTTATATACTTAATGATTAACTATCAATTTACAAGAGACACAAAAATGTACAACCACATAAAAAATAAGAAATATTTCTAATTTGAGAACTTCCAAAGTTCATAATATATTTAAGATAATTCTAATATACAACCTATATATTAAAAAATGGGTAATCAATATATATTCTTTTGAAATATCAGTACCGAAACATCTTTGTATCTTAAATATATAAAAATGTTTCCTTTTAAAGAACTATTATACCTCATAAACTTATGGAATTCCTCATAAAATCTCAAGATTTAAGATGTAATGGTGCTTTATTATTCAATATCTGCACATCTTTGGGGCAAAGAGAGATTTTTGTTAAGATAACCAATTTTGTTAAGTCCTTTCTACTCTTTCTACTCTTTGTACTCTGCAGGAGGTTCAAAAAGTTCTTTATTTGATAATTGGCAGCACAGAAATGGATTTGTAAGGTCTTATAAGATTCTTTATTCATCCATTTTGGCACATTATGTCATCTCAAATATCCATTATACTAATGGACAGAGATAGCATTAAGTCACGACCAGCATAACAGGGATCTACAGCAAATATTGATTCGTATATCAAATTTATACAAGTCGGACATGCTGCAGCCCTACAATAACTTCTCTCTGTGATGCATGAAAAACATTCTCAGACTCGCTCAGTACCAATGAAATCCACACTACCAACAGTTCCAAGAGAGTATAGAAGACTTGAGAGATGAAATAATCAAGATATTTTGAATAAAAAACAACCTGTCTTAATATCTTGCTTTCCAAATGTTTATAGGAGTTCAATATTGGTTTGGACAGTGTAATGTTATATGCAACTGTGTATTTGTAAAGGGATCTGTAAGAACACTTTCTGCCATGAAAACCTTCACAAACCCCTCTCCCCCCCCTCCACCCCCTCCCCATCAACCACTGTTACGCCATGGAAACAAGTAAGGCTGGGTGAAGTGATTTTGCATTTAAGGATGCTATCAAGGATAATTTCACTTCACTGTTACCAGATGACAGCCTGCAACACTGTCTTAGGGATGTATTGCAATGAAACCTATGAGCATCTTGTAGAACATGCTAATGATTGGTAGTACTGTGGTAAAATTCAATGCAGCATCGCATCATACTAGTTCTCTATAGCAAATAAAATTAAAGTGACCCTGGAAGGATTAAAACCCGAGGTCAACCTGATCAAGCTTAGACCTGCGTATACGATACATTCAAATTCTTTGTAACAGAGAGAACAGTTTTCTACTCATTGCCTTCAATTATTTATGAAAGTGTTTTCCTTTTAACTTTAAATCATCAAAGTCCCATATCTAATAATCTTCTCTAGATTTATAAAGTTTCTGAAAATGAAGTAAATTTAATTAAAAGATTAATAAGTTGGCAAAGAATGGAAACTTAGTTTTACTTTTGTTCATTTTGAATATGAATAACTTGACATAATTATGAACCTAAAAGAAAGATTGTTTTGTGAATGAAAATAAGGTAACTCCTTTGTTTTACTGTTTGAAGTCTGGGGTTGAACAGGTTATAAACACCCCATTACTGTGAGTTAAATGTGTCAGGATAGAACATCAAGGCTTGGGTAGGATATAGCATATATAGTATAGCTGATAGTAACCAGTGATATGGGGCTATATCACACAACTATTGGTTACTTTGTTACTTTCAGTGATTGACACCTGAAATTGATACTAGTTGACCTCCTTATGTAGAAAATATGTAACAGATATTTATGAAAGTATTTGTCATTTGCATCTCCATTTTAGTGCAAAAATTCTGGTTTAAAGTGATCAATTTTACTTTTGTTTCACTAATCAGAGAACAGATAATATTTTTGGATTTATTCAACAAAAAGGGGAAAAGTTAGTACTAATGTAAAAGGTATATCTATTGTAACAGTCAGCCTAAAGCAAATGTAATAATTTCAACGGTTTAATTTCACTTTTATTGCATTAGTATGATAAGATTGATATCTGGAATATTTTAGAATAATGAATCTAGTTATTAATTACGTCAAAGATTAATACATAATTTAACCCTACATGCCCTAGGCTTTGTCAGTCCACAGGCCTAGTACAGGCTTCTGGCTTAAGAGGTTAAGTAATGATCAGTGCAATACATGTGAAATTGATTAGACGATCAAATAATTGATTATGTAATCGTGAAATTGCTTCCAGTCGAGTTGCTTCTATCAAACAGGTTAGGTTAGATCATGATCGCAGAAGCTGAAGTTATTAACTGTTGACACTTGTAATCGTATTACCACCGATTAGGTCAGATTTCTTGTGGAACGTTTACACAATCATCAGTGTCAATCATTCTGTTATCAAGTGTAGTTGCAATTTCTTAGATAAATGTTATTTTTCCTTTAAGAATTTGTATTAAATGTGGTGAACTTTAATAGTAATGATTGGTTTTTAAGTATATCTGTAGATTAACTTTTATTTTATTTGTTTAATTCTTTAAATCACTTTAGGTAGGGAAATGGTTATAGTTTTACAAATCATGTATACATTTGTTTAAAAACTGCTTCATGAAAAAAAAAATTATCTTGTCATTGGAAACATTTATTTTTGTTTTCCAGAGATCACTTTATGTATCTAAAAAAAACATGCTACTGCCCCTGGCAGACCTGTAAAATAAAAATATCAAAGGCTTTGTCAGTAAATAATTTTCTACCTATCCTTGTTTATCATGCACTCATATAAACCATTACTTATACCAATTTGTAGACTAACAAAGTCCAGTTAATCCCCACAGCACTTCTGGTCAATGTAGCAATGTACTGCAGAGCCAACTAATTCCATTGTGTACTGTTTGTTCTTTATCGTGTAAATAGCGACATAAACTACATTCCTTACAAACCAATGACCAGGCCTCTTTTGAAGGGAAATGAGAGCAACTTCATATTGGGAAAGGAATGGTGTTAACATGATAGTCTTCGGTTGTGATTTGACCAGTGATGTTTTCATGAGAGTGCTTGCTTTGAAAAGACCAGTGATCCTTGCACGAATGATTGCATATTTTAAAAAGACTGTAGATATTTGCATGATGGACTTATATTGTGAAGAACAGTGAGACAGACAGACTTTGGATGATGTTTTCATGAGACCGCACATTGTGAAGTCTATGAGACGATATTGACTTTGCAGATATAATCATGGATATGCTTTCAAAAGAAGGGTAAAATGATACTGTTTTTGTTCTTGCACAGTTTCATTAATTGTTTAGTTTTGTTGGCATTTTCTTTTTAAGGATAATGTTTCGTTTTATTCTCAAATGATTTTATATTCTTTTTCTGTAGAAAAAGGAAAATTTAATCCAATAATGAACTGCAGTTTATGTCCCAAAGTAACACAATCTATGGTGTGGTGTATTTTTTGTTTGTTCTAAGGTTATGACATTGGTGTCAAGCATTTGCTGAAATAAATTTCAACATTGTTTCATTTGTGTCTTATTTTACCATCCTCTTATATATTTCAATGATGTTTAATTGGTGTCTTATTTTACCAGTCTCTGAAATATATTTCAATGATATTTCATTTGTGTCTTACTTAAGCATTCTCTGAATATGTTCTGACGACACGTCAAAGTTGATTCATTTTATCATTGATAAAGTTTCATTGACGTTCATTTGACATTCAATAGCATGCCAAGCAATCTGTTTCAAAATTCAATCTGTTCCATATCTGATATTAAAATTATATGGACACAGTATGATTACTCCCTCAATATCAAATTTCCGCATAAATACCACTGGTCAAACTGTTCCTTTAATCAGCTGCCTGTTGAATTGCTCATATCTACTCATCTACCCGCAGAATGTTGAAAGTTAACCTTAAAGAGAGTACAATCATCTCAACTGCTGTAAATTCTTCCTGGAATCGTATTATAATGTCAAGAGAAGATAAGTTGTGGACAGTACACCCCAGTACAAACAATACACCTACGTATGTAGACATAAACAAAGCAGCCTTGTAAGGGGAGGAAGGTATTGTTGGTGACCTGAATGTACGAGAGTGACAGTATATTTACGAGGGTTAGATATCACACTGGCCGTGTCGCACAGGTAGGCTGCTACCTACCTTTCCTCACCTGTCTATACGAACTTGGATATTATACTCAGGTATGTTTCATAAGTATTGTTAAGATACTTTGTAAGTTTTAAAATTTTTACCATATGAGATTTTTGTGTGTTTGAAATTAATTTTGAAAATCATTCTACATCTTAAAAGAAATTGGGAAGATAAAGTAATTGCAGACTGCTACTTCTAGCAGTTTATATGAAATTTTGATTTCTCGTGTAGCATTAATAGGTAGACTTGTCAAATCCTCATAACGTCTAGGAATACATTTGTGCCAGATTTCAATATTAACACAAATTATATTCTCTGTTTCCCATGTTGAGGAAAGCTTCACATAAAGCTACTATCCATAACCACATACTGAAATCTTAGATTAATAGAAGAATTCTAATTTCATATTTACACGTTTGATGTCATGCAATTTTAAAAATAATTTCAAAATTCCTGCGGAAGAAAGTCTTATATGATTAATAAATTTCAAACATTCTTTTCCTTAATTATCATAATGAAACTACATCAAATCTATAAGGAAGAGCAGCCCTATCATTAATCTGGTCCTATACAGGTATATAACTGACCCAGTGTCAGGTACTGATATGGACACCGCTCACACTTTAGATATCAACTGGTGACCTATGTTTTGTCATGTGCATATTTTACTTACATTACATACAATTCTTATATGCACATTATTTGAGGATACCACTTGAACACATGTTGGTCATCTACCCCTCCCTTTAGTTTATGAAGCAAAATTTTATATTCTACACACAAATATTATACAATATCTGCAAGAGGTGTCCTAAATGTTTCTGACCTAAACATGAAAATTTAAGAAACTTAACAATGGTTAATTTTCCATATTTATCGGTCCTCCATCCATTTCTTGGTTCAGCATTTCATCTGCCAACTACCAATTGTCATGTAACCCTAAAAATTTCTTTGTTACTACATGTATACCAATTATCTAAGTGCACTTCCAAAATGACTTTCAAAGATCATTGACTTTTGCCCTCAGCTATGTCTTATCATCTGCATATTTTACATACTTTTATGAAAACAATTCGAATACTTATTTCTCTGACTGGGTTTTGCTCTGAATCAAATAATGAATATCTTGATTTACAACCTTGACATCGAAGGTATAGGGGGCGGATAGCACAGTGGTTAGCACATTTGGCTTCGGATCAACAGGACAGTGGTTCAAATCCAGCCAGGGGCATGGCAACTTTGTCTGCACTAGAGAAGTGTTCTACAGACAGTCAGGTTTGGGTGCAATGCTACACTGAATTTCTGTGCAGTACCACCCATGGTTCGCTAGTTCCAGCCGATGCTCGCAGGTTTCACCGCAATGCATAGCCAATTTGGTGTTGCGGGCTTTCACCCTGCAATAATACTAGCAGCCGCGATATAGGTGAAATAATCTTGAAAGCAGCGTTAAACCCCATATCACCTCACCTCGGAGGTATAGTGTACCTGAAAGTGTTACAGTATCTTGTTTGCTATAAGTAGTCTGTGAAAGTTGTTTATTGAAATGAACTATGATTAACAGTCTGATGAACAGGGTCTTAGTCAATGATAATTTTTTTTATTATAGTATGAAATTCTGGTATGTGATTTGTCCTGGTATATGTATTTGCCCAAACGTCAGATTACATTCATCTTAAATAAGTATATTGTCGATATATTAAATCAGATTACTTCATTTAGATGAGTAAAGTAATCAATTATCATCATCACTCATGTTTTGGAGGTATAAATGGTAATGGAATCTTTATTGACACATGGCATCTACAAAGAAGAGAATTTCTATGGAACTACGTCTCCTTCAAATGAAATACTGATTCACAGACTGGGACTTCTCACAATTTTATTGTAATTTTACCCACATAAACTACATTGAATACAGATCCTTTCTCTCTCACTAGACCATAATTTAAGTTGTAGATTTCATTTCCTTAAGTAAATTTCTCTTGAATTTCACCTTCAATTGGATCCTCATTACAATCCAGTTTTCAACTTAAACTTGGAGTTGAAGAATCTAATTTGGTGTGATGTAGTTCTAAGCAATTTTTTTCAAGAACTTTCTTTTCTTAAATTTTCTCAGCAACGAAACCAATTTCTCATAAAAGAAATGAAAAACCTTTTTCGCTCCAAAAGTTAGACAAGTGTGATGCACTGGTATGATTAGCAAGTTCAGTCTGAGTTTAATCTATACAGTAGCTATTTCAATCCGGGTTTCTAAACATAGGCATTCTTGAAGAACATCTGAAGTTTGTCCGATGGCGCCTATCTCTGTGTGAGACATATGGTGAAGGTAACCCAGTGGAAGTGTTCAGATCATCACATGTGAAGATCAAGAGATAATTACTTTGGCAAAGTTTCAGGCTTTATATTGTTTGAGTCATTGTTCGATTATTTTCAAGGAAAATTTTTAATGTTTTTCTTGGAATGTGTGTCTTGGTCATATTCTTAAAGATGAAGTATTTATTTACTTGGACATACTTTAGTCATTATTTCATTATTTACACGAAGGTTGATAAAGATCTCCTAATTCATGATTTTTGAAAAAGCTTAGTGCTATCATGAAATATGTTTTGCACATTGTTTGATGGAGTACCTCTATCAAAGTCCTTACTCCATTGTGAGGAAAGAGCAATAAGGTTTATTTGTACTGAATTTGTAACTTTGCATCCTTTTACAAATTAGATTTTTTTCATAGATTAGATTAAGATTTTTATGATAAAAGATGTAATGAGTTGTCTTTAAAAAAAATATGAATTCTTTTCAATCAATTTAACATGCAATTATTTGTAAGAAACAATTTTTGAAATTTTAAAAAAAACTGTGTTTATTTGGAACTTAATTTTCATTGTTGGTTTAATGGTTTAATTAACTAGACCTTCTTGTTGTAGCAGAGTTTTTTTTTGACATTCAATAATTTTGTGTATTTTCAGATATAAAGCCCAGTTGTTGAACACCAAAGTCATGTCTCAGTTTGACTCACTCCTTGACTTTGGGGAGTCCACCCCTGCTGAGACAAATGGAACAGTCCAAGACTCCCAACCAGTAGATGAGTTCGACCCTTTTGGACCTAGCCCAACTATTGAATCAAAGGGGAATATGGATGGAAATTTACTGGGGGATTTTACAGCTGAAACAGAGGTATGTAACATCAATACTTTTCATGATTGCAAAATAAATGTGACTGGATTACATATTGGCTGAATTGGTTGAGTGTCAGCTTATCACCTGGAAGACTGGGTTTGATTCCCAGTCTTGTCATACCAAAATACATTGAAGATGAGCATTGTGACATTCATTTTAATTATTGATTTGACAGAATAGCGCCAACTTCACAAAAAATAGTAAATTTGAAAAAAAACAAAACAAAAAACATATCCAAATCAAATAAAAAGAAACTTCTGAAATGTCTTTGTTAGTGCAATAATTTTTCATAGTCTTGACTTTTTGTAACTTTAGGTATTGATGAGTGACTTATTTGAAACTTAATATTGATATTTCATTCAAAATTATTAGCTTCTAACACTTGGGCTGTGACTTCATCATATAATATGCGGACAATCTCAGTTGGTATCTTATAAATTTTCAAACTATTTCCCTATTTAGAGGAAAGGTATTTTAAGATTGGCAAATGTCCAGACATAATCAAATCCTTCAACAACGTTCAGCTGTGGCAACATTCCTGTGCCTCAAAGACAAGAGAAAATCTTTTTAAAGAAATTTAAAATGTGAATGTTTTAATCGTAGCAGAAAAGCTCTTCATTGTCTGTCGCCTAACTATGGCTTAAACCTGGATTGTTGCCTACCTTTGGTAGAAGCTTGGTTATGCGTTGCCTAACTCTGGGCACATTGGGTGAACTATCCCTCGGTTTACTTCCATTGATAAGATTCATATTTTTTCACCTGGCTTTTATAAGCTTTGTTTGAGCTGTCAATATTGGAAGGTTTCCTTGATAGAGGTGTGTGAGATATCTTCTACAGACAGGTAATACAGGGGTGACAGTGTAGTATTGAGAGCCTTTCTCATTCAGTTTATAATTCAATTAGGAATGTCAGTTTAGAATGTCAGTTTTACAAAAATTCATATCGAAGAAAATTGAAAACTCCAATCAAAAATGGTTTTCACTGAGTCTAGCTTTGAGCAACCATCACAGGCTCCATCCCTGCCTTAATTAACATTCTTCCTTCCTACATTTACTAGTGCCATTTGACTGGTTAACTTTGGCATAACGGAAAAATTACTAGACATGAAGACACATTAAAGTGGTCTTATATAATATAAGCGACTTTTGTGAATTCTGAAGTATTTGGAAATAATTGTTGTATTACATGATCAAATTCAAACAGTGAAAACTTGATGTGGGTTTCAGTGCCCATTATTTTACCGTGCCAATTAGGAGTTCTCATCCTTAGCAATGATATATATATATGATTATCAGTTGCCTATATGAGTAATACAACCATCATATTAAAGTAATAAATGCTTTCCTGTAACATTATGTGTAGATTTCAAATAAAATTATATAATAAACTAATATCAATATTGATTGATATTGATTTCTATGAACAGATTTTCTTCAAATGATTCTAAGTTTTAAGACATCTGCTAAATCTTATCAATTTGTGTTAAGATTTTATTCAAAGGAACAAAAACATGTATATAATAAGTAAAACACTTTTCAAGGATGTATGTAACAGCTATTATATCAAGGGCTCTTTGTTCAGTGAGTGACACAAGAAAACAATTAACAATAATGACGACATTATTGTATGTTATGCCACATTCCCCGTTAGCCGCTCCTCTAACCTAATGTTATGTAGTAAAAACTTGGTGTCAGGCTTTGTTTATGGAATTCCTTACAAAAACAAGGAGTCCTGTCCTTTGTTTATTTTACAACTGTTTCCTCGTTTATGGAGTAATTCAAGACGGTTTATAAAGTAATATAAAACTATTCTCCTCTGTTATCCCCTGCAATGTGTTTGAGTCATTGTAAAGCAATGTATACCTATCTGTTTACCTGTCATATAGACACTTCAACATCCTGGTGCGGTCGCGACTTAGTCATTTAAAGAAAATGGCAAATGTAATGCATATGATCATTACACGCCCGTCAAAGGACCGCAGTGTAATATTTATACGGCGATATTAAAGTAGTGTAATACCGCTTCAAGTATGACGTCACAATAGTGTGTGGTTGTCAGTCACAATTTAAGCACTGTCGTCACAATGGCAAGTCACAGAAATGTCTCCTTCAGTGTAATTTCGACAATTATGCTTGATTGCTGAGGTCTAGTAATAAACTGAATACTAAACTTCCTTCCATTTATTACTATTTTTATTAAACTTGTTAATGATTTTGGTATCAAACTCGCTTTCGCTCGTTTTATTCTAAATCATTAACTCGTTTAATAGAAATAGTATTAAATGGAAGGTCGTTTCGTATCCTCTATATTAATGGTCCTTCCCCTCATCCTCACAACAAACTATCAAGTTATAAATTTGATTTCTTATTCATCCAATTGCAAGGTAATCTAAATTCAGCCCCTCAATGTTTGTGTTTATGTTTAAGCAGAGTCAAGATGAAACACACCTTTTCACATGAAATACAACATATGACCATTTTCTTTTGTCCCCACTCTGCAGGTAGAATAATCATTATATTATGCCTATTATCTACAGTTAAGCTTTAATTCCACGAACAACAATTCAATGCACCGGGAAGCTAAAAATGCTAAAGTAGAACCTGGTTTGAGCACAGCATTCACATAAAAACAGTAACTATTTCTTCAGGGAGCATGATGAGTGTTGAGACCAGATCTGACACATTCTGTGCAATTACATCTGATGATGTCACAGGCTGTGGAGGTGAGATGTGACTCACTACCCATCTGTGCATCTCTCCCCCTTCTGCCCTTCTCCCCTTCCCCATGACATGAAGATGCAACCATCCCTCTCCCCCAGTCCTCCCTGTCACCAGTTATGTCTGTTAAAACATCAAAATAAACCCCTCCCCCTAATCTCTACTTCCTCGGATCTTCTCTTCTCTTTGTTATTTTTTCTCTCCCCTTCACTTATCTCACCAGTTATGATTGTTTCAACATCCCCGACCCTCACCCCTCTCCAAAATCTTAACTCCATGGGGAAACTACTTCCCTCATCCCTATTCAATGTACCCTCTTTATCACCCTTCCTCTTATCACTGCTAGAACATAATTAATCCCCCCCTCACCCCTACAGGAAAGTACTCCTCCTACCCCACCCCCTTTAGAAGAATATTTATTGATTTTCCTATCTCTCCTCCTCTGCCAGTTCCCAGTTATGACTGTCTGAACATCTATTCCCCTTGGGTAAATCCCTCATGCATCTCCCCTCCCACAGATCACACAGATGCCCCTATCAGACTTTCCCCTGCCCCCTGAGAATAAGTTATCATTCAGGCCCCTCTGTGTGATCATCACCACCCCCAGGGGACTTCAGTTCTCCCCTGAAACTGATAACCACCCACACCTTGCCCACATGCCCAGCAACCCCAATCTTTCTCTTTTTCCACCTGTTATTCTTATACGTCCTTTACTCACCCTAGGTTGGCAAATCATCCAATAAAATCTATATATTATGAAACCACGAGCCCCCAGTCCCACTTTTCCCACAAGTTCTTCTTGTGCTCCCTTACCCCCCGTGGGTAGTCAATTCATCATCTAAATGTATATGAATATCTGCATTATTTAGAGTCTAGTTTTGCTAAATGATAACCTACACTGTATTAATGGCTTCTACTTTAACACACCTATTTACTTTATGCTCGGTCATGAAGTAAACTAACCCGTTGCCGTCTGAACCCAAGTTACGCTTTAACCCAAGTTACACTTTAACCCAACCAACCATGTCATGTTTAATATCATATAAAACCTATTCCCTTGTGCAATTCCTTAACACAATAAATATCGGTATCCTTATATTTTCACCCAGCTTCTACAATCTCAAACATCCGGTTTTATATGTGTGAAAGAACCCATTCTTTTAGTCCTGCTCTATGTATACATACAAGATGAATTAAATTACTAGTCTAATTCCTCATTCAACAAGTTTAGACTCCATTACAAATTTTTAATCTTATAGTAAAAAATTTAACTTCATACCATAAAGGTACCATAAATAGTCTGAAGTTTATGCATGACCATTTCACCCTTTCTTGGTGGTCTGGATTGCAATATATTGAGTTGTCTCCCTTTGTCCATGTCAAGACTTTGGGATTGTTTATAAATACTTTCGGTTGTCGTCCAATGCACAAAATCTGAAGTTCATTTGTTCATATATAGACACCATTTCTTAAAAATAGAAATATATACAATACTGTTAAAAGTAATTTTCCTAAAAGATTCAGATAATTTACTTAATTTAACCCAAATGAAAATATAATCCAGAAAGCTAAAAAGACTATTAGATAATATTAATGCTTGAACAACTTATGACAGAACAGTAAAATGTTGAAAACTTGTAGTCTTAATTCCTTATTCTTAATCATTACAAATCTCACATCATCTTCCCATCAAATCTCACTCAAGAAACAATACATTATAATGATGAGACCACCCATAAAGAAGAGTTGTGAGAGACTCTTTATTGATACTACTACTATACATAAGATATAAGAAAAAAGTAACATATAAAAAGGAAATACTAAAATGGTTTTAAATGTTTCACAAACAAATGAACAAAAAAGGTTGCTGACATGAAATAAGAACATTTAAAACAAAAGTTTAGACAATATCTATATTGTTATTGATATTAAGTTGATGTGTATATAAAGACTACTAGCTCCCTTTTTCAAAATTCCTGAATCCGCCACCATTGAGCTAAGATTTCCAGTCACTTCCTACCAAAAGCGTTGCACTGTTGCTGTAGGGTGCAAAATGGAAACAATAAAATTCTTGTAGTTCTTTTTAAAGAGTTATTATTATCCAAACTCTATTAAGACAATGAATACATTTTCATCTGAATTACATTCCTCCTTCAGATAATTATTGTAGGTTAATTTTTTCAAATGAAAAAAAATTAAAATTTGTGGGTTTCCATAACTAGGCATCAGTGAAACAAGCTTTTAAAGGTTAACATTTCTCAAACATGGACAGATCAATGGATATTTTTACAACATTAAGGAAGTTATTTTTCTGTTCGTTGCATAGCTTAAGACGTTGTTTGTCGCCTGGAAATCCGTCCGATGGGAGTGGACATTATATTATGGCCATCAAGAAGGTGACTCTACGAGTGTAAATATAACATAGTTGAGTTGCATGTGTCACAAGAGGCATCTGGGATTGATGTTAAGACTTTATTTATTAACGGGATTAACCGGAGTTTATCTGCCACTTCATCCATGTTTGTTTTCTTTTTATGGACCTTAACAATCAGGCTTCAAACCAAAGATGGCTCAGAAAAGCTGCATGTCACATTCCATGTGCCAATCGAGAAAAATGAAGTTTTAAAAATGTGAAATTTTCTCTGTTTACTTGAAAGGTTTTGAATTCCAGCTTATAATAAAGTGCATTTCTGAAAATAAGAATTAACGATTTGGTCGCTATGTTATGAAAATAGAAGCAAGAAAGTTTCTAATTCAGCAAAGATAAACACTTGAATTGCTAAATTGATAAATTTGAAAAATGTCTGCATGGTCTATTTAGAAGAATCCCAACCAGGATTATCAATAGTTAGAGTTAGAATAATAGAGTTATCAAAAGAGTGAGTATATTTGTGCTTTACTTCCTGAAAATTCACAGTTTGAATAAACAAAAATGAGGTGAGGCAAGGTGATTTGGGGTTAAACACCACTTTCAAGTATATCACTTGTATCAAGGCTGATAGTATGCTTGCATGAAAAAAGCCCGCAAAACTATTGTAGCTATGCATTGCGGTGAAACCTGCGAGCATCGGCTGGAACTTTAGAAGCATGGATGGTACTGCACTGAAATTCAGTGTAGCATTGCACCCAAACCTCATTTCATGTAAATCAATTCTCTACTGCAGACAAAGTTTCCGAGTTACAAATCCAAAGTTAAAGGTGGTTATGAATTTTCATGTTTTCCCAGACCAAAGTCTCGTTACCTGTTAAAATATGGAAGAGAAAGCCTCAGAAAATATAAGTAAAAAGGATGCGCTGCTTATCTTGTTACTGTCATTGTGTTTGAAGAAACTAACTAATTTATATTTGAATTCATTTGTGCTATAGTGTCATGTTTAGGTCATAAGTTATCCAATCTTTGTTCGTAAATAACATGCGGTTATTATTAAAGAATGCTGATTCAGGTGAAAATTACCTGTCGAACAGGTGAGAATTCTCACACCTTACTTTGTGTAATAGGTATTCAGTGAAGAATGTGGATCAGATTTGAGCAAGAACTGACAGAATGTTAAGATGCTTTGTTTCAAGTCTTGAGTGTCAGAGCTATTTGTAATTTATTTTTTGGATCCCTCTAGAGAATAAAGTTAACACAGAGGGATGGGAAAGAGGACCTTGCAGCACAGGAAATAACAGTATTTTTATTTTACATCTAAATAATTTTTTCAGCAGTTTTCAGAAATTAAGTTTGAAAAAAAAGTTTATTTCTTTAAATGGTTCAAATTGTTTTGTTTTCTTGTGATAACAAATGATTTATGATAGCATGAATTTGACTATTACTTTATGATACTACTGTCCATATCTTTTAACGGAGTATTGATCAAAAATTAGAAATTGTCATATGAACTATATTAACAAATGATGGTTGTCTTTCATACATACTGAGAATCAAGTGGTTTATCCAGGAGTTTGAAAAGGGATTTGGGTTGGTTGGGAGTTGGTGGGTGATGGGGGCGGTAGTGGTGGTGTTTAAAATACCATCGGTGGGTTTTATAACCCCCTTTGGAATCCTAGCAGAAAAACATCCAGTCTTCACATTATGTACTACTTTGAGATCTTAACAAAATACCGACATTTGTCCAGGTTTTTAAATATGAACAAATATTTGATATCAATGGTTAACCAGGACATAGGGGAAATTCCTAACCACTTTATTTGTTATTGTCCGCTAAATATCTTGACCTCACAATCAGGGAATTGACTTGATTCAGGGTCTATCTTTAGCCGTCAGTTCTTGATCAATGATGGGGATACCCCACCCAGCGTCATGAATAATGTATTTGTAACAAGGCCATACACTAGCGTCGTCATCGTTGGGCTCTGAATCAGAGAGCGAGGGTTCTGAATGTTATAGTCCCCTCTCAAGGTTTTATCATTCCTCAATATCTAGTGAAATCAGAGATTCCTACTCGTTAAGGTAGGTCAAATTTGAGTCTCAGGTGATTACAGGTGTAATATACAATGCAGATTATTTATTAGAGACTTAAGGGTACTTGCATCATGAGGAATTTCAGAATCAGAAATGGAGAAATTAGGTTGTAGGCTTGTCCTGTCTTAATTTCTCTCATCTGCGTTGTTGTCACTGTAAGGTGAAATTTACCTTTGATCATGTGACACAGGTGTTTACAGGTGTGACCTTGTTCAGACAGGTATGTGTCTTTGATTAATGATTTTGAGGATTATTTTGATACAGATGGATTGGAAGGGTTATCAGGTCAAAGGTCAGTGTACGTTACAAGAAATATTACAGAAAAATGTTAATAAATGTTACCTGGAGATATACAAGATGAATCGATACTTTTGGGTCAGATTTTTATTGATTTTATTCTTAAATTTTTTTTTTGCTATGCATGAAATGAACTTCTAATCTTTCACATTTTATCCTTGTGTTTTTGTTTTTGTTTTTATTTTCTTACCTTCACCTTCATTTACCTACTCAATCATTGTTATTTTTGTTATGCATATCATTTAGAGATGACAGTTTTATACGAAATGTATATATAATTTTCAATCTTTAAGAAACACATTCTGATCCCTGTTATTGCTGTGAGTTGTGTAGTATTGATAAGCATCCACCAACCACCACTTTTAATTATCTCAATGAAAATAATTTCCCTTGACTAGTTGACCTATAATGTCACAATTATGTAGCAAGCGCGTACATACTTCCTTAACTTTAAATAAATATCATGCCACATCTCTTTTACTTTGATTTACTCTTTTCAGGATTCTTGTAACATGCTGAAAACTATTTATGAAAATCCTACCCAGAGTAGTCTACCCTTACATATATACCTGATCAAATCATTCTCCTCTAGCACTATCAAGTTTGCATTTGTTTGAACTACTCATAATAACATAACAAGACCAGATAACCTTGAAGACAGAACTGATCAGATAGAAGTCCTTAATGATAAATGAAGAAGTCTAAATATTTAAAAAACACATGCCATATCCCTTTAATGCTAGGAGTTTGTACAGAGTTTGTGAGTAACTGATAAACCAAATATGATTATCATAATACAAGTAGCTTCCCTTGAAAAGAGAACTATTCATTTTATAGTTCCACTGCAAATTTATACATAAATTTCAAACATTAAACACATGCCATATCCCTTTAATGCTAGGAGTTTGTACAGAGTTTGTGAGTAACTGATAAACCAAATATGATTATCATAATACAAGTAGCTTCCCTTGAAAAGAGAACTATTCATTTTATAGTTCCACTGCAAATTTATACATAAATTTCAAACACTAAACACATGCCATATCCCTTTAATGCTTGGAGTTTGTACAGAGTTTGTGAGTAACTGATAAACCAAATATGATTATCATAATACAAGTAGCTTCCCTTGAAAAGAGAACTATTCATTTTATAGTTCCACTGCAAATTTATACATAAATTTCAAACATTAAACACATGCCATATCCCTTTAATGCTAGGAGTTTGTACAGAGTTTGTGAGTAACTGATAAACAAAATATGATTGTCATCATGGGAGTAGCTTCCCTTGAAAAGAGAACTATTCATTTCATAGTTCCACTGCAAATGTATACATAGATTTCAAACATTACATGCCATATCCCTTTTTTGCTAGGAGTTTGTACAGAGTTTGTGAGTAACTGCCACATCCCTTTAACGCTAGGAGTTTGTACAGAGTTTGTGAGTAACTGCCACATCCCTTTAACGCTAGGAGTTTGTACAGAGTTTGTGAGTAACTGTCATATCCCTTTAACGCTAGGAGTTTGTACAGAGTTTGTGAGTAACTGCCATATCCCTTTAACGCTAGGAGTTTGTACAGAGTTTGTGAGTAACTGCCATATCCCTTTAACGCTAGGAGTTTGTACAGAGTTTGTGAGGTATTGATAAAGCCAGCATGAATGGACAGACAGGCGATGAATCAGAACGTTCGGGTAGACACCCATAGACACAGGTAGCGTGTACTTCACTAGGTAAACCTGATCTAGGAGGTGTATCTGGCTCACAGGTCGTTACAGGTAGATAAATACCTTGGTGTCCGATAAAGATTTCACATCAGTTTTTACACAGGTAATTATTGCAGTTTGTTGTCCATGGTTGTAAGGCTGTGTGTGATTAAAGTGTGCTGGGAACTGAGCTTAATTTGATGCGATACCCTACTGTCAATAATAGTTCATATCCTCCATATTGGTTTAACAGGTGCCCTTGTTTGTTTTCATGTCAATCTTGTCAAATGTCATTCATAGTTATTACCTGACTGCTGTGTGCAGAGGCTGTTACAAATAAGACATGTATTTTAAAGGTCAATTGTTGCTTCAATACTTTATTATATATATATTTGAAAATGTTGCAGTAAGTTTTCGTATTTCATGTCAATTTCATACCAGTATATCATGTTCCTCCCACATTCAAAATAGAATCTGCCTGTCATTACAGGCTAGGTGCATTACAATTTCATTCAGATAGTTTCTACATCTGAAATAAGTTTTCCTTGGATTTGATCGACATTGGTAATGCAGGAATTGTTTGATTTACCATCAAGCCTTTTCATGTGCTGCATGCAGAAATTACATGTTCTCGTGTTTTATCTTTATGGAGAAGCAATACATTCTGCATCAGTGATTGTTCAAGGAAATGTGATTGTAACGCTTCTAAACTTCCAGGTATTGCAGGTGTACGTGAGAGTGCACCTGTTATATATTTTTATATAGAGTCAATGTTAACGAGTTTGTTATATCATGCCAATATGATTCAGGTAGACATTTATTGCCTGTCATACTCTGCATAAAGGGATTTTTCAAATGTCAAGAAATCATGTTCAAGGATTGATTCTTATGTCACCTGTAACACCTGTAGTTTGTACAATCGTTAGTATAGATTTGTTGTCATTGATATACTCCGTGTAAGAGGGAATGTTGTCAATGTTGTCAATGTCAGGAATATCTGTGTAAATGGAACTTGTAAATTTGGTTATTTTGAGGTTTTTCGATCTTGAAATTAGATATGAAATAATTTCACTTTTGGACAGGCTGTCTTTCAATGTTATTCACACACTTTCACATCTTTATTAACTAACTAGAGGATTGTACAACCAATTACCTAAGAGATTAGGAAAATCTATTACTGTAGTGCATTTATGCTATAAATACCCATCAAATTAAGCTGTTTTAAATGAACCTAAGTGGATCATGTGTGGACAGCATAGATTATCAAACACATATATTCAATGAATATTGCCTCGTTCGCAATTTCCTATTTATTTAAAACGAAAGGTTTAATTGGTTATTTGGTCCTAATTATGGATAAATGTAATATCCTTCCACTGAGCGATTATCTTATTTATTACATAATGTCATTGAAGTGATCTATTCAAAATTTCAATTTAATCCTTAACACAGATTTTGACTTATATGATTCTTTGAATAAATAAGTTCTAATGCATGTACAACTGTTACATCAGACCAACAAAGTGTAACAAAAAGACATAATCCTTCTTTTGAACCACCAAGTGATCAAGCCAGAGATATGCCTATACATCTCATTGTACCCACGCTAATGATTAAAAGTTCAAATCCTGTTTTCCTGCTTGTTGACCCATTTAGATAATGCTATCCAATTTTGGATACAAATATTACAACTGACCCGGAAGTATTTTTTAAACTTCTTTGGATTTTTTTAATGCAGAGAATATCAAAGTTATGGTTTATTGTGACACCTGTATATCTTTAAATATATTTTGTTCTTAATCAAAACTTCCATTTTTATTTTGATAAAAATTATTTTGGATTTTAGGAATTATGTTATTGATCTTTGAAAGTTTGACCTTTGCTGTCATGAATACATAAAAATGTATAAATCAAAATCTTTTCAAACAAACAATTGAATTGTCTATATAAAACAGTAATTCTAACTTTAGAATGAAGAGTGGAGATTATCAATAATTTAATTGATATCCAATTCATCTTCATGTAATTTAAACCCATAGATATTAATAATGTAAATATAGGCCATATCTGATGTTTAGAAATATATTTGTTGGTAAAATACTAGACTGTTTTTATTAATGAGTTCATTATCATCGAGTTTCAGCATTTATTGCTCTATGTTAGTAATTACCCAAAGAGGAAATGACTTTATTCATGGTTTTAATTGTTCTTTAAATCTATTATGTGAATTATTATTTTGCAAGTAGCAGTGGTTGCCGATTTCACTGAGGAAGTTACAAATCTTATTTAACAGTAACTTGTTCATATTGCATTGTGAGGTGACTTTGCCTGCATGAACATTAATCAAAAAAATACCTCCCTGTATATTTATCTTCAATTATCGAATATTCACTTTGATCTCTTGAAAATGAATATGAAATATGCTCATTAAGGTAAAACATACCTGTATATACCTGTATCAAAAGCAAATCATGTACAAATGGACACAGTAGCAGTGGTGCAAATTATACATTCCTTAGTCGACATCAATTTCAAATTATTCCTTCAATTATTAAACATTTGTTGATATTTCGACCACTTGTGGTTGTTTCTTTCCTACTATATCATTACCTATATACCTATCCCTGCACACATGTACGCAGTGGCAAGAACAACTCATATATTGCATCTTTGACCTTTACAACAGCTAGCCACAATCCAAATGTGTACCCTTTAGAGGTATTACCTGTACTTGCTTTGGAAATCATTTAATATTTGCTTTTAATTTTGGTGTGTATTTCAATATTTTTTAGACCTTGAATACAATGAATATCTTTAACAACAATAGTGTAGTAGGGATGTCTAGTAAACTTCTTTGACATTTACTAAGCCACAATCACACTTTTTAATTTTTTGTGTTTAACCTGGCTTCATCCATTATTAGCATTCGCTAGTGTCCATATTATTATTCTGAAAACAATTGAAATCTGGTGGTGAATCATATAAAACATATATATTTCTGATCTAAACTGTGTAACAGGTCACCATGTACATTTTACATTTCATGATTGACATTTAAGCCATGCAGACTAATTCACGCTATTATGAGAACTGTTCAGTTCAGACCTTACTTGAGCTTATACATGCAAATGTACACACATACAAAAAAAATTTCTGATTTGTTATATAAAGTATCATTAATTTGAATTAAATGATTGAAGACAGGTTAAAATTGCTTTTCACTATAAATTTTCTTATGAACAAATTCAAATTGTTTTTAAAAGTGGCATAAATGATACTTGCTTTCTATATTTAAGAAATAGTTTTCAGGTTTTGTTTCTGCAGATTGTTTAGCCTTCATGAATGAAGCCTTACTTAAGAATTACTACTTGTTACCCTTGTTATGACTTACGTACAGTCCCTAGAATTCAAATTTCATTGTTTGATAAGAAATGAAATAAAATACCAAGAATGGCAAGGAAAAACAGACTTGTCAAAACTTTCTAGACTAAATAATGTTCCTTTATATATTTTTCTCGTAATTTGGGGGAATTTTAAGTTTTGGAATTTTTCCAACATTTTGAATACCAAAGTTAATTACATAATTAACAAAATCATGTAATTGATATGCTTGATTAGGTCATCACAACCCAGCAGCCTAGCTCAAGTATCTGGCTCAAGACTTTAACAAGGAGTTCCCCTGTTTAACATACCAGCGACCCAATCTGAAATGCCTCGTAATTCATTGTCCTGTTGCATGGGCATGGACATGTAATGGACACAGCTCTATGTCTGTCTATCATTCTGTCACAACATTGAATTCCAGCCCATGTTTGGTTAAAATGGAAGAGCTCAACAAGTGATATGTACAGTCTGACCTCCATGCTTCATAGAGTTGAATTCTATGGGTGCAGTGGTACAGAAAGTCACATGGCCCCCTGAGCTTTACAAAGAGGTTGTTCATTTCATTCCGGTTTCGTCTATAGCGAAATTTACAAGAAGTGATCACTGTCCGAGGTAATATTTGTGAATCTTTATTCTCATGGGAAGTTTATCGATGTGGGAGAGGTTTCCTGCGTTGAAATTTGTGAATAGCGTTATAGTGAGGTCGGTAGGTCTAATGTGGCGTTAAAGTGAGGTGTTTAGAATTTAGGGGGAAGGGGCTAAAAACGGAAGCAGTGTGAGCAAGGTGTAGATAAGGAGGGGGTTGTTGGCTGTATATCTGTGTATATCAACTTCATCTCGGTTATACTGGACTTTCACTGACCTCTCGGATATTATACTGACCGATACGTTTCAGTAAGTAATCATTGTATGATAAATACACACTCAGCGTTTTGTTATCATGATGGACGTAGTTGAAAGTTTTGGAAAATATGTTCACAGTTTTGAAACTATGTTATGTTGGAATGCTTTGGGATTTATTGACTGGATAAATGTCATGTTGCGAAAATGATATAAAGCTATGTTAATTATGACAAAATAAATATTAATTATACAGTTGATTATGACTGTAAACGTTTCCCTGTTTAGCTCTTGCACATGGTTTAACTCTTGAATATGTCATATTTACATGTCACTTTGGCATGCTGTATTCTTCATGTTTTTGGGAATAACTGTATATCAGCATGTGTTGTACCAAATATTGTACCTAGTTTTGTACTAATATGTTTCTTTTGATATATTGATTTAGAACTAGATTTCAGAAAGTAATGATTGTAATGTTGACAAGATTTAATGTTTATGTCAACATTTGGTTAATATGTTTTTTTAAAAGTATATATATGATTGTTTCATGCTTTACAAGATACCATCAAATATCAACTCCATATCAGCATTTTGTTTCAAGTCATTAAAGACCATTTTAGGATGTCTTTGAATCTATACAACTAATGGACAATGATTTACACATAAAGGTCTTGTACTAAAATGATCAAATAATATTTTCACCACTTTCTCAAGAACATAACCAACAAAGCATAATTAATTAATTAAATTCAGTAATTAAAGTATAAATATAACGATCAGGATATGAACTTTTGAATGCTTCAAGATTGAATTTTTTTTCGTTTTTAACAATTGTAGGTTGTTATATATTCTTATATGTGTAGGATCTTGCTTCGAAGTATTAGTCGAACTTGACATGATATGTCCTCTGGATGCAGTGTTATTGTTTTACCCTTATAGTCCTGCTTTAGATAAGATAGGAGACATCTGTGCCACAAGGCTGGAGTTTTGCTCTTATGCTTGGCATGTAGTATTGTTTGTATCGTAGCTTTATTCTTAACTATGTTCAACCTTTGTGTCAATATAGCTTTTGGTACAAAATCATGCGTTGATTATCATTGATAAACAGCAGGCAGGCAAATAATATTTGTTATATGTTATGTGTTATATACATTAAATGTATGACTTTATTCATTTTGTATATAATTTAAGCTGACAACAATTAAATTTTATCAAAAGTGTATATATATATAGGATATACGTAAGTACAAATGTATCTGTAGGTAATGGTGTGGACAAGATTGTGTGAGAAAAGATATGCAGAGTCAGTGATGCGGAACTTAAAAAAAGCTATTGTCAGACAGGTTAGGAATTCAGTCATGGATGACTGGTCACGGTTTGTGAATATGAAATCATTTCATCTGTCAGACTGAGATAAACCTTCCTGCTGTCATCACAAACCATAAGGTGGGTTTTAGAACCACTAGCTGGATAAGATGAAATAGGTTTTACAAAATGCTTGACATTTCTAGACACTTTCATGTGTGTTTTATCTTCAACCTTCACCTCGAAGTAACCAGGAGCAATTCATATAGAATATCTTTAGCAAGTCTAGCTGCTGATTACAAGACTTTTACGTTACAAGGCCAAGAAGATTAATTTAGAAAACTTTTTAAAATGTCACTAAATAAAAAAAGACAATAATTATATAGATCTCTAACATTAAACGTTTGGAAAATGTCCTTTAATGAAAATAACAACATTCAAAGGAGTCTTTGAGATAGATTCTTTACGGAGAGCTTTAAAGTAAGCTAAGTATAGTCATTATTTGTTTTATTCAATATATAGTTGATGTGACAAACCAATATGATGGTTTTACTATCAAGGTGACATGGACAATTAAAAATGTTACAAAGCAGTTCTCTTGCAAAATTTCAAGAATGTCTCCAAGGTTGCCCTTTAAAATGATCTCTTGTGTATGCTTCTGTCCTAAACTTAACCCCCTCCTATCTCTTCACCCCCTGTCCACATTCTCTCAACATTCTCTCAACATTCTCTCCACACCACATTCCTTAACTGTCTCACATTTTCTCCACATTCTTTCCACACTCCCTCCACTCCACATTTTCTACCCCTCTCACATTATCTTCACATTCTCTCCCCACTCTCCACATTCTTTGCACACTCCCTCCTCCACTCCACATTCTCTACCCCTCTCACATTCTCTCCACATTCTCTCCCCCACTCTCCACATTCTCTCCACTCTCCCTCCTCCACTCCACATTCTCTACCCCTCTCACGTTCTTTCCACATTCTCTCCTCCTCTCCACAGTCCCTCCCCCACCTCTTTCCATTTGTCAGGGTCATAGCAGCTCAGATAAGAGAATTGTTGAAGCAACTGTCAGGTTACACAGAGCCTGTAATCAATTGCTGTTTGCAACTTTACTCTGGTATTTAGTTGAATTTGCTCGAGGCTATAGGAAATCTACAAGGAATATAACTTGCCAAAGCTTGAAACTCCTACAACAACTGTCTGGCCTAGCTGGGGTCAGGGGTCAGGACGGAACATATTTCTCACACTATCCGTACAGTGTTCTGTGGAGAGGAAATTTAGTGTTTTCCTCTTTATACTGTAGTGATTTGACCCTACTTGTGAGTTGGGGAGATTTCAGGTTTGTCCCCATTGATATATTCATTTGTTTTATTGCCCTTTGGTAATGTCATTTTTGATCATAGGATGTCTTTAATGATATGTGTTTGATTATCATATAAGTTTTATATGGAGATATAGCTTAGTATTTAGTATACTTGAGTTATTTAACCTACCTGAGAATGGGGAGATTTCAGTTTTCTTAGTGTTGACAGTCATATTTCAATCTGAGGGTTATCTTGAAAAGCATATACACTTAGTATCCATGGTATATCATATGCAGAGAAAATACAGTATGAACTTCTTGATGTTGAAGTTGAAGTGAATATGACCCTACGGATACCAATCAATGGGAAACAGTTCACGTTTGTTGGTCTGAGTTATGATTTTGTAATATTTGTGATATCTGTGTAATATCATATCTCTGACACTATCAGTGAGTTGATATAAATTTTAGACACAGGAATATATAAACTCACATGGATTTGCATCAAGTAAAATTTAATCTTGGGGGAGGGGGGGGGGGGGGGGGGGTTGCATGGTCTTTGGTAGAGCTGTCATACATTTACCCTGATGGTTTGCTGTTAACATATTCCAGCATATATGATATATTTTGCTGATGTTTGCAGTCTTTACTCTCTCAATGCAGGAATGTCTTCCTGCTAGGTTTTGAATGGGTTATTGTTTGTTTACAAGGTGGCTTGATCTGAATTTCAGGGACAAACCCACTATTGTCTGTGTATTTCATGCAGGTTCTTTGCAGTAGATATCAGGTTAGATTCCCTGAATCCATATGCAAAGTTGAGCTGTGGTATCGAATAAGGAGATCTTATGTTATCTTATAGTGTACTGTGTGTTACAGAGGCTATAGTTACTTTGTGTATCTTGGTCTATGTGTGATAAGTGCTCAATATGTCCAAGCTTGTTGTATTCATTCTTTGCTTATTGTGTATTACCTATCCTTCTTTGATGTGTAGTGAATTGCTATTCATGCCCTCTCAGCTTGTCTTTGACTTGTTCTTAGCTTACATGGTTGTACACAATGTCTTATGTTTGCTTCTTTGGTGTATTACATATTGGTGTATTACAATCATGACAGTAAAACATGTATATTTCAAAACCCATAGATGAATATTATTGTATACTTATGTGTATTTCCCTGATGATTGTGTATTAATGGCTTTTTCATTGTGTATTCCTCACCTAGTACAAAAAAACCTGTTTGCTAGATACATTCTAAATAATGTTTTGTCCATTACCTCATCTACCTAAGATTATCTCATCAATGTTAGCTGCGAAATAGGTGCAGGTTCTTTGGTATCCTGTAGCTTGTGGGCCCTGCCATACATCTTGGCTACAATACAATTGGATATTCTTTAGAGGCGATGTAGATTACACAATTGTGAACACAATCTTCTCTGTATAATCCTTTGTCTATTTCCTATTACATATCACCTGTGTGCACCTACACCTTTCCTATTGCGTATCACCTATATGCCCCGGCACCTTGTCTATGATGACCCCCTGGGGTGAGGAACTATTGTTGATTCACCTGTTGTACCTGCCAACTGACAATTACACCTGTATTTCTAATGCAATTGCACCTTTCTCACCTGGTTTTGACTTCTCTTTTGTAAGCCTAATCCTTCACGTCACACTTCAGTTGAAAGAATATCGTCAAGTTACACAATAGCACTAAAGAAATTCTACTTCTTACAATTATATAAGCTGTTGTATGTTAACACTCATATTCCAGAGATCTTCGCCCTAATTTTAAGTTTGTGATGCAATTTTATTTCTTTCATACCTTAAGTTTTCATTTAGTATTAAATTTTGTCATAAAAGAGCTGAAAGCATTACTTCACATTACACAATTACATCAAAGACATATTCCATTCATGTAAATATATATGTATAATTACCTTCTTCATTAAAACTCTATTATTTGCACTCGTAATCAGTTTTCTCGATGTTTTACATTGCAATTTTGCTTATCACATATCTGAATATTTTAAAACCTGATGACCTTTGCCAAATTTGAGCTGAGCTGGAAATTTTACCTGTAATAGTACCTGCCTCATCCAACTTGTTTTAAAGTTATCAAAGGCACATTTTCCTTTTTCCATACCTGAGCTTGACATCCCAATTAACATGCAAATGCAGAAGAAATATCAACAAGATATAAGGTTTTGGGGCTGATGGAGAGGCAGTCTGAATTTTGCGAGATGTTATAAAATTCTCCCCCTTTTTTTTAACAAGTAAGCAAATTATAAAACTTTCATGTAATGCAGGATGATTTTATATTTATTGTATAAATTTGCTTTCTTGTTTATTTTGTAAAGTTGTATAATTAAATAAATCAACAAGTGTACATAAATATTTAAAAACAGAGTAACAGTATTATAAAAGAGAGTAACTTGGCTAATTGTCAGCAATATGAAATGAAACAATGGTCTGTGTAATATTGTGCGTGACTCAGAATGTAGCATATTGCAATGTCTGGCTTCCTGCTGTGTATAAATCACTCTTGTCTCGGTCCAGTGCTATAGATATTGCATTATATATAGGCTAAGGTGTTCCTCTCTGGTCCACAATTCAACATTGGACATCGTTCTTCAGCTGCATACTGGACTTCATCAAGTAATGATATTGTATTGTGTTATTAAGAGACTTAAGAGTTTGTTTATAAATTCTTGATTGGACAATATTTTGAAACTCGTGTTGGATGCTATATAGGCTGTTGTGCATGGTCCTGTATACAAGTTCAACAATGGACTTTGTTTTCAAACCCCATGTTTGACAAGTAATGATATCGTATTGTATTATTAAGAGACCAAAGAGTTTGTTTACAAGTTCTTGGTTGGATGAAACTATTTTGTTGGATGTTATATAGTTCTGTTTCAACGTTGTTCAACATTGTTTGCAAACACCATTTTGGATGACGCATCATTAAGTAATTATATCTCATGACTTCAAGAGCTAAGGGTTTTTACAAAGTTATCTTGGATGTGATTTTGAACTATTTTGTTGGATATTTTGCTTCTGCTCACAGGTTCAACATTGGCTATTACTTTAAAATGGAATATAGGACGTAACATTATGACATTGGATTCTCTGTTCTAGTTCTCCAGTTAACATCACATTAATCATATACATGTTTAAGGGATTCACAATGGACATCAAATTTACCATCTTTGTATTATGACATTCTGTCAATTGGAATCTAGTTCTCATTTTGGCATGGTTTCAAAAGGTCAGAAGAATACAAAACATCGTCAACTAACACTTTATGTTTGTATCTGGGTTGAAGCTAATGGCTGAGCCTGAGGTGAGGACAGCATGTAGTTGATAATTTGATTGATTTGTATCGAGCAGCAAAATCTCACCAATACGGACAGATTTAGTGGTAATTAAATCTTTGGGCAATGCATGAGTCAAATTATTCAGATTCCATTAGATGGAAGTATTCTATTTGTTTAATATATAGTGCAATCTTTGTAACCTGCATGTTTTTTTATTCTTCTCAAGTATAGAATTTTAGCATTTAAGTGAAAATTTAAGACAACTGAAAATAATCTTTAATCCTGATAATAAAACAATTTATTGCAAATTACATCTTAACAAACAAAAAACAAATTTCTTCGAGTGGCATTTTAAAAGTTGGTATGATGACGAAATAAGAAATTTATGTATTTATAACTTCTTTTTCGCAAAGAGATTCGACATTTCCGTTTAGATACTAACACTGTTATCAAGCAAGTGATATTCATAAATTTCTGATTTCTTTAACTGAACTAGTTATAAGAAGTGTAACACTTTTGAATCAAGTAGGTTAAGTGTTAAACTATTACTCATCTAAAAGGTATTACAGTGAATAAGCTAAGATTTATGAAAGGATGAACTGAATTTACCAAGCAAAGAAACTCTTCCATTTCAGCAACTACATAGCGTAAACTTTGAGTATTGTACTTGACATCCCACCTCAAATGTTATACCCACATATCTTTTTCTTGGACAACAGTTTCTCTCGAAGTTGATGGAGCGTATGAATCTGATATATATTCGTAGCAGTTTCTTTAGAAATCCTGTATTAGATGTAAAATATCCTTCAGAGATGTGTATACACATGCTGGCTCATGGGGGTTTTGTATAGACCGGTTTTGGGCCTTGTTTGTGGGCAATGATAAACTGTGTCCTCATTTTCAAGTTTTTTTTAAGTATCACCATCTTTAGAGAAGTTTTTATGTCCATGTTGTTTATTAAGGGATCCGTTTGAGTAAAAGGCAAGTTTTTCTTTGTTTGTTATTCTATATCTTAAATAGATATATAATATATGAAAATTTTTTGGTCTGATGTCAATATCTGAGCAAATACATCTGGATCATGACAGACACAGTTGCATCCCTATATTTTTTTTATCAATTGAAAATCATATTTCGATTTCAAATTTCCATATTGGGAAATAGGTGAGGTTGTATCTTGTTAAAGTTTTGCACAATTTACCTTACTGAAAGAGTAACTGTTGCACACTTACAGCATAGAAAACCAGGGGTACTACAAGGTTGTGCACTGTGTCCCTCATTATCTTTGTAATCTTCACATCTTTTATCTTTGAGTGTAATGAAACTATCATTAAACAAACTCAAGTTCATCCCATATTTTATGATTCATTTTCATCAGAACAATCTGGAGTGCTTTATTTGGTTATGTTTATGATAGATCTTATTGTTTATTCATGTCTATTTATGTCTTTATTTCCTCTGATCTTCCCAGACATGTCACTGTCTGTTTATATATATTTATTATTTAGCAAATTAAGTTTTTCAGTCAAAGTTATTCAACCAGATCAGCATTTAAAATTTACAAAGTCTTGATTTCTCAAGAAGTTATTTGCATTCCATTAATATGATTATCATTCTGTAGATTAACATTTACTCTATTTCAACTGAATTAATTTTGAAGGAAAGCAGTTAAGTATAACTACATTGTTGATCATGATAATTCACTTGGTCTTATAGTCTTTAACCCAGCCCCACAGTCAAAATTTAGAAATCTTGATTTTTCAGTTACATGATAAGAAGTTATTTAAATATCATTCATTTTAGTTCTTAAGTCAACGATTAATCTTAAACAATAAAATTTTAAGAACAGCAAGATTGTCTGGATATAAGATCCTACCTGATGAAGGAGTAAGCATATACTTTCACCCAAAAGGTAACATAAGTAAATGAATATGATCATGGCGTGACCAGTGCAAAGCTCTTGACCTACTCCAGCTTCTTATCCTTATTAACTCTTCACCTCTGAAGATAAGAGCTGGGCGTAGGATGTCTAGGTCAGTTGTTTATTGTAGAAGAAGGACAGGATCTATGGGTTTACTACTTTGACAGGCAGTGATTGAATCCATTGAACTTGTCCATGGAAATTATCTGTAGAATTTGTCTATAGATCTTGTTTATACTTGTGTTTATGAAAGGATCATAACATAAAACTTGTCAATAAAATTGCTCCTATACTTTGTAGATGAAATTAATCCAAAGAACTTCTCCATGAATTTAATCCATAGACCTTGATCTTGGATTTTATCAGAACTTGGTTTTATTTTACCATTTACCATACTTAACTTGTCAATGGATTGTGTCCCTAGATTTTATCCGTTAAAGATGTTGATAGATCTTGATCGCACTTGCCCAGGTTTGTCCATGCATTTAACTTGTCAATTGATCTTGTCACTAGTTTGTCGTCCATTGACTTCTCTAATGATCTTGTCACTAGTTTGTCGTCCATTAACTTCTCTATTGATCTTGTGACTAGTTGTTGTCCATTAACTTCTCTATTGATCTTGTCACTAGTTTGTCGTCCATTAACTTCTCTATTGATCTTGTCACTAGTTTGTCGTCCATTAACTTCTCTATTGATCTTGTCACTAGTTTGTCGTCCATGATGTTGTCTATTGATCTTGTCACTAGTTTGTCGTCCATGAACGTCTCTATTGATCTTGTCACTAGTTTGTCTTCCATGAATTTGTCCATTGATCTTGTCACTAGTTTGTCGTCGATTAACTTCTCTATTGATATTGTCATTAGCTTGTCGTCCATTAGCTTGTCTATTGATCTTGTCACTAGCTTGTCAACCATTGTTCTTAATCTTCATTTTCAGAGAATTCTAGATTAATTGAAATGTCTTAAGCAAAATTCTTTTGGCTTTTATTTGATATTGACAGACTGTAAGCCAAGCACTAAATTCATTTATGTCTAAAAAATATGCACAGAGGATATCTCGAAGGTTAAGTTTGACACTTATAATATATAGAGTGACTGGTTAGTGGAGCAGCCTAGCTATCTCAGTTGTTTACTGGGTCACATGTTGTAAACTTGTAACAGATCGGGGAGCGTAACTAGTATACTAGGCTGAGTGTGTGATCTTTGTCTATTTCTGTGAAAGAAATTGGATTTATCTGAGAGACTTAAGTGGGATTTAAGAGAGAAGTTTTCTGTTTGGAAGGAAAGGAGGTTTCGGGTTTGGTATTTTTCAAATTAGAGGTTACTAAACATCATCATTATTGTATCAATTCACACTAAACTTTTCCTTGGAGATTGGTGGTATATTTTGTTGAGTTATCACCCAGAGAGGACAGTCTGTAATTTCGTACTTTAAACACCACCTTGATAAGGGAGATATTTGCTTGAATACTTTAATATTTTAAAAGAAAAAGTCATTTATTCATGATATACATCTATGTTCTTAATCTAGTTTTGTTGTACTTGATAATATATATTTATCTGACTTTCTTTTCTATCGGTATGTTTTTATCTACCAGTGAATCAATAGAAACCTGGCTATATATTCTAAGAATGACATGCATTGGAAAGTGATAATGATTTTTTGAAAAACCTTAATTAACGACTTCTTTCAGAAATAACAAAAATCATATACATGAAGATGTTGATTAGAAGACTCACTGACTGACATAGATATCGATCAATATATTTAAGATGTCATTAAAAAACAAAGTTTCGCCTTAACTACTTTGACCTATGAAATACTCTGCAAGTCTATTATTACCTATTGCAGCAATTGCCCTATGCTCATTAGGTTTGATTTCTAGGTCACTGAATATTCAATGTGTTTTTTGAGCTGAGTAATCCATTTTAAAAGCTCCTTCATCTCTACCTGCTGTCGGCTATTTACCCGCTTCAGATATTTGTTTTCAGTATTTGCCGTACAGGATTGATGGAGTGTAAATGTGGATTTGAATCTGAAGTCGCTTAAGTGTAATTAAGCTCACTTTAAACTAAGATCTTGTTGTATCATGCAAGCAAGTTACTCATTTCAACAACTTATTTTGAAGAGAAATTTATGAATATTAAATTTTAGTATCATAATTAACTGAATGAATAGTTAAAATGTAATACTTAATCTGATTTTTGTTTCTTTTGCATGAGGCTCGTTGATGATCATCTTTTTTGTTATTGATTGGAAATATTGTCTATTGACCAATGAGAATGCTTTGGTATTAGTTATGCTAAATTGTTCATTTCTCAGGTAGCAGTAGGTAAAATAGATTGGAGAAACAATTGGAAATATGAAGATATATTGGTTTCATATTTACGTAAAATAAATATTCATGGGTAACATCGAAACAATTGAAAATATGTATTGGTATGGTATGTTTGGTTGTAGTTCATCCCTATCTATGTGAGTTTATGTACCCACTTATCTCCAATGGCTAGAGTAGAATGCACTAGAGTTCATAGTTCAGTGAAGTTCTGTTGGTAAACATGGAATGGATTAATGCATTATGTATCAACAGTTTGATAAATATATTCTGGGCAAGAAGTGTAGCAATTTGTAAAATAAATCTCCAAAATTGATTGCATATGAACCCTTTTATCTGTAAAGAAATGACACTTTTTATCATTCAAAAAAACAGTCTCAAGATATTTGTATTGTCGTGTTTCTAAATTTTATTTAATTTTTCAGATTTCAAACGGGACCAAAGAGAATGGTACATCAGAGCCTTTCGAGCTGTCTTTTGAAGTGAGCACCTCAAACGACGAAGTTGCCGCCGCAGATTCCAGTGCCGACAAAACAGAGACGTCCACCATGTCGTCATCAAATCCTCTCTATGATTTACAGAATGAGGAACAGTCGTCAAACCCTCTGTACGAGTTCGAGACCCAGACAACTGTCGTCAAGTCCTCGTCAAGTGAATTTAACGCGGGAGAATCTGAAAATCCGCTTTACGACCTTTCCAACAATGGCGACTTTCAAATGGAAACTAGCGCCACCTCTTCAAGCTCAAATCCTTTGTACGACCTCATGAGCAACGGAAACAGTGGATTCGGGGAACCTCAGGTTACCGTGTCAACTCAGCAGAGTGGTGATGGAGATTTACTGATTGAAACAACAACGACCACTCAGAATTTCGACGAGTTTGATGGGCTGAGCGGAAGTGGAGGTCAGGATGACCTGATTCAGGTGGAAACCTCTAGGGACATTATGGATGAATTCGAATCAAGGGAAACAATGCAGGATGATTCTGGTGTGAACGAGGATGCATATGTTGAGATGAACCGACCAGATGACAAAGTGGATAACTTACTTGGAGATTATGAAAATACACAGATCACAGCACAGGTTGTTGAAACCGTGGAGACCGTACCAGAACCAAGGGAACCAAGCCCAGAACCAGTGAGGGAACCCACTCCAGAACCAGTAAGGGAACCAAGCCCTGAACCAATCAGGGAGCCCACACCAGAACCGGTTAGAGAACCAAGTCCGGAACTGGTTAGAGAACCAAGCCCTGAACCAATCAGAGAGCCTTCTCCAGAACCAGTCAGAGAACCAAGTCCGGAACCAGTCAGAGAACCAACACCAGAACCAGTTAGGGAACCAACTCCAGAACCAGTTAGAGAACCAACACCAGAACCAGTTAGAGAACCAACACCAGAACCAGTTAGAGAACCAACTCCAGAACCAACTGAGGTAAGACAACTTTCATATCTTTCTAATCATGTGTTTACTAATACACACAAATGCCTGTACGCACAGATTGGGCAGAAAACATGATTCAGTTCACTTTCAAAACAATCATGAATGAAAAAGGCTTTTTGATATTGTTGCGAGTTTTGAAATTGATCTGAATTGTTCCCTGATTTTTATGCCATCAGAATTCCATCGGAATCTTCTCAATGTAATTGTATCCTATGTCCCTCATTATTTTCTCACTTGTTGTTTTCCAAAGAAAAAAAAAGATTGTATTTGTAATTCTTCAGATTTTTTATATTCAAACTGTGTGCGTCAAAAGGTATATTTTGAACTTCTTGCTGAAATTGTATTTCATTTACCATTTATATTGTACAATTAGTGTTATGGTTTCAGCTTCAAATAACATTTCAGCTTTTTTTTGGCAAAATGCTTTCATCCTTGAAAGAACAGGTTCTAAAATATGATTTGCGTTGACACATTTCTGCTGAACAGCCATTTGTTTAAAGATTACCTGGAAGAGATGAGCCTGAAAAAGCACGAGCTTGAAGCATGCATTTACTCGTTGTTTTGAATTTCAGCCTTCTCTGTACATTGATGGTTGAAATCTTTGTATGATTCTATTATTGCATGTTTTTTATTATGATGATGTTGATGATGATGATGATGATGATGATGATGATGATGATGATGATGACAAAGATTGTACATCATTTCAAGTGTAATGTGCTTTTTCCTATTTTACTTCATATAATTTTCAAAAAACTTTATTTCATTTGCTTTTATGAACCTTTCAAGGATATTACAAAACTTATTAGTATTAGACCATGAACCATCTCATCTGTGGAATTAAAACACTCTTTGAAATTCCTTGAAGTTTTATACACAACAATTAAGTGCTGATTGTGCTTGAAGAAAACATCAATATCGAGAGGAACGTGCTTCAAGATCACGAAATCTACTGAAATGAATTTTAATTCTAATAAGAAAATGAAATCTGCATGACAGGAAGGTGATAAATAAACATGCAATTAACACTTTCTTAAACTTTACTCAAACATTTGATACTGCATGACTCTGCAAAATGAGAAATCAACAATTGGATCTTCCGATCTTGCAACATTCAGAATGTGTGATTTTCTGCAACTGTTTTCATGAGTCAGCAAATAGTGTAACATACAGAGAAGCAAACATGCAAAAAAAATCATGAAATGTATGTTTTTAAAAATGCGGTCACTAAAATCTTGAAAATATCACCTTATGCAAAACAACCCCAAAAATTCAAACAGGGAAAGGAAATCTCAAAATCTGCAATGGAAAATGACAAAACAACAATCATGCAAGAATCAGGCTGTGTGATTATCGGCAGCCATCAAGATGTGTGAGATAATGGTGAAATGTACATGTATCAGGATTAACATTCTCAGAGTGACAAGTAAGAGCTTGGACCTAATTAGCACCGCTGGACCTGTAGACCCAGGCTTTGTTATGTGTTGTCACATTCATCCTGCCAATCAATCGTGACGTAAATCACCTGAAATTGACAAGCTTGGAATGTTTGGAATGGCAACATTGTGTTTGTTTTCCTGGTGGAAATGTGCAACAATCAACAAGGGAGATAATAGAGGATGTGTTGAATCTGACGGTGGAGTTATTGTGCTTGAATATTCTCAGAATAGAGTATGATGTTACTGGAATGGAAATGTTTTCAGTACATAAAAAGATATTAATAAGGATACCTTCAGAATTCACTGCATTACTTTGCTCAGGATGATATAAGAGGTTAGGTATTGAAATGTATATACTTGTTGACAATGAGATAAAGCATTAGACTTCTTTTACATATTCCAGCCGATGCTCGCAGGTTTCACCGCAATGCATAGCCAACATGGTGTTGCGGGCTTTCTCCCTGCAATAATACTAGCAGCCACGATATAAGTGAAATAATCTTGAAAGCGGTGTTAAACCCCAACTCACCTCACCTTCTTTTACATAAATAAATATGATTTTGAGATAGCATTTGATGTGAAATTTTGATCTAAATTCCTTTTTAGGGTGAAAAATATAAGAATTCATACAGAAATTACCCCTAACCTCAACGATAAGGATGCAAAATAATGTTATCACTTAATTACAAGTGCCAAATTTGCTATTTGCTTACTGAATAATAATTCAATTATAAGAAATAGTTTAAACTTGTCATTCTTAGATACTCATACTTTTGCCTTAAATCAAACTTGTCTTGTAAAAATTTTTAGTTATAGTTATTCAGTAATATTACTAATATTTTATTCATAATGCTTTATCTTACAGCCTATCTTGACAGCCAAAGTAAATAATTATAAAGATTGTTTTCTAAATGAAAATCAAAACATACTACACAAATGATTACACATCAATTAAACTATTAAGTTATGATGTTACAGACTCTCTTATTGCCCGATGGAGATTTCATAAGAATCTAATCAGTTTCTTACTGATTGCCCTAGTTACCGGTATGTGTTTATTCTGCTAATATTTGATGATTTTAAGGCTCTTCTGTCAGTTTCAATACAAATATTTACACACTTAAGAAATACCTCTCACTTCTTGAATTCATGTTTGTTTAAGACATTCAGATATTTCGATGCTCTCGTGAATTTCCTGATCAGAATATGGATATTTCCATCTTTGCATCTTCTATTTAATGGATTTTAGGTGTAGATAGTGCAATCAACGCCTGTACATTTCACTGGATCAATCCTTGCAATATTTACACATAGAGACTAGCTGTGTTGAAGTGACCGACAAAGGCAAACATTGACAGTTTGTTGAGAAAGTGCTCTAACACCTACATGGGGCTAAAATTGATCAACAGAGACGCTTTCTAACTGTTGCGTGATAGTCCAAGTCCGTCTAGGTTATGGGTTCCACCTTCGGGGTCATTTATTTTTCAATTTCTGTGAGTTTCTTGAAATTCAAGGGAGGTAACTCTTGTACAGGTAGGATTTTGATGTATAGAATTGACAAAACATTGAATATGTATTTTAATGTTCTGTAATATTATCAATATGTTCATTATGAAATAAATGGATAATTTGTACACTTAACAGAGAATAGATATGAGTATGATTAAGTTGTAATTATCAGCAACTGAAAATAGTGAAAAGATTTTTTTTCATGTTCGATAGAATAATCACAGAGTAAATGCAAATGTGTTGTCATAAACTATGAAAAAAAAGTTTTTTGTTATGATAACAAAATTTTAAAAATTACCAATTTCATATTTATGGATATCAATATTATTTTACTATAGTCCTGACCCTTCAAAATACCTGACAGACTCCCAGCCAGATGATTGCTGTTTTAATATTTGATTAGTTCATTAGCTTCATTAGTCCTCTAAAGGGAAATCTTGGCCATGCAGTCGTTAACCATTCACCTCTCCCCTAAAGAGAACTGTCGATTCATATGCATTCTATTTTAGTCATGAGTTAGCGGAACCAGTAGAAATATTGTTAGCAAGGACTTCCATATTTGATGAAGATAAATTACGTTTTGGTATGTATTGGCGGTATTGTCAGAAATAAAGATAAAGAAATGGTACTTGTGTTACCATAACAATAGCTTCACTAAATCAATCAGGTATTTGTTTCAATACAATGTACTTCTGGGTGATTGGTCACAACATGATTTATGACTCTGTTATCAACATTGGTTATTGAAGAATTATTTCGGAAAATTGTGCTTTTGAATTATATCTATGCTAGCTTTTTTTATTATTCAAAGAGCAAGAATCCATCGCTCATGACTGAAAAGTTAAAATGTTGATCTAGTGATAAAATAATTACAGAAAATCAAATGTTGACATGTTATCTTAGAATGTAAACAGAAAATATTTTAAAACTATAAACATGAATAGAAAAATTAAACAGAAAATATTTTAAAACTATAAACATGAATGGAAAAATCATAGCCTACTAGCTAAAGAAAATTATCCCAGAATACTGAAAGATCCACAGGTAGATCCATAGGCAACTTGTCGATAAATGCTCAATATTCAGGATAAAAACAAAGAACCTGTACACATTTTTAATTACCATGGTAACCAAATAGGACACTTTATTTCATACTATATTGTCAGAAGATTTATATTGGCTTTATCATCTGATATGGTGATTTTCCGATCATATTATTAGAATATGTTTGATCAGCAGGAGAAGTTTAAAAATGAACTTCATAAGTTTGGTTTAGCTATGCGAATCCACTTCTCTGCCTTGAATGATTATGAGGTTTTCACATTAACATGGCTGCCATTAGTTTTTGCTTGATAATTGACAATTTGACACGGATAATCAGCTTGAGTACTCAGGTATTCAACCTTTTGAAGATAATGCATATATATTTAATGGGCCAAATTTAAGAATGAATAAAAGTTTTTAAAAAACGTACTACTGCCCCATTAAGGTCAACATGATTGCCTCCACTGGTCAAGTGTCCAAATATTTGGGCCTGACTGCTTGTTGCAGGGGAATATGGAGGGTGTTCTTGTCTTCACAATGGTGTTGTGTCAAGTGTGTCGATGTTTGTAGCTTCAGAAGTAACAGAGGCTGTATAATTAGTGTTTCTTATGGAGAAGTCTACATTGAAGTCATGAAGTTGAGGACTCTATGTAAATAATCTGTGTATGTATTACAATGTTCCTCTATCGTGATATGTAAATTCACAAACCTGGAGGATATACCTCATAGTGTGTGTTCTTCTGAGGATGTCTACATTGAAAATAAACATGGACAGGAGAACTGACAGTTTTTTGAAGACTCTGTTTATTTAACACATTCCTGTATCCTAGTATGTGATTTATAAAAACTTAGAAAATGATTCAAACTTTTTGTTTCTAATGGTGTTGAATGTCTTTGATGTAGTTTTGGGAAGTCTCTTTTAAAGTTTATATTCACATTAATCATTGTTTAAAGAGACTAGCAGGGCTTCCTACTTATTGTTTTATGAATAAAACCAAAGAGTTCCTGTTTACAAAGTAGCAGATCCAAAGGGGGGTTCGAAGCCCCCTCCTCCCCTTTTGGAAAAGAAAAAATCAACCATAAACTAAATGTCCACTGAGGGTGAACTCTATTCTCCCCCCCCCCCCCCCTTCTTCTCGCCTTCAACATTTCTGGACCCACCAGTGTTACATAGCCATAAATAGAGGATATTTGACATTTCTCATCGAATACCATGGATATTTCATCGAGTGAAGTAGAAATTTATATTTTCACGAGTAGCCACGAGTGTAAATATATGATTTTCTACTTCACGAGATGAAATATTCATGGTATTCGACGAGAAATGTCAAATGTTCTATTTATTATGTTTCCCAAAACCCCGTAAATGACCCTAACTATATGAATGGAGAAGCTAAAATGCTCCGCTAGCGCGGCCGTTGCATGACGTCATTTAATTGTTTCATGACGTCACAGACAACGTCATATGATTGTTGCATCATTTCACTGAGTAGAATACCATTTTTATTTCACTCAGTGAAAATACGGGTTTTATTTTCACCGATAAATGGCATATTTCACCATTCGAAATATAATAAATGTGTTGATGTCTATAGTTCAATCAGAGGATGTTCAAATAACTG
Organism: Phorcus lineatus; assembly: GCA_921293015.1. Lineage (NCBI taxonomy): Eukaryota > Metazoa > Mollusca > Gastropoda > Trochida > Trochidae > Phorcus > Phorcus lineatus. The sequence goes on from OV121096.1 coordinate 40,786,189, forward strand.
ATTGTACGACAAATATTCTGAGTTCCTGATCTGAGTTCCTGATCTGAGTTCCTGATCTGAGTTCCTGATCTGAGTTCTCGATGACCCGTGGACCCCTGTCTGGGATTAATCAATAGGTACTGGATGTGACCATTCACCGAAGAACTGACCTTGAAGTGTCAGAATATCTCGATTTGGTGTTGTTTGGCGATCATAGCTTGCAAGTGAAATGGGAAATGACTCTATTTATCTGATTGTTACGAATGTTCATTTGCAGAGCTTGTGGATTTGTACTCTTCGTTGAACAGTTAGTATTGTGTCTTGTCACTTACTGATTTGAGGATGTTTGTATCAATGAACACGGCCATGAAGGGTATGAAGAAATGACATTTTTGCTGCTAACCATGCTTTTATTGATTTTGGTTTCGTGTTTGTATTGTCATTAATTGTTTTTCCATAAAAGTTCATTGATGAATATGAATTAAGTAGGAATGATTCCACAAATTAACCTAAAGTTTTTCCACTCAGTGTTAACTTCAAAGATGATAATACATGTTCCTCAAAATTCTCTTGAGGGTTGGTCAAGTCAAGTCAAGTATGGCATGACTATTAACAGTTTCATGCATTTATCTATATATAATTCACAAAAAATAACATTTTTGCACTCAACAATACCATCACAGATGACATATTACCTCCAAATTCTCTTTAAGTTTGTTCACGTTGACTGTGTTTTCTAATAATTTCATGCTTTTATCTATACCATTCAGATACTCTCATTAACAAATAGTCAATCAAACAGTCAGTTCCATGTATTATGGATTATTTATTCTAGAATCAATGGGATGTCTGCTGATTATTGCTCACTGACCCAGTTTGAGTTGTTATTGTTTGTTGGGGAAACGGTACATCATAAGGGTCTCATGTGCATCTACAGTTCTGTGAGTTACTATGCTGCTGTGGAGAGGATGTATTTTGATAGGTGTCATTCTTACTACTTCAGCGTGTAAATAGTATGTAGCAATATCTGTTAGAGTAATATTTGTTTGGGTTAATTTTGTTACAATATAGAAACAATGCTATTTCAGTCAATCTCTAAATTTATGGAGATTCATCTGTAGATAATTCTTAAGAAACTGAGAGGAGATGAATTCTGCAACTGAGACATCGATCAAGATGGAAAATGTCACTAGTATAAACTGTCAAATTGAAAGAGTACAATTCCAGAATTCATATAAAGTTCAAATAAAATGATTAATTCTTGATATCATAACAATTTCATAACACTGACATGAACTAAAAAATAAAAATCTCATTAAATCTATAACATTTTTGGGGTCTCTCCTGTTCACATTTACCAGATTTGATAGAACGTACATTTTTTTCTTCAGTTTTCAAATACAGACCATAGCAAACAAGACCATGCACTACAAATGTAACAATGCAGATAAGGGGAGATAACTAATCCCTATTTGTTCTTGTCCTATTGAATCAGTCAGCAGACATTTCCCTATAGATCAGCCAGGCTTGTATTGTGTAAGTAAATATATCTTATTTGTCGAATGTCCCTCTATACAACTTCTGATTTTATGTTCCGCATTTTAGATGGATACGTTGAAGAGGTGTCATAAGGAATCATATTTAGCATTGCTTGTCAGTTCACTTTTTGTCTTGCTATTGATTTTGTGCGACTCTGGGAGGCATTGTTGTCATGGGTTTGTTAGAGGGGGGAACAAAGGTAGTATGATTCACCATTAGGAGAGGGCAAGTTGACTGAAATTTTGTCAGCTTTTATTTCAGAGATTATTTTGTTTCGAAGATTTTATCATAGATTTTTTTTTAAATGTGAACAGATATGTTTTAATTTCACATTTAACTATTTAATATAAAATGAATATTTTTTTAGGTATATGCATGCAATTATTTTCTTTATTACGATCAATTCAAGAAAACTAATCATAAATGTTGGATTGTATAAGTTTTATAATTCCTGTGTAAACTTCTCATTTGAATTTATAAAAATGCATTATATAACACCATCATTTGTTTACATTGTTACAAAGGAGATACAAAGTATAGACACAATAAGGACGTGAAGATATAATATATGTCAAGGATTTGAAAACTAATAAATCATATAAATGATGTTTATTACCCACCTAAGGTTAATTATGATCACATATCCGTACACTGTAACACAAAGAGGTTAGATATATGCATTAGGTTTCTGGAAGCAACCAATAAAAAATAGTTCATCTATCAAGTGGTAGACTATGTCACTTTTTGAAAAGCAAATGTATATCATTATACAGATGCAAAAGCCCTTGTACTTTGAGCGCTGTAATTAAAGATGGGCGGCTTGTCATCAGTGTTGAGATTTGATAACGACAGGTAGATATTTCTGGTCATGTGACCTTATCTACAGGTAGCAACTCCCCTGGTACAGGTACACGCTCAGGTAAATATGTAGGTAAATATGTATATACACCCCTTGATATTTACTTATGTAACATGTAAATGTTCATATTGTTTGTTTTAATCTATGGATAGATTAAGTTAAAAACATTATGCACTTTAGCTGTAAGGAATTTCAGGTAAATTTACATACACCCCTTGATATTTAAACATACACTTATCAGTTATGCAGTATTCAGATACAGTAATTCAATATCTTTCTTACATTACCTTAATCAGTTTTTACAATAAAGATAAGTTGTTTTTACTATCATATGCACTGATTATTTTAAAAATAAGCCCAGTTAAATTTGTGTTTAACTAAATCTACCTAGAAATTAGAAATAAAAACGTTTTTGGATGATATTTTTATCAAAATATATCTGAAGAATATTTATGAATGAATTATTTGGTTAAAGACAAAGCATATTATGAGAAAAATATTTAGTTTTAACTTTTAAAAATTGTCATACAACGTTTGGTGGGATGTATTTTAAGACTCTTAATTTATTAGCATTGTTTCTGACACAATCAAATAATTTTTATACGCATTCTTTTGAGAGAGTGAGAGAGCAAAATGTTTAGAAGCATCCGGTATGTGCAAGAGCTTACAAAAATCCCAAAGAAGAATTCGGTGTGTAGAATTGTTCTACCACTTTTAGATCCTTTTAAACACAGAAAATAACTGAAAAACAAACACAAAAGATTTTGAACTTGTGAACTATTTTTTAAACACTTGTCAGACAAGCTTTCTTGTGAAGGGTATTAGAATTGTTTTAATTAAGAAAAATGTTTTAAAGTAGGTAGATTTGATATCAATAAGAGGTGCACAAGAACTTACTTCAATTCTGCTTTCTTAGTAGTTTTGTCATCTTAAAGTGATATTTGGGTTTAATAAGAAAAAAACCATCTAAACAGTGATTGCTGTTTCCATTAAGAATGACATTTACATCCACAATATTGAATTCTTAATGTACCTACATTTTTCAGTGAAATATTAGATATTTGAATTCTGCAACAGCAATGACAGATATTTTAATTTTTTATCAAAAAGGAAAATACCTTTAATTAATTCAAAATCTGCAATTTAGGTGAATCTTTTTTTGAAGCAATTATATTTATTTAATTTCAAAGCTACTGTTTTCATGTTTTCATTGACCAGAATGTTCATAATTATATATGTCTCTAGTTGCATATTTTTACATAAAAGGAATAAGTGAGATATGCAATTCAAATCTTCAATGACAAATCCTGTCTTCTCTACTGAGGTGTATTTAAACAGATCTAGCCAGTGATAATACTTATCCTTTAGAGGAATGTTAACTAGATAAGGGGAGAAGGGGTCCTTTCAGAGGGGGAACATATTGAATGCTTGTTTACTTAACAGGGTGAACAGAGGGAATACCTTATTTCTCATGAATCCAGTTCATTGCATTAACAACTATAAGTATGTATCTTTTCTTAATGTGTGTATTAATTCCTGTTTTCTGACAAAAACTGTAAAGAACATAACTTTTTCCTCCACAATATTTGTTCAATTATTATAAGAACTTTTTAACATGACTTAGCATAATTATCAAGGATTAAGGAAAGCAATAAACATTATCAAATAAGAAGTGGCAATTGATGATTTTCATTATCATTCATAATGTATAGTCGTAGATGATATGAATAAGGTTATGCATAAGTCACATTATGAATTAATTGATCAGAGATTTTCAGACCATACTGTGTATAAATCAAGAAATATTTAATAAAAATACAACTTGCAAAAGTTTGCCACAATTAGATTCATTGTCCAAGTTTTAGTGGACCATTAGACAACCTGAGACAATGTTAATGGGAATATAATTCAGGATATGATGGTTGCATTAACCAGGAAAAGATGGGCTTAAATTCAGTAGGTGACTCACAGATATCTTCAGGTCATAATGAAAACATAATGCTGTCCTTTTAAGGTCATAAGTAATAGTCAGGTGTGCATCAGTTGATTTCATGTGGTAGGTCAGTAAAAGCTAAATATAAACCATGAAGGATTTCCTTTTTGGAATGCAAGAGTTTCTGTACATTGAAAATACAAGTAAAGGGAGGTAACTCTAATCAGTTTTGGCTAACCATACTCTATTGTTAATTGATAAAGAGGTAAAGGTGTTTTCAACTTTGCACTGAGAGGTCTTAGAATAACACAATCCTTTAAAAAATGCAGCCCCCCCCCCCCCCCCCCCCCCCCCCCCCCCCCCGCCCCGCCAAGCTGACCTCTCATAGGTCATTGAGAAACTATTTCATGAATTTGAGAAAATGCACTTGAGGAAACCCAAGCCCAGACGTGCATCACTAACCAAGCATAGCCGGTACATACACAGTTGAGAATGAATCCATTGTTGATAGCAAGGGGACAACTGTAATAATCACTCAATTGCATGGATAGGGAGTGGATTGGCTTTAGCTGACAAAAGTGTGGCTTTAGATATGTAATGTTGGAGCATTAAGCTGAATTTTGTTGCTGTTGACGTTAGGCTTATCAAGCTGATTATTTTAAGATGGAGCATAGGGAATCCGGTCACGTAATGATTGGTTTAGTTTTACTGGTTATTTATGTCAGGCTTCAGTTGGGACTTCTAGCTGTTGTGTGACAGGTGGGTGACTGATGATCTCGTTATAGGTGCGTATTACCTGTCTATTTTACAGGTATAGCAATGATAGGTTTATAGATGCTGATATTGCTTGAATACTGTCATTATTGTAAAAAGTGTTTAAGATTAAATTTTGTCATCTGGAGATTTCTTGTAATGCAAACTTATCACATCCTCATGAGTTGGAATTACCTGTGTATTTTGCAGGTATATATGTTCAACAACTAAAGATGCTGATATTGCTTTGATACTCAAAGTCGTTATTGTAAAAAGTGTTACTAAGATTTAGATTTTAAGATTTAAAGATTATGTTTAGTCATGGAGATTTCTTGTAATGCAAACTTATCAGATCCTCATGAGTCTGTATTAGGCTACCTGTGTATTTCACAGGAAGATCATAGGTTCAACAACTGACAATGCAGAAATTGCTGACTACCATTATTGTCAAAATAGACATTAATCTAGAATTTAATTTCTAACGATTATTGAGATTTAGTGTATGTAATCTTTTCACATTACGATAGGTTCGTATAACCTGTATATTTCACAAGTATCTCATACTAGGTTCAACCATTTAAGGCACTTCAAATACATTTGCACATTCCTTGAAGTTCAAATATTCACCTTTAAGTTGCAAATGAAAGTCGAGCAGTTAAAAAGTGTGTATCTGAATGTCAGTGCATTCTGCCTAGAGGCTTCGTCTTGTTTTTAAACCTGTAGAGAAGCCTCACAACAACGTATTTACTTTGTCTGTTTTCGCTGTCTGGTAGGTAAGATAATCATTCCACAACTTAAAAGTGGTGAATTTCATAACGATAAGATCTTGATGGAAAGATTGAATGCATCCAACTTTTGTTGCTATGTAGTCCCCCCACATCAGACTACAAAATACTAATACATTGTGAGTGTTTTTCCATAATTACTCGCTGATTAGTTCTGTGTGTTGATGTGCATCCAAATTTATCAAATTTCATCCATTATAAGGTTTTTTTTAACTTGATTCAAAGTTTGATGTCTGAGGATAATGCTTTAAAGTCTTGTAAGTCTCCACTTCCTACAAATCATTGTCTGAGTGAGTGAGTTATTGTTTAACACCGCTTGGGCAATATTTCAGCCATTAGCGGCGAGTAATCATTGTCTGAACATACTATATAGGTGATATCTCATATCAACACTTCAAGTGACAGGTGCATATTGTTACATTGGACAGTGATAAGGTGATATTGACACTAGGTTGGGTGATATTAACACTATGTTGGGTGATATGGACACTAGGATGGGTGATATGGACACTTGATGAGGTGATAACAACATTAGGCTGGGCGATATTGACATTTGATGGCTTGATGCAGACACCAGATATGACAATTGGCATTCACTCATTACAAGTTAAGAGGAAAATGTTTCATTCTGCAGAAGGTAATTGATTGTACATGGAGTAAGAGATAGGTTGGGTATTCGTTTGTATGTTGTCAGATATTTGGTTAGTTTTGAATTGGATATTGTCAGATATTTGATGGTATATTCACTTGATAATGGTTGTGTATTGAAATAATCAATGGATAATACTTTGGTATCAGTAAGGTATTTTGGTAGTATCTGTTCAGTAGCAGTTTAGTTTGGTATTGTTTGGGTTTGTAATCAGATCTTGAATTGATAATAGGAAGATTATGGTAGAAAAGTACATATCTAAAATAACAATCATTTTGAAAATATGCCTTTGGACTGAATACTTTGAAGAACATAATGCAGATAATGGATAAATATATATAGATATATGTTCTTACACAAATGAGATTTGGAACAGACATAAAAAAGAAATAAAAAAATTAACATAAAACTAATAATAATAATTGATACAATCTCAAGGTCTCTTTTTGTTAAATAACCCATATTGTAATTTACATATAATTCCTTTTAAATCTTTACAAGTAAACAGTAGCCATGTGACACCTATATTTTCAAACAGGGAAGTATATATAACCACTTTACACAAAGGGAGTTCAGACGGCTTTATGCATTACGTATGAGGAGTTATAAATTCTTTCTATAGTCTATTGGTTTTACTGACAAAGCTAGCCATGTCAAGCTCCCTCATTATAACACAACTTCATTATAAGGCAAAATTATTAAATTGGAACTCTAACATTGTAATAAAATCATTTTGCAATATATTTCAAACACTTCCTTAAAGAAACTGTTTCATAAGGATATGGTTTATGTATCCCAGAAATAGCATTAGAAAGAGGTGGACATGTAAGCATATATACACCATAGGTTATAGAATTTTCATAGTCCAGGTAGATAAATGATAACATATATGATAAAGATATTGTACTAGATTGGATATAAAGAGTCATTAGGATTTGGCTGAGGGTGGAAATACATACTTTACTGACAGCTATTGCAAAATGACAGAGGGATAAAAGTAAAAGTTCTTCAGATGAAAGGAATGTGCACTCAGGTTGCTAGGGTTAAATATGCATATTCATGACAAGCATTTATACTAAATGGGAATTCTATTTCAGGCCAAAGCGGGAGTAGTCAATGGATCGAGTCAACAACCTAATAAGGAAAGAGGAATTATTGCAACTCTACGATATGGATAAAATCTTGTTTACCAAATCCTGACCCCTTGCTCAACAAAATTGGAAGTTAAAGGAAAAAATCCTATTTGATAATATCATAAAGAAATCGACAAAAGTTGCATGTTGTTGACAGTTACTGAAGCTCAAAGAGAAGAAAAGTATGGGAAAAAATTTCAAATATTGACGTTTTAAAGAGAGTCAAATATTGATGTCTTCCCAAATTGAACAGCTAATGAAATCAAATATGATAGAAATGAAAACTCTGAAATACACAATGTCAGGTAACCTTGTTATGAATCAAAATACCTGTGAAAAATGTTGACCTAGTGAACAAATTTTGAATGTTCAACAATGTATAACAATGTGTAACAAGAATAGCATGTGTAACTTGATGTGAATGCAAAGCCTGCTGGATATGTACAACATTGTTATGTAAGCCTGTCAATCACATATCACATCAAGTGAAATCCAGACTCTCTGTAGTGTGAAGTGCATTACATGAGGCTCCAAATGAGGACAGGTGCCCCATGAAGAATATGTGTTATTCAATAGGTATCTCAACTATAGAGGATAAGAAACTGAGGACAGCTAAGGATACTACATCATTTCTACTTGAGATAAACAGCCTTCCATATTGCAAGTGAACTGTGTGTTTGATATAAAGATTGTGATGCATCCCGGATTTACAATCAGCAATCTATGGCTACTTATTATTCCTTCAATCATTGTTGATTGTTTTACATAATTGTTGAATTGTTATTATCTGTGATACATATATTAGTGAAGCAATCTGGACCTTTCTAATAGCCACCAGCTAACTGAAGATATATTCTAACTTAACCTGCAGCAATATCAAGATAAAACATTTCCATTAAAATTGTTGAATAAGTCTCTAGTTTCACTGCATATTGCGACCTCAGAGCTGGTGAACCAAGCTGGACATGCAATAATTACCTTGACATTCATCAAAAACCTATAGAGACATCATTTCCATCCAAATCATTGAACTTTCTTACAATTGTCTCCAATAAGTCAATACGACCGGTGACAGGTGTGAAATTAGCTGTCTCTTACCTGTATAGCTGCCAGGTATTGCCTCAAGCCTGCATGGTCAAGTCTGACCGGTTGAGGACAGGTGAGGGGATTCATTTAGGAGAGTTCACTTAATGAGTGGACACCTTGAGACAAGCAGATGATTTTTCCTAACTGAGCAAACATGTGAATTGGATAGAGTAACAAATATTCTGTATATATGGCTTAAAGTCTCGTGTGAATATTGGGATTGACATTTATCATGGTATCATTGAGTGGATTATTACAGAAAATTTGATATAAAACAAGGCAATTAAATTGCAAAAATGGCGGCTAACAAAAAGAAAATTGCTGTCGAGATTGGTGTGGCGAGTCTTATAGAAAACCCGCTGGAAGAACACATACAGCAGGTTGTGAAGGTGAACTATCCTTGTGATGACCTCGGACATACAATGCGTAATGCAGACGAGCCCATGACTTCAAGTGACTGGGACTCGGAGGAGCGTAATTTGTCTCAAGATAGTCCAAGTGAAGACTCTGATTGCTACTTTTGTCAGAGACACAGAGAAGGTCATGACACGTCTGATATGAACCTTGGATCAGAGAAGGATTGCTACTTCTGTCAAAGGCGCCATACAAGGAAGAAGGAAAGTGCAAACGGTTGTGCAGGACATGGTTCTGAATTTGCTGAAGATTCTGAGGATCTTAAATCTCTGGATAATTCAAAAGAAAATATTGATGACATAAATGGCCAATCAGAGTCTGAATCAGGGATACATGAGAAATCAGAGGGAACTGAAGACACAGAGGTGGTGAAGGATATACAACATTCCAGCTTCAAATACAGGCGTGTTGAATCATCTGACGAGAAACATGTCTGGGAGAGAGAGGAAATAGAAGGGGATACTAAAGTGACAGGGGAATCGGACGTTATTATCAATTCAGCATTCACGGATGAGGATCTTGAAGTTTCAGATTTCCTTTCAAATCCAGTTTTGTCAGAGAAAACAGAGGAGTTTATTGAAGAGAGTAACAGTGAAGTATCTGAAGATGAATCGACAGGAAATTCTCAGAATATTAAAAATTCGGTATCAACCACTGAAGATTTAGAGTCCACAGCGAGTTCACAGGATAATCAAAATCAAGTATCCAGCGTTGAAGCTTACGAGTCTACAGGGACTTCTTTCATTCAAAATTCAGTGTTTGAGGGAGGGGACATTGAGGTTTCTGACAGTAAGGACAGCAGGCCAGAAGATCTCCCCAAGGAAGAGGATGTGGCATGTCAAGTGGAACACATAGACAATGCACAAGTGATTCAAAATTCAGTATCTGCCAATGGGGACCTATCTGCTGAGAGTTTGCAGGCAAAAAGATTAAATACGGAAGAGAATGTTTCTATTGAGACTCAGTCCACAGAGTATTTAGCTGGAGTTGAAGATTTTGGCTCCCTTGAAAATGAAAGGAACCCTGAAGGAATAGTTTTAGTTACTGGTGGGGATGAGTCACAGTTGAGCGAAGGTTCACTTCTAGAGAATAATGACTTTGGGGAATATAGCAATGACTTTCAGGGAGTTAAAGAAGCACCTCCAGAGGAAGAGAATGCAGAAAGGAGTGTGCAACATAGAGACAATAGCCAGGAGATAAAAAATTCAGTATTCACGGTTGACAATCTTGAAGATGATCTGCTGTCTCCAGTGACAGACATCCCGAGTGACGTGTCTACTTGTGGGAGTGAGAGCAATGACAACGACACTGGCGTCAACTTTGATGTTTCAGCAGCCTACAGTATTAAAACAGATGATGAACATGACTTGACCAAAGATTCAGCTATTGTCTTGGATAGTCCAGGCAGTTTTGACTTTTCACAGAGTACTGATATGTCCCTAGGTGATGTCCTAGAAGACACCAATGAAATAAGAGAAAGTCAACCCTTAGGAACCACAAACTTGCATCAAAGCACTGATATTTACTCAAATATTGTTCAAAATGACACAAATGTGATAGGAGACAGCTTACAAAACTTTCAAACTATGGAAGTAGAAAATATGCCTGGCAATGTTCATGAAATGTCTGACATTGTAGAAGACGATGGGTCAAAGAAAGATGATGTCGGAGTGGAATTGAGTGAAAATCAGGTTGTACAAGAGGATTTATCAGAGACTCATCAGGTTGGCGTTGATGAATGTGACATAAATCTAGACAAATCCAAAGCTGCAAGTGCTGTAGATGATAGGTATAGCGTGCTGAACACCAGTGAAAGTCTCCTCAGCAATCTGTCAACTTACTCTCACAGCAATATCAATGTGCAATCCATTCCCGGAGATAGTTCATCAACAGACATTGATCAATCTTTCATAAACCAAAGTGCAATATCAGTTGAAAACGACAGAAGAGAATCATATCAAGGACCTCGTATTGATTCTAACTCAGTTGAAACTGAAGTGGAAGATCAAGAATTACCTGCAGGTGGAACTGCAGAAGAAGAATTTGAGAGTCCAATAAGTAGTCAACGGTCAACAGAAGAAAAGAAAGATAGCGACAGTGAATCAGGTGTTGAGGAACAGACAGCAGGAACACCTGAAGATCCACCAACAGCGGATCATGAACTTTCAGATGACCTTGAAGGTCAGTTCAGTGACTCCTATGGTCAAGTGGATATGGAAAGGAAAGAGGATGTGGTAGTGAAAAGCATGAATAATGTAGCTTTTGAAGCATCTTCAGGACATGTTGAAACTTTAAATGTGTCCCCTGAAGAAACTGCTGAAGAAACTGCTGAAGAACCTGATCCTATGTCGGCAGATGAAGGGTCTGAAATAGGTTTAGCACAGCCTGAGGATGTACATGAGGAAACTGAAACGGCCGTCACTCAAGAACATTCTGAAACAGTTTCAGTGGAAGACTCATGTGATATTCTGGTCGAGAAAAGAGTCAATGAAGAAACTTCAGAAACTTCAGAAACACATACAGGACTTTGTGGTGGGAATGTAAATGAATCCCCTGATATAAGTGGTGATGAAACTGGACCTTCAGTTGCAGGTGCTTGTTCTGAAACAGCTTCAATCAATCCGGAAGACTTTGATGGTTCTATGGTCCAACCCCTTGCTATTCCTGTGATAGAAATGAAGAATGAAAATCTAGATATTGATGTAGTGCCACAAACTGGGTTAGAAACTCAAGTTAGTCAAGAAAGTATGCAACATAGCATAAGTGAAGAATCATTATCTATTGAAGACACTGACATTCCACAATCAATTTCAAATGAACATGAACAAAGTAAAGATGTTAGCAAAAACAGTGAGATTTCAGACTCCTCTGAATTCAAACACACAGATGATGAATTATCTGTTCAAAATGTTGAACACATTACTAATGTAAGTGAAACAGAAGCCTTTGATAGAGAAGAAGGTGAGAGAGGAGTTGAAACATCAGCAGACATGATATCAGAACACTCAGAAGCCAAGGATGATGAAGAAGTTCAGGACATTACAGCAGGTGCCTCAGAACTTACAGTATTGGAACTTAATCCAGAAGAAGCTTTGATCAGCACTTCCACTGAGAAAGATCTATTTTCTGGAGTAATGGATCCAGTTCTGTTAGCATCTTCAACTCCAGCAAAACCTCCAGAAAAACCTCCAGAAAAACCTCTAGAAAGAGTCAACGATGATTCTGAATCTTCTTTTCGCTCTGAATCCTCCTATGATCCTCCGCTGTTTGTGTCCGTCCACAACATGGTGGAAAGTTTTGCAAGCAAAGAGAATTGCAATGCTGATGAGACTCCTTCAAATCAAAAGTCTCCAGACCTGAACATAAGCTCAGAACATTTAGCTGGACATGTCAAAAGCAACGTCTCAATCTTTTCAAAACCTGATGAAGTTGAAAGCCATAGCAACAACAAACTCTCAAACTCTGACTTGAGTGATAGGGCAGAAAGAATGGCTAGAAATGTAAACATCTCAAAATTTTCTAAGTCCATGCCTAATTTGTACACAAGTGAGGACAGCAGACATGATCTGAGTTTGGAGGAACTCAAGAACCGACGCAAACCGTTCCGCGCCATCAAGGACATGTTTGAGAAGCGCACGACGGAAATCAGCAATATCTCCGATAGGAGTCCTTACAGACAGGTATACTCTTTTCTTACTTGAAAAATTAGTTTTTGTTTAACTTGGGATTAATTGGGGATATTTGGAACTGATGTCAATATTTCTAATTGAGAATCAGACATTTTATGATTCACATGACGCATCTCAATTTGAATGTTAGTTATAATATATCAATGTTATGTGATCGTTCACAATGATAATTTAAAACGGAAATGATGGAATTTTCTTAGTTTCTTTATTTGGTAACATCATCATCATCTGAGTCATCATTTAAAAATATTATTATGTGTATAATATGCCTTGCAAATGACCAAGTTTTTGTGACAGCATGGATAGATTTGAAATAACAACTATATTATGTGAAGAATGCTCTGCTGCTGAATTTTGTGAATGAACCAATGTGTATGAAATGTTGCATTTTTGATGTTATGAGTTGAATATTGTATGATCGAATAATGACATCGCATGTGATTCTGCCAGGTTACCTACAGATCGAGAACATTTATTTCTCTAACTCCGAGCTCAAACCAACCAGAATATAGTTCCAGGAGCTCAATCCGATTCAGCCAATCAGATGAAATTATCGAAAATCAAACAGTTGTGAGTAATGCTTCAGAATAACTATGTATCATATCACATTCAATCACCTCAATTTCAAAAGTGATAATTTCATCCAAATTCAGTCAGTTGGCTTAAAATCTATCTTAATTACTTAATTACCACAAAAAATTAATTTTCTTTTTAGCATTATTTACTGAGATAATCATTCAAATTTTTCGGTGCTTAGTCTGAATTGACTGCTGAAGTGTTTAAAGTTTCTTAATTGGAGTTATCTCCCTTTGACTGAAAGTGGAACACTGTCGATTAGATCATGAATTTGGAAGGTGAAGATGATAGTGATGTTTTCTAATAGTTCTCTGAAGCATATATCTGAACAAATTATTCATTGTGTAAATAATAACCAATCTGTATATTTTCACATTCATATTTCTTTTCCTTTTTTTCAAGTTCAGTCCCATCTTTGTTTTCAAAAAGAATTTTCTCAATTCTATTTGTACATCAAGATGTTCAGGTTTTTTTCAAAACTTTTCACTTTTCACTTGTATATTTTTATTTCATTCTCAAAGTTGTTTTCATCAAAAAAAAATAATGTGATCAAATTGTTTGGCTCAAATAGTACATTTCAATGAACATGATCTAAAAATAGTTTCGAATATTTTTATATATAGGGTACGATATATTATGAAATATAATCAATAGTCTGTTACCATACTTGAGAATATATAATGATAATACCCATACCATACTTTAGTATAACAATCATAACAACTTTTAAGTTTGTACCACTGTCTCTTTAACTTCTCATTTCTCTATCTATCTATATGTATAAAAATATATATATGTCTTATAAAAGCCTTCCCAACTTGACAATAACACAGAGAAATATTTTTTAAAAAGCAAGATTGGATGGGTGTCAACTGCTTCATTGTGAGAGCAGAGAAAATCCATTAATTGTAACCATTTCTTATAAGTTCCACTTCTGAAGGTAATAGAGAATGTAGAATTTAAAACAAAGAAAAATGTCTACTTGTAATGCTAAATAAGATTAGTAGAAAATATTGAAGGTATAACATTAGAAGCAGATGAAATTCTTATTTGTACTTGATTGAGAGCTCTTATGTTTTGGAGGTGTAGTAAGGATATTCAAGGACAAAGTTTTTACCTAACATATTGAAAGGCTTCAAGATGAAAGACATTATCAATACTTGTGCAGAGCCTTCTGTGAGGGAAACTGTGTTTGAAAGATTACATTGACACTTGCCTGTTGATTTTATTGCCTGTTGATGTTATGTTGCATGTTACGTTATTATACTTATGTTTATATTTACCGTAATGGACATAATAAGCGCCTACCCATATCAACACCCTTACCAAAACTAGAGGATTACAGTAAAGGCAATTGAATTGTCCAATAAGTTGTCTGTTCCTTGCATGACCTAAGAGCGAGTCCTTAAACAAAGCAATGACAGTGACAGATCCAGGAATTTTTAAGAAGCTGAGTGGGGTTTACCTATTGAATCCAATCCAATCCAAATGTGTCCAAATGTGTCCAAATTTGCACTTTTTCAATATTGTTAAACGATTCTCACGGCGCCGCTTGTCATGTTGATTACGACACTTAAATCATTTTGTATCGATGATGAATATTTCCGTTGCGATTGCTATTCCAACATTTTAATGATTTGGATGATTTCCCTGACCTTATCAGATGTAAATTAAAGGGAAGAGAGTGATCAAACCAAAATATGTGCGTGTTTGTCATCGTCAGTAAAATGTTGGAATAACTTAAATGTATTCAGATTTGTTAGGTTATCTATCACTAACACTGCTTGTTTGTTTAACTAACCCTACATATGGTGTGTGTATGTATATTATATGTTATATTCTTCACCCATTCTGTTGCTAAGGTACAGCTGTTTCTTGTTGCCATGGCAATACATTTTAAGTAAAAGGAATGTAATATTTTAAGTATATGATCTCAAAAAATGGTTGTTCCTTTTATTTAACTTTTATCTATTTTTTCTTCTTTTTTTGGAATTTATGTATATCTTAAACATTAGATTTAATTGTAATTCATATATAATGTATGGTTTCGATAGATGCAGTGTAATATGATACACAATTTACTTATTGTGCATATACTTGTTTAAGTAATCACACTTATTAACCAGAAATGTCTTAGAAAGTCATATAATAAGGAATGATTACCTACAAAATATGAACATCATTATGCAATCAACACTGAAGCCCTTCCAAAAACGCCCTGAAAATGTCTCTCATTCCACTCAAGAAATTCATGTGTCCCTAGTTTGTAATTAGTTTCTTCAAAAAATAAATTAAGGTACCCTTACCTCACTCCATTGTTTGCACAGTGCAAGAAAGGTACACCTCCGTAAGGCGTTGTTAATTAACGCAAGGATTGTCAGGTAGCCCAAGCTTTACACTTGCTATGAGGGGTTCACTATTCACCTCTTGACATCAGCTCAGTGCATGCAGATATTCCCTCTCGTCTACTGAAGAAACCATGTTTAGCTCCAACCTTGGCACAGAGGCAAGTATTTCATGCCTACCAATGTTTTCATCAACATTCAGCCCCATTATAGCACGTACATGTCATCGCCTACTCACTTACCTAATAGAATTAACTCAATGCTTGTCATTGCATTGTGGCAGTAGGGTATATTGTAACAGGGTGGAAATGTCCCAGGTCAGTGGAAATTGTTGTTTTGAAGTGGCACTATATTGAAGTGTTTTCGGTGTTTACCATTTTGGCACCACATCCGAGTGACATTGGTTACTGATATCTTTGTTAAATTGAGGCTTTCTATATTTCGGAGTTTGAATATCAACATAAATATAAACTTTATTGCAAAATTATCTCCATTAAACTTTACCTTTGTCTAATTTTTAAGGCTCTTTTGCAATAACCCTTAAGCAGAAAATTAATAGTTTACCATCATTCTGTATATAGGTGTTTACAATTTGGCACCATATTCACGTAACACCAAGCATCTTGTGTACCAATTTGGCCTTATAGTGAAGAAAGGCTCAAGTTAACTGTCCTGGCGCTATATCGAGTGCAAATGGTGCTTGTTTGGTAGAAGCAGGAACTACTCCCACACTGTTGTGGTACCCACTGTAAGCCGACACCAAACTCAACAGGTCCTAGCGCTATCCTTCCTGGGATTCCTCCAAGAGTTCTGCGACATTGCCGCCAAGAATAACTTTCCTGTGACTCTTGGGGTACTTCCTGATCTAAGAACCTTCTTGTGGTTTCTCCCACCCTTGGCGCCGCCCACCTATACTGCATAGTCCACCCAGCTCAGTGTTGATTGCATTTAGATCTCTCTGTGTTACCTTGTTGAGTATTATGGCAAATCGGTGGAGTACGGGCAGTAGCTTCAAAGTATCTTATCAATTTTCACAGGAGGATCAGACGACTCGCGATGGACAGGTCATCAACCGTGGCAAGGAAGAGAAGAGATATTCAGGTAAGTTTTGCCCTGTTGGTGTACTTATTCTCTTTTGATGATTGAAGAAGGAATGGTAATTTGATACATAACACACATCTGATGTCATTTTGTTTGATACATACACATACCACATTTTGGATTATGGCAAATTCGTTACTATGTGCTACTTTGTTGGCAACTACCATTTTTGGTCATCGATAGATGTATTATTACTTGGAAAGGAATGATATTATAGACATTACAAACACTTCACTAGATTTTATTGAGGATAAATCTTTTATAATTCACTTTCTACACATGCACACACACTAGAAGTCACTGAAACAGACCTATACCGGGTAATTATTTTTTTACTGTCCTTATTCAACAGCATTAGATTATCATGATTTTACACCTCTTACTTTATAATAAGGGTTCGACAAACTTTTTCTCCTACAGCTTGGGATTAGATTTGCTGGTACTCGAATTGATATTGAAATGTTTAGAACAAGAATCAATAATAGATAATGTTTTTTTCATGTCTTTATTTAGAGTTACATACTCTAAGACCTCCCCTATTCATTCCTTAGTCAGCATAATCAAAGAATAATTTCAAGAATTTCACTTAAAAGTTCTTGATTGTGGGTTGCTTTTAAAACAACGCTGAGGATTACCTCCCTTGTAAATGGCCACCCAACAGGATGCCAAGACCAATAAGTTATTGCATAACATGGACAGTTACCTCCTATGTCTCCCCTCATGGTTCACTATGCACTGTCACTTCAACTTACACTCATGAAATGATACATACAAAATAGACAAAGACATGTTAAGTCATGGAAAAGACATTATGTCTATGTGTTTGACTCATATCATGTCCTTCATACAAAAAAAGACAAAATAAGCTCTTGGATAAACAAGCCCGAAAAATAACATGAGGACTGTGGATTCAACTCAATTAAAGAGTCTGTCCTATCAGCTTAAGTCAATCTTGTTGTTTTTTTGGGGAATGACATGACAAAATGTACTTTTACTTTTAAAACATTAAAGAAATAAACTATATGAATGGATAAAATTTTCACACATTTGTAAATGATTTATGATAATACTAATCAGTGATGCCTTGTAATACCGTAGCATTGCTTTTCATACTTGTAGTGCTGAAAAATGGTTTCACTTCTCATTGTTGAGGTATTTTTAAAGAATGTGCGCTCATATTCATCAAGTTGCCAAATCTAAATCAACCAAAATGTTACTCTAGTAACATGTTTCAAATGTGTTGTGTTATAATCATGTACTAGTAATACATATGGATAAACAGGAATGTCCCTTTGAATTTTTTAATAAAAAATACCCCGATAGGACTTTCCTTGTAACTTTCACTCTTGAATAGTGACATACAAAATTCAACAGATAGGGAACAAAGGGCTGGACTAGTTTAACAACCATGTTAATAGATGCATACAAAACTAAGGGACTCATGTACTTGATTCTTTTCAACCCCTTGATAGTTTTATACAACAAGGAATGCATGGAGATTTATACCCTTGACTCATTCTGCTATCTGGTAAACATGATGAGTATGAAAGATCTTACATGCTTGATTATCCTGATTGTAGAATAACCCAGGTGTTCATAGATGTGGAACAATTGATATAGGTAAAAGCGAGAACTGACAATGATCGAAACCCTTTGATCTTTTTTAACATACAGCTGTCACATGACATGCTTTATCTCTGTGATGTTTATGAAAAAGTTGGTTACAACAGTGGTATATATGTTCACTATGTTGATGAGATATCTGTTCTGACTGCTGTTATAACCTGCATAATACTAAATAGTACTGTAATATATCTTAAATTATCCATCTTAAACATGTATTCTCTTGAAAATGAAAAGATAAAAAATCATTTGGGAATAACACCTAGATGTTACCTTTATATTTAGATTGTTGAGCTTAGATTCCTGTGAACTGAACTTCAACACCTTAAATATTAGGAATCTTGACAGAAATCATATTTAAGTAAAATGTTATCATCTGGTTATCCTGTAAAAATGTCTACTCAGAATTGTTTAGCTGTAGGTAAGTCTGCAGCTAGAGTATTTGTAAATTCAGTGAATAGCTTGGAAATCTAAGTTTTGATCAGTTCCAAATAACTTGACCTTTGACAGGCTAGGCTAGACAAGGGCCTACAAATCAGTTCTAAAGGAAACTTAGAGCCTTTGACAGGCTAGGCTAGACAAGGCCCGACAATGAAGATTCACAACAACATGCTAATCTCATTACTTCATACCTGGCAGCCTGCCTTCCCCCTCCTTCCCTCCCCCCTCCGTCAGCTGATCATTACCTATCTCTACATGTTTAGAGTATACATACTCACTTCCAGACACAAATAGATTCTTCAATAATATTCCATGGAGCCCTAACTTCCTAAATATATACCTTTATCTTGTTTTGAGCTGCTTGACTGTTCGTAGTTTTTCGGCTTTATAGGAGCAGCCATTTTGATTAGGAAACCAAATTGTTCTTAACAGGTTGCTGTGTATAAGTGTGTTTCCATCAACTTATCTTTATACTTATCTTTACTTACTTACAATTTTGTGCAGATTATTCCAATGGATTCTTCGATATACGAATAGAACTTTCACTTCCTGAATATGTCTATCTTGTCTTTCACTGCTTGATTTCTTGTAGATTTTGGTTATAGGATGGAGCAACCATTTTAAATTTAAAATGTATTTTTCAGTATTGGTTGCTGTGGTGCCATTTATCTTTACTTACTTACTCTACACATAGAGATCTTCTTTGAAAGGCATTTAAAAGTTCCAATTACAATTTCCAAAATATAAAAGTAATAAAATCTTTATTCTGAAAGGGTGACAAATCTAAAAAGTTTCCTGAGTCTTTTGTGTCAAGGTTGTTTCATCTGGACATTGATTTTAATGAGACTATTTTCGACAGATTTCATTCTGACAGTTTTGGTAACAGTTACAAAAAACGATGTTATAAAAGATGTTATGATTATGTTGTTTTCAAAAGAAACACATCAGATATTCTCCAATATTCTTTCCTGAACTTAAATTTTTTTTAAATTCATATTCTAAACATTCAATTATTGTTAAAAAATACAGTTTCCTTTAAGTTTGCATTGGATTTATTCAACAATTTTCAGATCTTGAAATTGGATTATTCAATCGATCTTGGATCAAACTCAAACAATTTATTGAAACCAGTTTCATGATGTCACTTAATTAACTGTTTATTGAGGAACATAATACAGGGAAATGATCTTTAATATTTAAGATTTGAATCAATTAATACAGATAGATGGTAGTTGTTTGAAGAGAAGCTGAACATTTTACCTTTTGTGAAGTAAGTCAATTTCTTTTAATCATCGCTAAGGATATAATGATAAAATTGCACCACTTCAGTAATTTCATTTTGCCAATCATTTTTTTGCCAAGTACACGATTTTATGAATATTCAACATCTTTATTAACAGATTTGCGACGTTTTAGTACATCGATACATCTTTTCTGTTCGTATGCTTGAAAACGTATTCTCTATCTTAATTGTTATTGTTATCTCATTGTTAATCCTGTCCCAAATCTGTTAATAAAGAAGTTGAATATCCATAAAATCATGTACATCCACTTCTAGAATGCCACTAAAAGAGTTCAGTCATTTTTATGTAAGCTAGATTATTAACTGAAAGAAGATATCGTGGCATGACAGGATAAGCTTATATGAATATTTCTAGCGAAGGGGAAAGGCTTTACTACTATGAACACATGGAAATGTATAAACATCATTATTATCTGGTCATGACCGTTGAATACAGGATAACGGTTTAAGCAGACTACACAGGAGCAATGACATTATAAGCACTTGATGAACAGGTCACAGAGAGGTCCCATAACACTGTACTGAACAAAACCAACAAGGGTAGCAACACAACTCTTCATATACGTCCCATCTATCTGTAGACATAAGAAACTCATGCTGCAAGTATTTATAGCATAGTCAAGGAAGGTCAGACACTTCTTCGGTGCATCGAGGAGACATTTCTTCGTTATGAGTGTCTTTAGCACTGCATAGGCGTTGAAATGGTAGGCAAAAGTGAGAAAGTGTACCCTCATCTAATTATCCAGGTTAGAAAACCACTACGTTAAATTCTTTTAATATCTTGAGTCATAATCATGCAGGTAGCAATGTCAAAAACCTTTTGGATTTGAAATTCAAAGATTTGATCCTATTTTCCATCCAGGATGAATCTCCCCACAAAGTGTTTTTTATTCTAACTTTAAAACTTTAAAGTTTGTTTGAAATCTACATGTTTATAAAGAAACATGTACGTATCTGGTACTACCACAAATGCTAACAGAATGCTTAGAGTTCTATGAATCTATTTACTGATTCATGAAGGATGAGAAACATGTTTCTGCCAGTTAACTTTGCTTGTTGTTCCGATCCAATTTCAGTGCCTCTGTATACACACTCGTTTCCAGGGAAACCCTATTTATATAATGATTTCTTTATAACAACTACCATGGGATGATTACCCAATAAAATATTGTTAACAAAATACTTGACTCTTAGAGCTGTTGGAAGTTATGAATAGAAATGTGGATAGTCATAAGTTGCTATTTTAAGATTGGTTTTAGTGAATACATAATCAGGGCTAAAAGAAAAGATGCACTGGCCCAGACACTGCATAAGGTATGAATTTAGATACAACTTTGTGGGATGATTCACTGCTTGATCAGGGCTTATTTGGCAGTCACTCAGGCCCTTGTTGTGGTTTGGTATATTCACCTCTGAAAGGTAGGGTTTGCCTTACTCAGAACCTAGTTTATTGATTGATATAAATGATGCTCACAAACTTGTTAAGGTAAGACAAAACAAATCTTATGCATTGAATGAGTTTTCTGTCAAATTACTTTTCCTTACTAAAATGCATTATCAACATTTGTTGACTCTATAAATAAAGTTTATAATTTGAAAAAATTCTCATTTTAAATTATTTCAAGAAAAGTTATATAGATTTAAAAAAGTGAATATACATGTAAAATTGTTCTTAATTTTTAAGAAAATTAGGTTAATAATCATTAATGTTTTAACGTTACACTGGTAGAAATGTATATTCAAAAGTTAATTTTTTGCATTTTCAAATGAGACGTTGAGAAACCGGTTTACAAGTGTGAATTTCATGGATGAATAAAGCATGTAGATGATGAACTTGGATGTACCACATGTAAACCATTGAGTAGCAGGTGCTCCGTGAGAAATGATCTCAAGGTGAGAAAGTGGCATTTTATATATGTAGGTGTCTGTACCTATATGCAATTGATTTCAGGCAAATTTGATTTTATGTGTGTATCAAAGTTTTCAAGGAAAGAAATATTTGCCACATTTTGCTGAAATGATTGAGTCAAGATTTAGTTGGTTTTTTTTCTGAAATGCTACGAAGCCGTGAGACACAAAGTGTTTTTGGCTTGTAAGTACTTATGTATGTGATATCTTAGTTGTTCGGGATGTTTTGACTGAATGGATTTTGTGTAAAGCTTAGAATTCTTTGGCCTGTTTTGATGAGTTGATGCAAATATAGAAAAATCGTTCAAAATGTTATATATCAGATGTTAAGTATATTTGTATATCCTTTAACATAATGCAATAAAAACTTTAATATTATTATCATGCAGCCATGAGGTATAAAATTCCCCATGTAAATACGATTCAAACATGTCTTCAGTATTGCACGCCTGTATTTCTAACCTAAGTTTTCATGGGTATATATATATAATGATATATGTGAATATAAAGAGAGCAGGTGCATTATCAAACACATAGACAACTGGGGGGTGACATCTTCAAGGAATATAATGTTACGTTTCACCACCCATGATGGAAACTACATCAGACCAATAATAAGTCTATGAAAGCAACTCTACAAAGATGACAATGACAGTGAATCAGAAGCCATGTGCACTATTTCAGAGTGACGACCCAAATATATACTCAGAGAATGGAGTACCTTGTAACAACCCAAGTTTCTGATTCACATCTATTAACCACATGGATAACAAAAACAAATTATTAAGCACAGCGTGAGAATGTCTTAAATCATTCTGAGTTATCAGTTTACAGGGGTCACCGCTCACTGTCACAGGCTCTTAAGAAATTTGGCCATTGGCTAAGTAAGAAGGCTTTAATTCTTGTCGTGGAATCTGCTGTTTGGTCACATTTGCATATCTAGCACCTTTTACTGAGGCTTTATAGGCTATTTCAAACACATTATTAAATATTTGAAATTGAATCTATTTCAAGCCATGCTGTTTTTATATACCGCTTGGCTATTTACACAGGCACATGCTTTTATATAGGTTAACAGTTAAAGCTCAAAGTCTACTGAAATTTTACTTAGTGTTTCAATCCTACTTATCGATTTCTTTACGTACAAATCTATAATGAAATTTAAGCTTTAACGATATTTTGTTGCACCATGAATATTTGAACGTTTGTCAGATGTAAAGTTTTAGACAAAGATTCAAACGTAATTATATGAATAATCATTATCAGTCAATCTATGTCACCGCAGCATTTAAGTACTTTGGCTGCCAGTCTATAGCAACAATGTTGTGCAGAGCAATATAGAAGTATTTGTTTATCTTAACCTTGCACGGAGAAATTATCAATACTTCTTGTCCGGCATGTCTAAGACTAAAAGCTCATCAAGGAAGTATATACATTGACGTGTGACAGCACATAAGTTGTTACATATGAAATATACATGAAATGTACGTCCCTACAGAATAAACACCATATTGAAAATACCCCTGTGACATTCACAGTTTGGGAAAGTAGTTGTCCACCATGCATGGGTGAGCGTTTAGCCAAAATGTGCTCTGTTTGGAAGTGTTTATGGTGCATTTAGAAATCTCTCAATGAGGAGAGGGGTGTATATAGAGCCACTCGTACATTGCATATCAATAGCTGATCGGGGAGATTGTGTTGTATCGAGGTAATGTATACCTTGATAGTCCTACCTCGAAGCCTAGCCACTATGAAAGAATGAATTGTTCCTGTGTATATTGAGAAAGTTTCAAGCATTTGGGAATCAATTGCATGTACATTTCACGTTCTTGCGTGTATATTTTGTGTCAGATTTGCCACTATGTCGGCACTCTCGGATATGAACATTGTCACCAGAAGGCTGCAGCATTTCTCAGGTAGGTGTAAGAAGAGGATGATTGTGAGAAAGGTGTGACATTGACGACATTTAGTGAAACGTACGACTCTTGACTGGTATTGATTGTGTACAGGTGGATTTTCATCTAGGACATTCAGTGGGGCATTGAACTCGGTAGAAGGTCATTTGTCTTTAGTTGGATTATTGGCTTGAGATCTGTATGTAGATAAACCATGCATTCAAAATCAATAAGATATGATTTCTTTATAAGCAACACTTGTTGACGTAATTGGTGAAGAGAAAGGAGATTTTCTAAGGTTTTTATAAAAATTAACACTTACTGGTAATCTCTCATTACTGCAATATTTCAGGATAGTTGTAGCCTGCAGTTAATTTCAATATTCCTCCTTGTTGATTCCTGTAACAGATCACTCTGAATGGTTATTACTTTTTGTCTTGACATGTATAGTCTTAATTTTCTACAAATATTAAAACGTCAAATAATTCTTGAAAATCTAAAAAATAATCATGGTATTGATACTAAGCCATGGTTGTTCTTAAAAATCACCAGGAGGTTGAATATATAAGTATTGTATTCATAAGTTTTATTTTAATTGTAGCATGAAATTAATAGTTACATTACACCATCAAGAAACTTCACGTTTTCACTGTTTTAAAAAATTGAAAATTTTATCCCTAAAAGATGATCAAGTTATTGTCAGTATCAATTTATATCAGTTTTCATGGAAAATCATAAATATTTCATCTGACTTTATGAGAGCAAAATGTAATACTCCGGTCTTGGAGATTTTGTGCCGATTTCCTAATCTGAGAGTGCTTTACAAATGAAACACACAAAAGATTTCAGGTTCTCACAATGAACTGATATCTACTGGCTGTCACATATATTGCCCTGGGGAAATCTCATGTATACCCTTCTCTGTCTCCTGTTTAATACCTTTCTGACAGGCCAGGTAAATACAGCTTATATCGAGGTGTTGAATAAGAACTGGTATCATATACCTGTTGTATATTTCAGAATACATTACATGACATGTATAACAATGTTGCTGTTTGATTGAAAAGAGTGTATACATGGCATTTCTACGGTTCAGAATAGATTTCTAACACCTATGACAATGTTGAAAAGGTGTGATTATTTCCCAAAACATGACATGAAATTTTTCACAATGTTGCTGATAATTCGAAATGTTCATTTTTTATGACAGTTATTTTTTTTTAAATACATTACATGACAATTTTAATAACGTGTTTTTGATAATATATATATGTATGTACATATAATTAGTGATAGATTGAAAAGGGTTTTATATCAAATGACAGTTGTACATTCTTGTCAATAACAAATGCTTATGAACGTAATGTTCATGATAAACATATTTTGTTTTTAAAATTTCAGAAAGATGTATTGTTTAAAGTTGAGGTTAAGATAACTTATTCAATGTCATGAATTAGATTTACATAGGAAAGTGTAATGGAATGTAAATTACATAGACTTTGCATACAATACCATGACACAGTTTGTTTTTTCATTCAGGTGAAAACAATTGAGTCCGATTTAAAGATTTTTTTACATAAAAGTTTCACTATGATATGTGAACTATTTTCTGACTCAAACACCAACGAAAAGGAACAACAAAATATAAATGTAAATTACAAAGATTACATACAATGCATCGGTATGGGTACAATGGCATTCAGGTGACAATTACGTTGGTATTACAATGTTAAAAAATGTCTGTAATGAAACTGTCAATAATATTTAGTTTTATTTATTTATTATCTATATATTTTGCATTCAATGCAATCATTATGGAAGAAATTGCATTTAGAGCAAAATTACCATTCTAATACACACTAAAATTGCCTATTATAAAGCGGTCAATAAAAAATGTAAATCATTTTCAGTTTCTGACAATAATGAAAGAGAAAAAGAATTTTTTTGAAAAAAAAGGCATTGTAACTTTTTGAGGTTAAAATTTTGATGGTAAACTTAATCAAATAACAATTTTGTTAGCTACTTTTCAAGATTATTTCATACACTGATATTTGACTAACCAGTAAAGAGAGTATGATTTAATTAGCTGGCTTTTGAACGATAATGGTTTCATGTACATTTAACTTAACTAGCGTGGGTTACATAAACCAAGAATGTAATCACACATCTTTCCTCTAAGTAATACCCAACAAGAAAGTCAACGATCTTTGATCAGGCTGTCGGTGGCGAGATTGATCTGTTCTAGTTAACATGATATTTTTCACCTTAATCACTTTGACTCACCGTGACACAATAGCAGGCATGTAAACGGACCATTAATTTCTAGATTAACTTGATTTGAATATAGTTAACTTGCAATTCATTTACACATCTGAAGCCATAGGTTGTGTCATTACTGCTTCAACTTTGACTTGATTAAACAGCTGTCGTGTAAAAGCGGAATTTATTTAATGATTGGATATGCTTGCAATGCAAATATGTAGTGCTTTTATTATGTGAAATTAACACCATTGATATTTGCGTGATAAAAATGTCACTTACTTTGGAATTATGGCTAGTTAGGTGAACCCTAGAGTGCTCTTTAATCATAGAGTTACCAAAGTGGATCACGCTTTAATGAAATATCTGTTGTGAATGAGAAATGATTATCCTGACGTTTATTTCAAATTGCTTACATTTAAATGATTACAAAGACATATTGAAATGTTAATATAATGACAGAAATATGCTGCATAAAAAAAGCTTGAAAACTTAAATTTGTCATAGGGATAATAATTTGAAATTAATAAAATCTTTATTGATAGTACCACTATGTACTCTTTCTGCTGGAAGAGAGGCCACATCCATTTTTTTTTTTTAAATAATAATTTACTGTAATTTATCATATGCGCAAAAGCAAGTTTTGTACTTAATCTTTCATAAGTGTTATAAAAAGGTATAAAACAGGAGTGAGTGGGGAACAAGCCAACAAACAAAGAACACAAGTGCAGTTGTAAATTAAGCACACTCATTCATTGCATTCAAGCTTATCATACATCAAACGCGATATAGTCATATTAACATGTGTGTTATGGTTTTATAACTGTACATCATTGTGATGTCATACATGTTATAACTGAACACTGCAGTATCTGCAATCAGTGACAGTTACTGTGTCCATCTGAGACCTGAAAGTAATATTGTAATACTTACCAGTGGTGGATCCAAGAATTTTGAAATGAGGGGAAGGCTATTTTTTACCCTGCCAAATGAAGGGTTAGGACCTCAGGGTTATATGACAAGATAAGGGATCAATTGTTAATGAACTAAAAGTATTTCTTTTCATTCACTTACCTAAAGTTTGAATATAGTCAAATGTTTTAGTAGTTCAAGAGTTATGAGTGTTTATATTATAATAGGCAAGACAAGGCAAGGCTTCAAAGAGAACAATAAAAATGCTGAGCAAGCTGTTTTGAATTGTGACAGATAATTCTACAGCACCATGACTATTGTCACCTTCAACATATATATATGATAAGTAATTCTGTTGGTCACACCTTTCACACCTGGTGCAGGATAATTAATGCAATCTGTCAGGTAGAACATTTAATTTCATACCTTACCAAACATCACCATGAGTTATCTTTTAACAACTCCAGCATAGGATGTCCACTTGTTGATGATAAATTTATTTGTTTATTTCACTTAAAACAAATCTATGCTCACATATAGTACACTAGATGATGATGATCAAGTTCATTGTTTTAAATCTAAAAATAAACTGTTGCTTATACATAATAAAAACAAATTAGCTGATCCAAAAACTAAAAATCATTTTTAAGTATTTTAAAGTATTTTATATATTTAAGATATTGTTATTTTAAAAGTTTTGTTTCTATTTGATGTTGACAGTTATCTATGTGATAAATTGATTATATTTTACTCAAATACTGTCAAATATCTTACAAAGTAGCTCATACATTTAACAGGATTATGACAATACTAGCTACATAAAAGTCATTCAGTTAATCAATAAAATTTATAAAAAAAAGTTCATTGAAATCGCTTAAATGCATGGATTTTCAGTGTTAAAATATTGAATACCAAAGAGGTTCCCATGGTGTTTTGAATGGATCAGCCTTTAAACAAAATAATTCAAAAGTTAACAATTTTTTCAGAAAGATTTTAAGGTCATTAGCCGCATCTTGGGTGTATTGTTTAAGATTCTTTAAAAATTTTGTGAAAATGTTCGCTTCATACGGGAGTTTAAAAGCAGATGAAACATATCATATTGAGAAATGAAATTTGTCATTCCCTGTCAAAATATCCAAGCTTCGGATTTGGATTTTTTTCCAAAGCTTTTCCAAATAAAACACCATCGTGAAGTTAAATGTGAATGGATTTCTTAAAAAATCAACATTCCCAGCTCATTTTCTGCATGTTAGAGACTGCATTCTGGGAAATTTACGCAGAGAGAGGGAGTATTCCAAAGGGCTAAAAACCGGACTATTTGCCCTGAATTCAAAATATTATCTTTTACGAGAGGCTTCCTGTAAACGAGGGGTACTCATCAGGATTGACGTTTAGAAAAAGGTACGTGATCTTGTCTCCAAAACTTATGTACTAAGATAATGTATATAGTGAGTTAGAGGACAGTTTCCTTCTTGTTGGAAACTGTGACATGTCACTGTGAATGATATTGACCAGGAGTAGACATTTCACATGGAGATGGGGAGGGCAAACAGTCGAACTGTTCAAACTTTGTGAAGACGTTATCCGAGACACACAG
The DNA here is from genome assembly GCA_921293015.1 of Phorcus lineatus. Lineage (NCBI taxonomy): Eukaryota > Metazoa > Mollusca > Gastropoda > Trochida > Trochidae > Phorcus > Phorcus lineatus. Next base: position 40,814,968 of record OV121096.1, read on the forward strand.
TTATTGGTGCAGGTTCGTTTCGCTTTATTTAATTTGATGAAATATGTTTCAATCAAAGTTGTTTCGATCTATGATGATCATATGTAATCAATTTCTTTTTATATTGTTTTTTGGGCAAAACTGGCTTTAAGATATGAACATAGTTTTGCAGGTGTTCATCAAATTTAAAATTACATTGATACTGTATTGAATCACTGGGTTGATTTTTTTTTTTTTTTGCATTTCTAAAAAGAACAAACCTGTCGAAAAGTTATCATGGTGCTGTTGCATTTGTGATTTGGTATTCCTTTATTTATTTCATGCTTAAAATTTGAAATGCTACCTTTGGTTTACTTTTCATTTGTTCGAGGTTTTCTAAAATTTTACTTTATAAACTTTTTCCCCATCTTCTTAAGGTATTACTTTTCGTAAAATGTTTAAATGATTTGAAATTGATTTAATCTCAAATAACAGCTACTGCACGATTCATTTGGAGTAATTTCTTGTCCTTTATTAAAGAATATATATCTATATTTCTTTTCTTTTTTTCATTTTAAACTTGCTTTATTCCATTAAATAATATCAACATTATTAAAAATTTATTTTATCATGTTTCTTAACATTCTTTGAAGAAATTGTTTAAAAAGTTCTGCAAGATACTTTGGGTCACATAGCGACTTGCCTACCAAGCGAAGCATCTCTGATATGTAACGAGTTCAAATCATGTTTACTATCGACACCTCGGCCTTCGTGCTAGTGTTAGAAGATTATCGATGGTGATTCCGAGTCAATAAACTCTTGACAGCAAGCGACCAATGAGCTTGGTTAATTTGCATGTCGCCTATAGGTCATTTGCATTGATCTACATAATGTGATAATGATTTCCTTTTAAAGGTACATTGGGTAGAAAATATCTAAAGCACTTATAGTTTTATAAGAAGAATATTGTGCAAGATTTGTTTCTGTTGAATCACAACATACTTATAAGACATATTTTTTCATCATTTTACAAAGGTGTTTTTAATTGATTTTATCTTTTTTTCTTTTGATTCACATTTACTGGAAATAAGAAATTAATTTCAATTTACAATTGAGGTAGACGTTACATAATAAAAGATATGGATGATGGAGAGCGTGTCTTGCATCATTTTCCGTTTCTCTGAAGAAGAAAATGTCCCAGGGTTGGTATCTTGGATTAACTTTGCACCGGAGATATTTCCCAGCAATATTATGCATACATAACATTTCCCTCACAACTGCTCATATAACATGGTAGTATTCTCCTGACAACAAACCATGACATGCATTCCACGACAATTATTGTCCTTGTATAAACCCTAAAGCCATAAGCTGGTTTAGGAGCCCTCTTTGTATCTGTTTAAGGATCAACTGTTAAAAGGCAGAGTTCTCAGACATTAAACAATCTTCCCATATCTTTCAACTCTTTCTGGATTTTATCCAATCTAAATAACCTTTCATATTTCTCCCATACCATAGTGTAAATTTACAGTGGAACTGAGGTTAAAGTTTTTTCAGCTCCAAGTTAAAATAATTGAAATAAAACAACATATGCAATTCTACTTGTCATACGAATCTGAAAATAGGTATCATTTCAGCATAATTATCATTGTTGTAGTTAGGCAATCATTTAGATAGAATTTTGTTACTTTCTTAAAACTCAAGTTAAAAATAAAAATCATTTATATTAAAAGCAAAAATCTAATATTACCATCATTACATACTGTTTTCAGTGAAAAAAAGAACTAAAATAAAAATATAGGAACTTTTTATTCAGATCTTTGCCTTTTGTTTTCACCATATTAATTCCCCCCCATCTGTAATCAGTAAGTCTTGTAAACATTGTCTTAAACACTTTACAATGTAACATAATCAAATTATTTATAGGTTTTACTTTAGGCTTATTTAATTAAAGTCTCAAGTCTCATATCTTATTCATCTTGTTAACAAAATTATGATTTAATATATCAGGGCCGCTGCTGTCACAGATGGGATTTTATTTCTCTTTGCATGTACCTGTTATCAGCGAGACGAAATAAATCATTACTTGTCCTACTATCACGGAACACTCGTACAACTTGACAGGACAGGCCTTGTTCAAACAGAAACATAGATGAAAATATCTGCCTGAAACAAAAGCTTTTTTTTCTTTTTATATTTGAATTTAAAATGAAGAACAATGGGTGGTTGTTAGATTTGAACACTTTTACTTAGTCATACTAGCTTGTCAAGTCAATATTCAGTAGTAAAAATAGTAAAATTTGAATGCATTTTTTGTCTTCACTTTTAGATTTGTTATGAAAATTTTTTAATTTTTTTTTAAACGATTAAGTGTTTTGGAAGCAGTCAACATAAGAACACAAACAACCAAACAATATTAAATTTGGGTGAATGTGTTGACTTTGTCTAATATGTGAAAAAAAAATTAAAAATCAGAAATTTTAATTTCTTCATACTTATATCTTATGGTAATTGGGCCTCTGCTACCCTGGATTGTAATCTCTCGTTATATTTCTGATATAAAAAGTTGATTTTGAATAAATTATTGAAAATATATCATATTTATTCAGTAAATTATCTGATCTCTTTAATTTAATGTTAATAACATGAAGGCAATCAGAACATCAAATTCAACTGTATTTTCATTTGAATAGATTGTTTTATATTAATTGGATTCAGAACATAGCATAGATAAAATTTTGTTGCCATGAAACCTTTTTATATGTATATCAATGGAACAGACTGCATGAACGAAAAGGTTATTTTATTTATTAATGATAAAATCTTCAGTATGTTGTAACATACTTGACATGAATCATAATGACTGAAAATAATTAAAATTATTTTATCATATTCTCAGCATTTGAAATGAGGGAAAAAGAGGGAACACTTTGTAAATATGTCCTCACAACTGATGATTATTTTCTCATGATGTAACATCACACAAAATATGCCCTTGATATAATATAAATCTACATACCAATTAATCAATGAGGCGGTAAAGGAGTATAAGCTGACCCAATGAGGCCATATTCATAATTACCCAGTTTCTATATGCTATTGACACATAATCCATAATCCATTATGTGACTTTGAGGCTGTTGGTCCTAATCCACATTCATTGTCAAATGAATACCCCTTTAATTTCTGTGAGGCATTATGATGGGAATTCTAAGGTATAATCCAGTTGTCATTGATTTTGCGATAACGGAAACTGGACTGGCAACGTTTGAGTGTGTGGCCGAGTTACAACAAAACTAAGCCTGGTACCAGTCACCATGTTTATTTACAGGTAGATCAGGCCAAGACAGAGACTCGCAGAATGTAATTAATTATACATGTTAATTACAAACTGTAGGTCATGATCACAATTCGGAGATAGTTCAGAGGTCGTCCTGCCCATATACAAGCAGAATTGTGGTCTTGTTTGGAGTTTGTCATTGAGTCTGCTCCAGTGAATTTGAGGCAAGGTGAGCTATTTGTATAAGCTGCTTGAACCCTACTCCTCCTATGAGGAATCTGAGGCCTGCTCTGTCAAGTGGATACAACTTGGATTGGGAATGATTAAACGGTAAAGCGAGGATATCTTGATTGGCTTATGACACCTATATGAGGTAGGATAACGGAATAGACTCTGTGTACTGTCCTAGAAGAAAGATTGATGCATTATTAATCCCGTCAATCCAAGCGTGTGAGCGACTTGTACAATCTAAAGGAGAGGCCATGAAATATCAACTTGACTTTTAGGCTCATGAAACGTAAAAATTGCATCTTGAATTTTGATGTCAATCATCTGACACTTTTTTCTGTCAGTTCAAGTGTGCAAAGGGTTATCCTAAACGTCCTGGAGAAAGAATATCAACTTGTGTATTTGACTCGTGAAATTTGAAAACACAAATTGTTTGTTGTGTGATGCTGATATTGACAAGCAGTTGACAACACTTTGTTGTGACCTGACAGTATTGACAGCTGGGCCTTATGACTCTCAGCGAGATGGCGAAAGTGACCAAGCCGAGCCTCTCGGGACGTAACAGGGCTTCCTGGTACAGCGGGTATATGCGCAAAATGAACACCAGTGCTGTTACGACCCCTGCTCCAACCCCTGTCAGCAATGGGGAAATTGTGAATGGTTCAACAGGTAAACTTGGAAGGGAGACTTAATGTTATAAGAGACCTACTGATACCATGCGTATATTGATTTAGTCATGAAGTTTGCTGATATGATTTGGTGATTTTCATGAGTCAATGTAACTATAAGGGGAGGTAACTAGCATTGTAACATATCTCTGTCATTTAGGACATGCATGCATATATTCATTTAGTGTTGAGATTAAATTTTGTTGTCACGCTTTGGTGATTTATCTTGTGTCAATGTAACTAAAATGGGAGGTGTAACTAGCATTAAAAGAGATCCTTGTGGTTCAGGGGAGATATATTCATTTATTCATCAAGTTAAGTGTTGAAAATTGGTGATTATCGCATGACATGCCATAAAAAAGTAGTCAGTTTTAAACTCCATGATGTTATCACTGAGGTGTAATGTGATCAGGATGGATGGTATACCTTTCTATGTGAATATCGTCTTTCCTTGGAAGGGTTTCATATTTCCTTTAGCACCCTAGGTTTAATTAGGGCTTGATTCTTCAAATTAGGTCATTCACTGGTTCTGCCTATATCAACTAAGTAACTCCTCTCCCCCCCCACCCCAACACATCATGGCATTCAAAACTCTACACTCAGGTTAGACATTACTGAAAGGTATGACTGTACCCACTATCTATAGAAGGAAGTTTACCATTATCTTGACAGTTATATCATGGAGGATTCAACGTGTAAACATAGTAAGGGAGATAACATTCTGCATTTAATATGCAAACAAATTTTTATATTTTATTATTATTTCCAATCTATTCAGCTAATAGAATCCTTCATCTAGTTTTATATCTGAAATAATAAAATCACCAAGTGATTTTCTGCACAATCCATGCTTAACCTCCCTACTGTCTTTACTATGACATCATAATGCCCTATGATGTCATAATGCAAATGCGCCTCCATAAGGGTTTAAAAGAAGAGTCAATCTCAAGATTTCTTAGTCTGATGAAGGGGGTTAACTCCCAAAACATGAAATTAGAAAGCTTCACTCCTTCGGTGGCTGTCTCCATGTGTTGATGAAGCTCACTTATTGGCATCTTGTCTGCCATCTTGTTTTGGGTAAAATTACAACAAGAAGGGGTGGTATGTTTACTAATTTTACGACATTTTAGAAATAAAGTATATTTGGTTTGAATGTCCGCACATTTGCAAATGATTATGATAAGACTAATCGACAATGATGTGATGTTGTAGCAAGGCTTTTACACATGTAGCGCCACCTACATAGCTTCACTACTCATTCTTGTTTTACATTATCGAGTGTGCGCGTTCATTCATATTGCTGTCAAATCTAAATGTTACCATCATTAGAGTGTTTAAACTTGGTTATGTCATGTACTAATTATATAAATGTATAAACTAGAATGTCACCTTGAATTTTGTTTCCACAAAAAATACCCAGACAACATTGTCCTTTTAATTACTACCAATCTGTTTGAACTGGCACTGGATCCTGAGTTGGATCATCATACTGTTTTATTTTAGATCTCTATTCATCTCATTAACTTCTAAATGCCTCTCAAAGTAGACTTTTTAGACAGGACGTCAAGCACCACATGAAATGTGGTTGTCATATTTTTTATTAGGCTGGATGTATGGCTAAATATTATTAGCTACAGACCATTTGTTACCATTTAGTGGCAGAAGTTTTTATCTATTTAAGGATGTTATGGCTTGAGATAGATATATTACCATATTATAAACTGTTTCTTGCCCTCATGAGAACAATAAGAACATTGTTAAAAAAATTCATGATATAGACTTTTGTTTTTGCTATTGGAGTGACCACTTGACCTATTGACCCGTGGTCACCTCACTACTTCATTCACCACCTATTACCTTGATAAATTTCGAAGGATGAATAGCCACTGCCATGTTATTGGTTGCTGGTCGAGTGATTTGTGTGGTCATTTATTTGCCTAATTGGATATATTTTGATTTTTAATGGCCAATTTAAACCCTTATTATGGGAATATATGCCATTATCACATGGGTGGTCCCCGACATGTTATTGTATTTTCGCTGGTGTAAGTATTTAATTATGAAAGCTAATTGATAGTTAATGATACTTTCTTGCTAACAATAGATCAATGATTGATTCAGGGTTGTATGAAGAGTGCTTTGACTGTTTATTTTGAGTCAAAACAATAATGGAAGGGACTGCTCTCAAATTTAAAAAAAGATGTAAAATTATTGAAAATTTTCATATTGTTAGTAATTTAAAAGGGAACAGGAAGTGAATGATTTCACCTGCTTTACCAGTGTTGAAACAGAGAGGAGTACCCACCCACAGCCCCCCACCCTCACCTTCCCATCCACACCACCCCACCCACACCTAGGCTTTTTTCTAGGCTGTTTGTCAAGGAATTGAAAGGTTACTGCAGACTCTTGGTCTTATTCTGTACTCATCTGCATATAAAAGATTCTTTTGTCCTAATTAGTAAGAAGGAGAAGAAGAAGAAGAGAAAAGAAAAAATTGTTGTGTCATGTTGTTTACATGTTGACATTTTAAAACAATATCACATAGCATCTGGCCATTTGGCCTACGTGACACATTAAACATTTGCATCAAAAATAGTAAAATTTAAAGAATTATTTGTTAGAATCACAAGGCTGTATCGAGTGTTGTTAGCTGTTGTTTCTATGTGAAAGTTACGCTTGATTGATTGATGGTTTATCAATGGCGCGTGTCAATTTAGTTGTATAGAAGTATTGATTTTGCATTGTATATGACAGTTTTCAAAGCTTTGACATCTGGATAATTATGTTAGTGTCATCAAATTGTTAACAAATTTCGAGTTGGATTTAGACTTTTACTTAATCAAAAGTTCTTTCATTTATTGTTTTTGGTATATTTAAATTTTAATTTTAAATATATTTCTAACCACCCAGCCTTTATCAAACTTTTCCTGTCTGCGACATGGTTCAGTTGTACATCACATTTTGGAAAGATCCGAACTCAAAAACAGCAATAAACTTTAAATCTATGCCATTATAACAGTCTTTAACAGGTTAATAATCACTGTCAATAGAATCCAAATTCAGAGATGACAAAATGGAATAATCAAAGTCAATATATAAAACTTTCTTAATAAAACTAAAGGTTTGCGTGTTGAATTCCTGAGTCAAAAGTCTTAAGTAACTGCACTCAACTTATGACTATCTTTTTGACCCGAATGGACTTATTAATAACACTAATATTGCATGATTTATCTCAGACTTCCTCAGTGCTCATCTAACTCCACTTTTGAATAGGGGGCGGGATAGTGCAGTGGTTAGCGTGTTTGGCTTCGGATCAAGAGATCCGTGGTTCGAATCTCGCCAGGGGCTCGGCAACTTTGTGTGCAGTAGAGGGCTGTTCTACACACAGTGGGGTTTGGGTGCAATGCTACACTGAGTTTCAGCACAGTACCACCCATGGTTCGCTAGTTCCAGTCAATGCTCGCAGGTTTCACCGCAAAGCATAGCCACATTAGTGTTGCGGGCTTTCTCCCTGCATTAATACTAGCAGCTGCAATATTATACAATACTCTTGAAAGCGGTGTTAAACCCCATATCACCTCACCTCACCACTTTTGTACAGGTTGTGCAGGAGACCAACGCTTTACAAATATTTCCATCCTGATGATGATGATGATGATGATGATGATTAAAAGTATATTATATACATGCAGAATATACAAGCTATTGTTCCCGTAAGCCTCTTTTGGTATTGATCACCTGATTGAAGCATTCATAAAAGTTCTTCTCGTCTAAGTTCACAGTTAAGATGTGCAGGCTAAGTCAACTATAGATTTATTGACTCTTTGACCCAGATAGCGGCACACAGTGATGATTGAAGCAATCAGGGAATAACTTAACTGAAAATTGCAGGGAAAGCGCTAATTAGTGGTAAAGGAAATACTTCATCATGTTTGATGATTTACTAAATATGCTGATTATATTATTGTATTGTCATGAGTCATATCTTTATAATAGACATCTTGATATTTTATCAGATATTTTCATATTTAGTAATTCTTTAAAATAATAGTTCTTGCATGTGCATTTTATAATTATTATTTTATCATTATCTAATATGCAAAATTAGTAACATCTATAACTGAAGACATCTTTCCAAAATGTAAATTTTTTAATTGGTTATGGATATTTGATTTACTTACAGCCATGAAAGACATAATACATATTCATGTGACATACTTTTCAATAATTCCTTTACGCCAATCATATACCACAAACAACACTTATCTGGCTCTGCAGTTTATAGTTTACCTCAAAAATTTACATTTATGTAGTTTTCATTCCTTCTTCAATTATACTTCTTGTCATTTGAAAATATTTGTATAACAATACAGATCCAACACTTTTTATAAAAACAAAAGCAGATTTCACAGAGATTTTAGGAAAATACTTCTAAAACTGTCACAATTAACATTTCTCCCAATACGGATTCACTCCCCTCGGAATCTTAAAAATGTTTATTTGTCTGAATTGCCGAGAAAAGACAAAGAAGTATTTGTTGGCAAGACCCGCAGACAAATTTGAAGGTAAAAGCGGAGTTGGTCAGTATGTTTGTTGAAGCATACTTGTTTCAATATCAACGTGGTCAGTGTCATGTGCCTAGACTTTCTCGAGGCTCCAGATCATTATTTACCCTTCAGTTCATCTCCAATCATAAATGCAGGTTTCCGTGAAGCTAATGGTCAGTTTGTTTGTTGCAGATTCGTTTGGTGACACAACAGACTCGCGGGCGGTCAGAGAGGTGAACGTCCAGTCTATGGGGTGAGTAGAAACTTCAACACTCATGTAGTTGTGATTTTAAAGATATTGACTGAGTGCCAGGGTCTTCTTTGCTGTTGCAGAGTTGGCAGGCGAACTTCCAAATTGAATTTTAACTCATTTTCAAGTGGAACTTTAACATTGTATGATGTTCTATCATTATCAGTGGTGGATCCGAGACTTTTGTTCACACTTTTCATTGGCAACTTTTTAAAGAATTAAAAAAGGAGGGGGGCTGAGGCGGGGAGAGTGTTGAACACAGATCTTTACGGTATTCTGTCAGATCTTAGATGGGTAACAAGCGACAGCCATATATTAGAGAAGGGAGCGAATCAATGATTTAATTTTAATCAAATTGTTGGCTGAGTTTACTGGACTACTTTCATTGTTTTAGTGGTTATGTTAATTAATTTCTTTTAAACACTCAATCTTCCTCAATGATCCGGTGGAAAACAAATACTCCATATACTGTACAATATAACTGACACGTGACAACACAGTATAGCAATCGCTTTGTTCTAACTAATCCTGTAAGTCAACACATTGAGGTAACGCTTACGTTTAAGTTATGTTAATCTCTAGAATAAACAGTGATAACACTATTAGACAAAAGACTAATTACCATGGCATTAACTTCTTAAGGTATTTAATCCGTCAATTAGCCACCATTTTCTAATATTGCTAACATGTTTGTAGCTCTGTATTTAACAATTTGTAAGGAGTTGATCAGCCAATCACTCTGCCTGTAACATTTGGTTTGAAATTATTCAGCCAATGGCTCTGCCTGTAACATTTGGTTAGGAATTTATCAGCCAATAGTTTTACACCTAGGGATTAATTGAACATTAATTATTGCTATATAAATCCATACAAAGTCACATTAGAGAAAGTATATTGCACTAGGGACAACATGGTTTGTTCAAAGAGACACATTAAACCAGAGGAATCAGTAATGTAAGTTTCAATTCTTAATTCTCAAAGCCAGTTATCTGTAGCATAATACACGCAGTCAGGTTTGGGTGCAATGCTACACTGAAATTCAGTGCAGTACCACCCATGGTTTGCTAGTTCCAGCCGATGCTCGCAGGTTTCACCGCAATGCATAGCCACACTAGTGTTGCGGGCTTTCTCCCTGCAATAATACTAGCAGCCCCGATATAAGTGAAATAATCTTGAAAGCGGCGTTAAACACCAACTCACCTCACTCACCTCACCTGTAGCATAATGTAAGAAAATTTATTTAGGACTGACGAGATGGCTTAACAAGTAACAAATTATGAATGATTAAAGGCTGGAAAGATAAGACATTAAGATTGTGTATACCTTTTCACTGATTCATAAAAGCAAAGACAGGGCAGGAGACATAACACTGAACAGAAGGTTTTATATGATTTTTATGGATTCCTGAAGAATGAGTTTGGCAAAACTAGAGTCCCAATAAAATAATGTTTTCATAACATTAGACTATGTCGAAAGGAACTTCAATTATTAGACCCATTTTTCATCTCCAGATCCTTTGTTGACAACTTATTGATTGTTGTTTTTCTTTTATTTGACAGTGGTGGGTCTGCCCAACAAAATGGCTATGACAAGGATGAGGTGAGTACCCAAATTTTCTAAACAAATTTGTTGATAAAGTTTCTTTCAAAGGCACAGTAGCCTTTTTTCATACTGAAGTAAATGGATCTTATCAAAAGGAAAACAAACATTTCCACTTGCAAGACAATCTTTATTATCAATAAAAAGAGTTCTAAGATGGAAGCACCAATCCTTTCCTCTAATTTCGAAGGATTTAAAGATGTTGCCACTTAAATTGCCCATAAAGTTTTCACTTGATATTTGGCACTGTAAGGAAGACTGGATATAATCAAGTTGAAAAATAATATATGTCTGAACTAATAAACATGCAGCTGCAATTGGTCGTCAGAAATTTTGAAGGAGCAGGCTTTTAATATTTTTCATTTGTCAAGCATTTGTTGCAGCTCTATGTTGAAGTTAATGAAGAATTTGACATATTTTCAATAAAACAAAGTCATCACTTAGTAATTCTCAGTCCAGTATTTTGTCACGTTTTCTCAACCGTGACCAGAAAGTCATATTTATCCTATCTATTGCAGGTTCAGTACTCTGAGATGTCCTCAGTGAGGAATGCCTTTGAATCCGGAGGACCACAACCAAACAGCGTTCCTCAGTCGCAGCCAGCCACGTGGGATGATCAGGAGGAGGGAGTTTTTGAAAACGAGCCCGTCAAACGCAGTGATGTTGCCCGCGAGAGTGATCGGGATATCGGCGCCGGTTTGCCTGAAGTCGGTATGGCCAAGAACCTTCTCAACAGGTTCTCTCAAATCGAAAGTGAACCGAAAGATTACCATAAGGAGGTAACTCCGCCAAGACAGGTTGCTGCTGGAAAAGTTGAATACGAGAGCGAGCCCGCGCCACATATTCAAATCTTTGAAGGAAAAGCTGAGGCTGGAATCTTTGAAAGTGAGCCTCAGGTTAACCCTGATGTTGTAAGGTCGGGTGAAGTCGTTAATGAACCATTGCCTGAGAGAGGTACAGCCAAAAATATTGCATCAAAGTTTAAGCAGCTAGAATCTGGTGCTGGTTCTTATTCAAGTCCTGGCAGAAGGGAGATAACTCCTGATAGGTCAGCAGGCAAAGTTGAATTTGTTTCAGAGCCCAAGACAACAATTGAAAAGTACGAAGGCAAAGCCGAAGCTGGCGTTTTCGAGAATCAGCCACAACATTACGAAGGTGTTGTTCGCGCTGAAGAAGGTGTAGAGGAAATCCTCCCTGAACGAGGAACAGCCAAGAATATTGCTCAGCGCTTCAAGCAGATGGAGTCAGGTTCTGGTTCATCTTCCCCTCGAGGCAAAAGGGAGATAACTCCTGACAAGTTCACACGAGGAGAATATGTCAGTGAGCCACGTGCCCATGTGGAGGTTTACGAAGGAAAGGCTGAAGCGGGAGTGTTTGAGAGCCAACCCCAAGATCGCCCTGATGTCGTGAAGAGTGATCAGTACCTTGAGGAAACACTGCCAGAAAGAGGTTTTGCTAAAAATGTTGCCGCCAAATTCAAGGAGATGGAGACCAATGTCAAGTCCCCTCCTCCTACACCCGGCAGAATCAAGGAATTCACCCCTCCAAGAGAGACTGGGGTCTTTGAGAGTCAGCCGCAATCTTCACCTGATGTTGTTAGCGAAAACGCTCCTGTTGAAGAAATTATCCCTGAAAAGGGCTATGCTAAGAATCTTGTCTCCCGTTTCAAGCAAATTGAAGAAGAAAACTCAAAAGTTGCTATTTCAAACCGCAAGAACAAGGAATTCACTCCACCAAGAGCAGAAGCAGGTGTCTTTGAGAATGAACCAAAACAGTTTATCCCAGATTACAACCAGAAGACAGACAGCGGCATTTCCGAAAACAACCCCGAGTCGCGAAGTGATGTCTTCAAGGAGACTGACCCTGCTAAATACGAAGAGGAACTTCCAGAAAGAGGCACAGCCAAGAATCTGGTATCGCGCTGGAAGCAAATGGAGAGCAAGAGCGGAAATCAAAGTCCTGGATCGGGTGGACGGGTCAAGGAATTCACACCCCCAAGAGAAGAGGAGAGAGTAAAGGCTCTTCGGACGGCAAAGTCTCCAGCTGGTAATTTCGAGAGTGTCCAGCCCGGTGACCTCCCTGGTCAGTATCAACAGTCCAACGAACCCAGCATGTTCGAGAGCGAACCCGAGACACGCGCGGACGTCTTCCGAGAGGCTGATACAGACTGGACTGATGGTATGCCAAAGGAAAACGCAGCCAAAAAGAGAATAGAGAAATTCAAGCAGATACAAGCCAACGCTAACAAGGAACAGCCGAAGCCCATCTCTAGAAAGGTAGGTTATTTTGTTTATCATTAACATGGGGGATTGATATGTGATTTTCTTTTCAGTGATATGGCATGACTAGCTAGGTTTGAACTATATATATATATATTTATTCTAGGATACTTGGATGATCTGCATGCTCCAGATTCTCAACTGAATTATTTGTTGATTATTCACAGAATACACGTCACTGGGTCTCTGCATGTTTTGAGTTTGTTGCAGGTTTTCATGAATGATTATTAAAAAATATTTGTCTTTAACCCAGTAGCTTTCATTCTGAAATATTTTTTATGTTTAATAATGCAAAATCCGCAACTATTTTCCTTGTACTTGTTCACATAAACATTAGGGGTGAAAGGGTACGCTTCAGCTTCCGTTCGGTGCATAGTGCGGTACAGAACCCTCAGTTCGGTACATTTTTGGTTCGGTATGAAACCAATAGTCGCCATATTTCTTTGAACGAGATCTCGAAAAATCACATCATTCAAAAACTATTGTTGAGAGTTACAATTCAAACTAAATTGTTCCAAATGTTTACTTCCACAAAAATGACGACAGGTATCGTTATCACTTCAAAACTTGAAGATGTTTAATGGTAATAAAGAAACAACATTTTTATCATTGACTTTTTGAATAAATATTATAGTTTTTTTAAGTTATTAAAATGATATTTTGGACACAAATTGAATATGCGGTTCAAACCGAAAATCCATGTTAATGTATTGTGCACCGAACCGAACGTAAAATACTGCCGTTCAACTACTGTGGTAGTGAACCGTTTCACCCCTAGGCAACATGAAAACAGGCCATGTTTTATCAATTGTTGACCTCAAGTTATCTGTTATCTGTTTGTTAGATATCTTGTCTCTTGTAAGTTGTTTATCTTTGACATATCCTAAATAACATCATCTCAATTCCTCCGTTTAAATATCAGTCATTCACTTGGAGAGATACATTGTTAGAAAACTTTATATATACATGTTTCCCTAATTCATGTTTTTTATGAGTTTATATCAAAGTAACATGCTTTTTAATAGAATTTATAAATTAAAAAATTATGAAGAAATTATATGATTTACAGATTAAAATATTTATTGCTAATAGGTTGGTTTTTTTCATTGTTTCTAAATTGCTGAACAAATAATGATTTCTTTTTTCCTAAGTTCTGTTATTTTGTATTTAAACTAAAATACATCACTCAGGAATGCACAGAATTATATAGACATTTCAGAAGCAATTTAAAGATTTTAGTGTAAGATATTTTATCATGTTCATATTTATTTTCTCACTCTAATATTTTTCTCTTCCTTTGTTTTTATCGTGATATCACCCTAGAAATGATTTTATTTCTTCAACATTTATTTCAGGGTAGATTACTATTTTGATTTTTCTCATGATACTAACATTGTGTCATTACAGATTTTAAAAATATTTCAAGTGTACATAACATGGTGTTTATATTTAATGTATTTGTAACAATTGTGTCTTAAAATGTTTTAGAAACATTTGTTGATTTATTTGTACTCAAGAAAACAGTAACCTGGCTCATGACTTGTTTCATATCTGACAACATTAAAATAATGCACTTAAAAATGTTTGTTGATTTAAACCAAATAGTTGTCAAATATGAATTCTGTCATTTGATTTGATGAGACATGAAAGCAGTCTTGATTAAAATAAATTTTCATATGAATTGTAAAAAAACATTATAACTCTTAATTAGTGTAAATTTTATACATTGTTTATACAAATATTTGTTTGATTAAAAAAGACGAAAAGTTGTGCTCACAATATGATTCATGTGATTTGAACCTTGAATGTGCTGATCACACTCCCCTTTGATCACGTGGTATGGAAAATTAGTTGGAGTTACGTCCCTTGGCCCAAGCTCCTATCGGTTTATAAATAGCCAGCCGGCTCGTCAGTGTTTTCAAAACCATCCCTGGCCCACTTTACGTAGGAACTGCTTGCATGATGGAGGTAGGCTTGTAACCAAGACTGCTTGATTGTTTTAATCAGATTGCCTTGTTTTCTGTGGTCTTTTCTCTCAAGTTCAGCCATTCAAGTTCTTAGTTCATTTATGACAATGATTCATGCGTTTGCAGACATTTTCTTTTGTTGGAAGGCATCTTTGTTTTGAATACGTCTGCTTCCATCCATATTAGGGGATTGGCACCAGGCCGCCTGATTCCGATTAATATCAAAACAACCACCGACGTTTTATCTCTGCCAATTGTGGACTACTTGTGATGCTTGCTGAAATTCATGCGAGCAGTTATTTGACATGCCTCAGTTGTTGGGATAAAAGCGGGGTTTTGAATCAATGGACGCAGACGTTTTAGGTTTGGCATCGTTCTATAACCACTGTGCAGATTTGGTTACTGGAAGGCTAGGCATCTTAAATGCCACCTGCTGTTAGTCATAGCTGAGTTCGTGGCCTATAATACACTGAATCAACCTATTTTGAATGACCATAATATGATTCAAATTGTTAACACCTGTCGTTCTCATGTAAGTTCACACAAATCTCAAAGTGTAATTGAAATCTGTATAAGAATTCAGTAAAATTGTTTGCTTACATTTACAATTCCATTAATTTCTTTGTAGCTCCTTTTCAACAATTGTTTAAGATAAAAAAAATACCCAAATGTTTTAGATATAAACAATATTCAATAACCAAACTTCACAATTTTATAATTCATCACCAGTGAACTGAAATTATTTTATGTTAAGACCGTTTTATTTTTCTATTTCATGCATATAGATTGAATAGTAATAATTCACCTCACTGCTTCCACAAATATGCTGAATATTTGTAAGTCATCTTTCACATTCTATTTACATCAAATATTATACAAATCACCTCCATATTATTTTAGTCTCTTTGTAGGTTAGGACCTGATACAATTCTCAAGCAATTCAGTCAAGCATAGCGCCCATTGTATGTCTTTCTGCACTGTTGGTTTGTAACATATCCTGGCCCTATCTTCATGGAGGTCACAGTAAGAAGATTGCTAAATAGACAGGTCACTTGAAACCAGAACATGATATTCTTAAAACCAACAAGATACCATTGGCATCTGTTGACAAATATAATCAACATGGAATATTAATTAAATGCCAAACCTGTAACTGTAATCTCTATAGTAATTCATTGGAAGATAGGATAGGTTATAGGCTATGTTTGAAAGTTTCCTTGATGTCAAATACAATATAAAAAAGACGATTCTTGCATCACATATTCATTCTACTTTAAGTGTAAACTTGACATTTCAGGATTATTTTTCGTCTCTCTCGCCCATTTGGCATGTTTGAGCCATGTAAGCTTCTGGAAACTCAGAAATGTCTTTTCTATTTCCACTTGCTTTAAAATAAGATTTTTCATGGATTTAATGTTTATTGAAGTATCTAAAAGAATTTTGAACGTGGATATGAGCCAACATTCCGAGGGTGTGACAGTCGGGATAGGTTTGCTTTGTGCAACTTTATAAAAAAAAACAAATAATGGAAAGTATTGTCCGATTTTTGGGAACAAAAGTTTTCCACAGTTGATAACATTTTGATAAAAAATTTGATAAAAGTTAACAGCTTTCTTAATCATGATTGGCTATTTTTTGCTCAAGTAAGAAAAACAAAAGTTTTCATACCATTCCTTTTGCCCCACTTTTGAAATATCATTGTCTGTTTTGTTTTCATGTATTTTTATTATGATGATTATTTGTTCTGATTTACTTATCAAAAATATTGTTACAAATTTTTTTATTTATTGAGCAATGATATGTGTTAAGAAAATCTAATAACCCACTGTGAAATTGCATGGTTTTTGGATACAGGAAGGAAGTGTTTACCTGGTTAATTTAAGGAATTTATATTCTTAATATAAGACTTTGTAGGAAAACTTTCCAATCTTAAAACATGTGTTACGATATTCAACAAGAAATAAGGTCCCAACAAGTTTCAGTGTATAAGAATTAAACAATGTTTCATGTTAGGTTTGATATACAATACATGAATGTACAATGTCCGGGGGTCTCTTCACCATTTGGATGATAAAAACACTATTAGGGAAGATTTTGGAAGTTCAAAGGTCAGATATTAATGGAAAGCCTTATGGCTGTATTCAGGATAAGTGTGAAATAAGCTGACAGCTGTCAAAATGATTTAGATCAATTTGTTGCACTGATGAAATAAATAAAAAAAAGATTGTTAAATATTAAGATTAATCTGCTATTTCTTAACAATTCATAAAAAAATATTAATGCCGGAAAAAAAATCTATGAAATATATATCAAAGAATTTACTGAATTGGTATTTGTTTGATAAAACTTATCATATGATAACCTATTGTGGGGAAAATCCAGCCGTCACTCATTTAGGAAGTCATTTTGATTGCAATTCATCAAAATTTTGAAAAAATATATCACATTTTGAAATTAATAGAAAAGATTGATTAAACCTCCAAAGGCAAAAACATGAAAATCAGTAACAAGGAAGAAATTTTATTTGTTTTATTACTTCCTCCAATAAATGATTGATAGCTGTGAATATTGAACCATGTTAATATCTCATGGCAATTTGTACAAACTATTTCTCCTATAGTACTTAAAAAGGGTAATGATTGACTGTGTATGGTTTTATAGTGAACCTTTCCCTTATTCATCTGTCTTGTCACCTACTTAAAAGAGGATATATTTCGGACAATGCACATGATTGACATTTTGGTGATCAATGTCCAATGTAAAAGATTATATGTCGTCTTGATAAACTCCTGATGTGGTGATGGTGATACAGCAAGATATATTATCTCTTTCACCATGATTATATTGTTAGATATACTGCTGTCATGTGATGGAGATAATGTATGCTTGCGTCAACATCTCAACAGCTGATGTGTTTAATATTAATGCAATGATAAATATACCTGGCATGATCTTTGTGACTACGTGGTTCAAGCTATAACTGATGAACAAGTGAAAATTGATCTTTAGTTTTCAAATTGTTATCAATTGTTTTAAATTAGATTTCTAATGAGGGTACCAAATGAAAAAAGTCTCAAAGAATATGAAAAAAAAACAACTTAAGGTAAATTTATCTAATATGACAAATGTCCAGTTTATTTCAAGATGAAATGGAAAGATTTCAGTCAAAGTTTTACCACTCACTGTTATTATTATTATTAGATGTATGAAGGCAGATGTCTAATAAATTTTTAAAAGTATGCGGATAATATTCAAGATAAATTTTACTTTTTAGTAGGTAGGTTATTTTTAAAGCAAAATTCTGTCGACTGGTTGCATAGAGATCATTTCTGCATTGTTTAACTACTACAAACGACAATGTGGCATGCAACCATGATTTACTGGTAGAGACATGCAATTAAGGTTGCATATAGATATATCAAGTGTATATGAAAATGGCTGAATTTGATAGAAGATTCCTGAGTATGTGTGCTTGCTGTTAGATTGTCCTGTAACTTTGCTATTTATTCTGTATCAGGCACTGTAACATATTGGAATGGAAATGATATATTTTGATAAAAAAATATATCAGTTTATTGCCATGAACTGTTATCCAGTTACACTGAATTCAAGAGAAAATTAAGTGAAAATTGTATTAAAGATTTTATATTTACACCTTGTTTTAAATTCAAAAAAAGGAAGAAATTGAAAAGTTATAAATTTTAGGACATGATGTAAAAATCAGAATTAAGATTTCAAATTGAAAATTCCAATTTGCTTTTAGGAGGATGGTGATAGACACTCCCCTGAAAATGAAGTCACACAGGTTTGTGAGAGTTCTCCTTCAGATTGCGACTCTCTGAAGTATGATAATGGTGTGCCTGACGATCTAAGAGAAAATGTACACGTAGACGTATACTTACTATCTTCCCTTTCATTTCTAATGTCATATTGTGTGCTTGTTTTCTGAGATGGGTGTAACTAACAATATTGTTGTTGTTCTTCACTTTTAACATTGTCACATAACAGCACTTGAGATACATTTAGGGAAATAAAAATGGTGAAAAAGTAGGTTTCTAAAACAGAGTATTGTTTCATCATTTCTAGTGTTGCAAGAAAGCTGCAATAAAATTTTGTCAAGGACAGACAAATGTTTATTTAGAAATTGCTTTGATTTAAAAATACAATTTTGATGACTTTTATGATCTGGTGTTTCAATTCATCATTTGTAATCAAATTATCAGCAAGTTGTTTACTTTTGCTTGTCATTGACTCAGTGTATGTAACACTGTTTCCTCAACGTAACTCAAGCCCTGTTGTGTTTGATATTCTAACAATCTATTTCACTCTGACATCAATTCAACTGTTTGATCAAACATTTCAGTTGTATTCGACCAGGCGGCATGACGTATTGTTGACGAGTCGTAATACAAAGTGTGAAGCAATGTTATTTATTACATTCCTAATAAAACACCTTGGTTGTTTAAAGATCATGACAAAATTAACCTGGACAAAAATATGGATTTCTAAACTATAAGATGTATCTGATTAGAGTGGCAACAGGAATTAGCAGTGGAAGAGCAGGCATTTCCTTCAGTTTTATATGAGAACTGGATTAATTGATATACCGGTAAATAGTTTAACAAAATGAAATATTTTCAAAGAAAAGCTCCTAAAAGTACAATTTGAGTCCTGTACATACGGATTGTAAAATAACTGTATAATGTCACTTTGCCTTGAACAAACAACATTCAGAATCATCTATCAGCAGCCTTCACAATGTCATAACCTGACAAGATAATTTCAATATTCTCCAATATTTCACTAGATAGTTCAGTTTTATAACATGTTCTTGTCAGATGGTAGATATTGTTAATTCATTTTGGCGAGATAAAAATTTCATCTGACCAAATGTATATTTCATTTCCCACTGTCCTATACCTAAACGATGAATATTGAACGTTCTATCAAGTTTATATTTTATTTCCCGTCTATGGACTATAACTAGATATTTCAGGTTTAATAGGCCATGTGTTACTACTTGCTGGAGAGTGTGCCATGTTGGGCGACGCCCCCTTGATGGGCTGCAATCAATGAGTGCAGAATGTTACACTTGTGTGCGCTAACACACTGCAATCAGCTGACATCCTGAACCCATCTCTTCTCAGCTTATCACACTTCCTCCCTGCAGGAGGGAAATACTTGCCCCCTCCATAGTTGATAGTAATCATTCTTCGGCCACAAGTCTTATAGTCCATCAATTTACTCATTCTGTGATGTGGAAATACTTGCTATGAATAGTGTTAGACATCCACACATATCTATAGATGGTAATTGAATGTGGACATTTTTGCTAATCACCAAATTCACCATTCTTCTTCAATTCGAGTTTTGAAACTCCCTAGCGCCAAGATTAGATAGTAAATACCATACACTAACATTGGCTTGAGACTATCTTAGGGCTCAGAGCGTCTCAAATCTTGGTCTATAAGTGTACACAATAAGAAAAGTAATAAACATATTCGCCATGTGCATGTCAGAAATAAAAATATAAGATCTGAGCAATTCTATACAATATCATGATTTTAGATGTTTTTGAATTATGGTTGAAGTGCATTACTTTCTCTTCACCAGGATATTGTTGTTTCGATTATTCCAGAATACAAAAAGTTTTCGTTATAGCAAATATCACCCCTCCCAAAGTTGAAGCTCCAACGCAAAGCACTGGCAGTAAGTTTGACATTTCTGTTTACTTGCTCCTAAATCAAGGGATTAATGTCAGGGTCCGGTATAAGCCAAGCATCCACGCTTTCCTAAGCCTTGTTTTGGTATTGGCCTGATTTGAATCGGACAGAGTGGCCTTTACTGTGTCCAAACATGGTGTACTATCATAGCAGTTTGTCTCCAGATCTCAACACCAACAGAGCCTGATTCAGATCAAACAGGGACATTCTTCCACTTAATGCCAAATGGTTGGAGGAAATTAAAACAGGTCACATTCTGACTGTTAGATTGGTTCTCAAGCACATTGAATACCACACTTCATCAGTGAGATAGCTGGATGGATTTATTTTGATAGCCATATAAGTAGAGGATGTATGTTATAATGGGCATTGTGTTAGTGGGATCTGTCACTTGGCCATGTTAATACAACTTCTATTGAGAGGCACAATGTTATTGCCACATAAGATTTTTCCAAATTATCATGTAGATCTATTTTGGGCACTGGTGGAATTAAGCTGATTACATGTTATGAATGTTGGCTTGGTTGTCCGAGGAACATAGGAATAATCAATATGGTTTCCGACTGGACCAGATAATAATCATGTCGAACCAGTGGGACCCCAAAGTCTAAACCGAGAGAGTTCCAACGAAGGAGCCATCAGTTGCATGACTCACACGCTATTAGCAGTCCGCTATATACACTGCCCTCTGTACTCACATCAAGGAAACACTTAACCTCATTAGCATAATCGTCATTTTCCCGTCTGACCTTTTCAGTGGAATGAAATGACATTTTGGAAACAATCTTTGCTTATTATCTCTAAACTTCACCCATGTTACTTATTTACTCCAGGATGAAACTTAGTCTAGCAAGTTAAGTAAAATACTGGTCAAAACTATTTACAAAATGCACTTAAACATACCACCTTTCCCATAGTTCAAAAGTGTTAGTGAGCAGCTGAAATATAAACTGCTGGTAGTGATCAACCTGAAAAAAATAAGTCTCGTATTAACAATTGAATATATATCAAATTCAGATTTGTTCAATGCCAAAATCTATTTAAAACATCTCAATATTTAATTGTTTTATATGACTGTCAACTGATCAAACAGGAAATGATGTCAGAAGCATGAGTTGATATTGTGAGAAGTCTGTGTGGTGATGTGTTGTCATTGTTGTTGGTTCCGGTTCATCAGTGGAGAGGTTTGAACTTGGACTGGCCACACCCCTCTATAGACGCATGCCATGTGACAGCAGCCGGTATATACGTTCACTAACAGTTCAACATTTGATATACATGAAATAAGTTGCACTTACATGAGGAAAATCGCACTATTCCTCATGCAGTCTGTTAATCCTTTGTTTGACTGAAAGAAATGACATTGTGTGCTTTGAAATTAATCCGATGTATTTTGTGTGTGAATAATGTCACAAAGTTTATCAGAATAATTGAAGTGTTTTTATTCACTATAACCCTTCATTTTTATTTTTATTTTGAAACATCATTGCAAACTCACAAACTTAACTGTCTCAATTTGATATTACAATTGTCAAAATATTCTGAGTATACCATTTATGACTATCAACTTTCACAACTTTCTAGGGGTAGTTCTAAACAGAACACAACATGGTGTGGAAGAGTTAGAATATTCAAAGCTAAAACATGCTGCTGTTGTCTAATACTTAGCCTAGCCTGTAGCGTCAGTTGAGAATGAAGTTGCATGACATTAGCTGTCTGTCCATGCAGCCAGCTGCATTAGTCGTGTATATAGACAGATGTCTGAGTTACTAACAGCATGTGAATATAGCATGTCATTACTTCATCACTACTGGCTCCAGGCTGCCTCAGCTGAACTTCTCTTGAGTAACAGCAGGCACCTTGGAGCCTTCATTGTATAATCATCATATTTATTGTGTAATTTTCATTTGAGTTATTTTGCAGTTTCTTATCCATGTTTGTCAAATATTATTTCAGTTAAAATTTTTTAAATAATTTATCTATGCATTTTAAATTTTTACTTTTTCTTGAATTCAAAGTTAATGCTTTGGTTTTAATCCCCTAAGTAGAAAGATTTAAGGACTGGCTTGTGTATCACATATAGGCTATAGGAAAAGGCTGTTAAAACCTCACTCTTGAATTATCTTTGAAATAAGTTTTTGGCTGCAGTTTGTAACACAGACATTGTGACAAGTAAAACAAAGCGGACAAGAAAGTCAGGAAAACCTGCTGGTGATTACATGTGTAAACATTGACGTAGATGTGTTAGTCCTTTCTTACAGACTCTACCTGATATACTTGTGAGAATCATGTCACATTGTTGCCAACCCCTATCACAGGAATTGTTGAGTTGACAATGTGCAGATTCTGATGCAACAATGCTCTTAGCCCAAACAGTGGGCTGAATTCCTAATGTGCTCTTAACATTACACCGTGCACTGCAGAAGTTTACCTATGCAGTGTTGGGAGTGTGTGGTGTGCGTGTGCAGTGCATGCACGTTGCAAGTTGGCATTTGCGTTGAGATCGGAGTGCAACCTGTGCACCTATCCACTTGATCCCCCAACTTAGTTCTTTGGAAGTTTGCAACTAAACCAACACAAAGGTAGACTCTCTCCGTTCACACTGCAGTATAAGTTCTGGGTAAATATTAGCTCGAGAGGATAGTTTGCGCCAAGATTGGCCACTTTTTGCCTACCAACTGAAAAGATTGATTGGGCTCCAAATCGAGGAGAGATCCTTCAAGTATTCTTGTAACACGATTTTTTAAGAACTTCTTTTTTCAAAGAATTGGTTTTAACAAGTTGGCCTCTCATTTCAAAACAGTTTTTAAGTAGCTGGCCTTTTTCTGCCTAATAGAACAGTATGAGCGGTGAGTTATCGGTGGCAAGTAGGGGAAGTCTGTTCTATAAAAGTACAATGGGTTATTTCCTTTTACACCAAGTGATATCCTGTCATGTGATCCACAGGCCATGTCCCACAGAATCATGTTAACCAAACCAAAATCATTAAATGTGATGTAACAAAAATTACCTTCAGTAATTCAACCATCTAAGGTCCATAATGCTTCATTATCACTAAGATATAGATGTTTTTCCATAAGCAATTTTCAATATAGGGTATATGATTAGTGTAATGAAAGAAATAGGATCCATCTGCATGAAGCATGAGTGTTGTTGAACATGCCGAATAGCTATCTTCAGTTGCTGTTGTATGAATTATAAAAATTGCTTGCTCTTTGTTTCCATTTTTTTTTACTAATTCCCATGTTGTTGTTTGTACTAATTGATTTAGCAGGAGGCGGCGACACCGAAAAAAAAGGGTGGATTTTTCATTCCAACAACGCCAGCGGACAAATGTGGGGCTTGCCAGAAAACTGTATATGCAATGGAGAGATTTGAGATGAACAAAGTGATATACCACAAGAACTGCTTTAGATGTTCACACTGCAAATCAAAGTTAACGTAAGGAACAACAAAGATGGTGTCCAACCCTCCTAGAGCACAAACCCAGTCTTCATAGTCTGCCATGCTGCAGAACAATCAAGGGAGATAACTCTAACTTTTGAATTCTGTGACTTTGTAATTGTTTGCCCTTTGCAGCCCATTACCTTTGAAATGTGAACTTGTGCCCTAAAACTGCACAAGGGAGATAAGACCTGTTTGTGGTCCTATCTGCCCCTTGTAGCCTTAACCTTTGCCCATCATACTTTGGATGAAAATTTATTTTTATCATTTCACACACTGAAGGATGTGCAGGCAAAAGACTGGTGTTGGTTCTGTGAGGTTTATATGCATGAGAATATAAATTGTGCCAAGATATGCATTTCAACGTTTAGCTTACGTGGTATTGTTTATTTCGTCCGCTGTAATGGCCATGTCAGTCCGTGCTCTTCCCAATGTTTATTGTTTTAATTGTTGAAAATTACATCAAGCTAACCTTTTTGTTCGTTAAAATTACTCTTTAGCAGTTAAGAAATATATTACTAATTCGTCAACTTTCCTGAAGCCGAATTTAAAATCCTATTTTAAAAAATTGCAAATTTGTTACGTAAATATATTTTTAACTTCCATAGTTTATTAAAAGAAATATTTTTCCGTAATGTCAAAAAGATATTTTTTTATTCTAATGTTATAAAGAAAGAGTTTAATTTTCAAATTCTGCTTTTTACTTGGAAGTTGTATAGTAACCTTAGTCTAAAATTGACAGTTGGCTTTAATTATTTGATCTGTATAAAGTGTTGCTTCAGTTGCTAGTAAAAGTACTTTTATCTGCAAGCTAGGAAAAAATAGATTTGACACTACTCCCATGATATTCATTTTTAACTTGCCAATTACTCCACCCACAGTACAGGCCAATACCATATAAGGAGGCAATTAGATAATTAAGAATGTATTTGCCTTGTTACACATTGCATATCTTGGCTACAACTTATATTCTTATCCATCAAAGGTTATCAGGAAATCTCCAACAGGTTTCCATTATTTACGATTGTCTATGAATGGAATTATTTCTTCATAAATGGAAACGTCAGTGACAGAATGATTACAAACTTATGCTGAATTCATACACTGCAGTCACAGTATCAGGTTATTAGTGAGATATCACTGTTGCTTTTTTTGCATATTTGTGCATCAACCTGCATGAGATTTTGGAGCATGATATCACTAGAAGTGCTTTCTGAGGTTTGTAATTGTAGTGACAAGCTAATTTACTAATTATGCATGGAGGCTATAATAGGTTCACTTATGTCCAAATTATTATTTAATCCCTGGTAAGTTACATTTTTTATAGAGAACCTTTAACTTTTAGATTAACAAGTCAGGATAGTGAATAGCAATTGCATCAGTAGCTAGTAATTGGCACATAAGTTAATTATTGGGGGTATTGAAAATAGATGTTTCGTTATATATCAATGAATATTCAATGTTTTGTATGTCTACATTTATTATGTTTGTCTTTAAAGAGAGAAAATATGTTTAAATCTTATGACATCAACAAAAACACAAAATATTGGACATCACTTAATTTTTTCACAAACATTGAGAAATCTGGAATTCAGAGATGTAGACAATCGAGTAATATCAAAATGTGATTGGATTTGGCTTAATAATCTTAGAGTAGTTCAGTATGAGATTCACTTTGAAATAACTTGAAAGTATATGAACAAACAGTAAATTAAGGAATATATTGAAGGTTTGAGTCAATAGAACAGAGTAACACAAATCTGAATCCAATTTATGTTGACATGGGTCTCTTCTCAACTCGGATTTCTGTACAATTGAGAAAGGTTAGGAAAGTGCTGTGCAAATGAATTAAGACTTGACCAAACATCAATATTCATAGTAAAATAAAATTATATGACTAATAAATATTTCCAAGAAACCTATTTTAGAAGAGTGTATACAAATTGTTCATTATAATTTTGATATCATAATCAATTCCAAAACATTTTTCAAGGACATAAGCACACAGATTTACTATACATATTCGTGACAGCAGATTTTCTGAATAATTTATAGAGGAAAAATACCACCAACCGATTTCTATTGTTACCTTGTGGTATATATTTACACAATCAATATGATAAATCTCCAATCACATGCTGCTTGTCAGACTGTATAGAACGCTGGCTATATCACACAAACCAACATCTATACTTCCTTTATGCTGATATAATCAGATTTCAAAGTATTGAGGAAGTAAATAAGACAAAATGTAGTGAAAGATGTGGATATTACTCTCAGTATCAAAACACCTTTAAATTCTAAATTTAGGGGAAGAAAAAATGGTAAACTGACAAAACAGTGAGACGTGTCCTATAACTAAGTTTCAAAGTATTCCAAGGGGAACTTTTTCGAATACTATTTGAAGAGGATAATTAAGAAAGATGCCTAGGTTTTTTTTCTTCTTATCTCCACTGGAAATTGGATAAAGAAAAGATGATATATTAGCCCACATGCAAATTATTCACTGTAATTTTACTAATTGCCAATTCTTTGTCAAATTTTATAGTAGGGGGCTCTTGTTACACCAATAAATGTTCAAAATTAGGATAAAATCAACATTATTAGCACTTTTGTACACCCTGAATCCTATGGCTAAATGTCCCTGTGAAAAAAAAAAGTAAAAGGGAGAATGTTTAAAAGCGATCTGCTTACGCCCTTACATCTTGATTTTGTGATATAATAAATATTATACATATGTATAATAATTATCTTTGAATTAACAAAAGATAAAAACCAAAAATTTGATATTTTTGTTAGGCTTAAAATATAATCTAACATCTTAAAAAGTTGTACATTTTAAATGTTAAACCTAACCACGTTTTTATATGACATGTATGTGGTAGAAAATATGCATCTAAATTATACTGTATTCTTTACATTCTTAAGAAAAAGCTCATCCAAAACCACATGATCTGTAAAACAGTTGGTAGTTGAAAAAACACCAAGCATCACGCATAAAGAAGTATATACTATGTAGTGTCTAAACATCTTTTGAGCCTTTGTCAAAATTTGACATGCCATTCCATGTATTGCCAGTTTCTGTATAAAAAATGATATATTAAGTCAAGCTAGTTTGTTCTTTAACCCTTAAATCCTCATTCTGATCAGTGAACAGCAATTTGTTAGCTGTAAGGAAGCTGTAACTAACAGAAAATATGTTGATGTAGCGATATGTAATAGAATGTTGATTTACATACTATGTTTATTCCATGTTCAATCTGACTAAATAAATAATGAATGTCATGAATATTACATTTCTTTGACTTGAAAAAGAACCTCCGATCCCTCGCAAGTTATTTTTTAAAAATTGACCTGAATTTTGTTACATTTCAGGCCCAAAACGTTCGCCGTGAATAATGGCATCATCTACTGTACCAACCACTTGATGCAGCTGTTCAAGAGCAAGGGGAATTATGACGAGGGATTTGGACGCGAGCAACACAAAAAGAAGTGGCTAGGTGAAGGTGCAAAAGACAATGAGCAAGAAGCAAGCTAGGCTAGACACTCTGTAGATCATACCTCACCTTATACATGCAACTACACTCATTTTGTACTGATTTCTGGTATTGTAAACATTCAACCAATCCGTGAGGGGAATTGTAAACATTCAGCCTATCAGTGAAGAGAAGAGGGATGTGTGCATGATTTGAAGTGCATTATGGGAATGGAAGTGAGGATAAGAGCATGAAGGTTGGAACTGATGCATTATGGGATGGGAAATGCATTATGGGATGGGACACTGTTTCATGAGGAGTGTAGAGAACTTCAAAGATCAAATATAGTGTTCAAATGTCACGTAGGATATTCTGCTATGCTATTTTTGCTTACAGCTTTTATGAAGAAAGTTATAAAATGTTTAATGATTTTTATCTTTGAGAATTTGCCATTGACCATTTTTGAAAGTTTGTCAGAATGCTCTGCAAGTCTGACATACAATGTGTTCACTTTACATGTTCAGTTGTGTTAGTTTACGAAACAATTAGTACTTCTATTTCTCTTACAACTTCTGCTTACTGTTTTTGAATGAAATTCTGTTGTACAAATACAACTCTTTCATATGTCATTGTTTGAAGACCATTTCCATTGTAACCATGGAAACTCATAATGCTTCCTGTAAATAAATAGAATAACAAAATGGCTTCTTGATATTACCATTTTGTGTTCGGAGAGACCTAGGCAATATCTTTTGCATCCAGTTCCTTCCCGCGAGATATGTTGCAAAAGGGCTTTCAATGTTTCTGTAATAAGCCATTGTAGTCTAGCTTCCTCGTATCTTGTAACTCTGATTTTAAATCGAGCATATTTTTTCATTTTATTGAGTATTATTTTTAGTATTATGTTCACATAGTTTTTGCTCATTTCGCATGTATAAGTGTATATTTCTCGAAATTGACTTGTATCGTGTTATGATATTTATGGTAAGTGTAACAATTAAAATTTTGCTCAATTCAAGTTTCAAGAAATTCGGAAACGGTTATCGTTATCAATGTACATTAAACTACTTACCTTTCTACTTACCCAGCATTGTTTCAGTTAGCTACATGAAATGAACAAACTACTTGCATAATTCATCCTAATTCAGTTGCTATGTACAGTTTCTTGTCAGCACAATAGACTATGTTATGCTTATTTTCAAAACTTAGTGCTAGTAAAATTCAACTTTTCGTACAATATGACTATTTATTCATATTCAATTTGCATGATTTAAGATCTCTGATAAGCTGCCACCAGCAAGTTTTGAAAATAAAATATAATCAAATTGCAGACTTTAGTTTCTTGTTTTTCTTTGATTGAGATCCTGGAAAAGATTTGCATTAAGCTAATAACATTCCAATGGCAGTGGGGCCATATTCATATTTGATGCATTTCTCATTATAATTACGCCCAGATTGCCGATGATAAAGATATAAAAATAATCTTCAGAAGAATTTGATTGAGTTGCAGTTTCTGTTTGAAAACTTGATTACCTGGTACTATTTCATACAATGAGAAAATTAAAACCTCAGCAATACTGTGTGAGTGTGACCTGAAAGGTGCCATGTAATCTGAACAAAATTCAATGTTTGAAACCTCTGAAGAAAACCACTTAAGATATTGTTTCATGAAAAATATGCAGTGTTTTATGTGACCTTGACCTATGAAACATTGGCAAAGGAAGTGTTAACCATGAAAATCATTAATCGTGATCAAGTTGACCTCAGCAATAAGGGGGTTAATCTGTATCAGGGGCAAAAATGAAGGGAAAGATTAAATGAGTGTTTACAACATTAGCAAGCGTCTGTATATCAGTATTTCCTCAGCGAGAAATATATTGAGAATACTAAATGATGTCCAATTTTATGTCATTTGTATGAAAGAAGTGAAAATGAGGAATAGCAACTTTCATGTTTCATAAAACTGCTGTTTGACGGGCATGAGTTTTGTATTTTCTTCATTAAGATCATTTTATTATTTTTTCAAAAACTGCAAGAAAATCCCTGTTATACTGACCAATTATGATGTCATTTCAATAGGTCAGCACACTATGTTATTTAATATGTGTAATTTAAACAACGAAATAATTGTAGATTTATTTAACAGTGTTACCTTCAGGTAGTGAGTTAGTGATAAACTGATATTCAGGCAAGTGTGTCATTTACATAGTATGGAATAGACAGCAACATGATCTATTTAATACTAAAGACTTTTTAGAAAAATAGTCTTTTGTGATTGGAAGGCTACCTTGCATTGCAACATTATTCAAAACCTGACGTCATTACAATATTCTACTTATCCTAGAAAGAATATTGCCAAAAATAGCGAAGAAGTTATTGAACAACATTGCAGTGGAGTTGAGTACTTGGGTGTGTAACCACTTAAATACTGTAACCTCCTCCATTGATATGCTGTTCTGTGTAAAGTTGCCCTACGTTTTAGGCAGATTTCTTTCTTATAACCTTTATTAAATATTTCTTTGTATAATATCCATTCTTCAGTGCATCTAAATGGAATTCCACCCACACAGCTACAGGTAAAAAGCGCCATATAAATATCCACATTATTACCTGTTTTTCATGTAAACCCTCTTACCCCAGTGAATGTATCCTCTCCATATATAGACCTACATCCTGATACATTATTCCGTTGAAAGCCATTCTTCATGCATCATTGAACAAAAACATAGAAAGCTTTCAGAAATTCAAGCTTCAATGATCTTCCTGAAAGAATATTTACATTTGCTGGTAACGCTTAATTACATCTGAGCTTGGTAACATGCCAAAATTTAGACATCTGCCTTGTCATTTAATTAGTTTTGAGGTTTTTGTTTATCTTTTTACATAGAAAATGAGATATTATTCTGGGAAATAATAGGGATATATTTAAACTCTGAAATTAACAATAATTATTTATGCATTGACACATAATAAGATATGAATAATGAGCATTTAAATGTCCCAAACAAACTTCGTTTTTGTGTCAAACTAATACGAAAGCCACACACTAAAAATGTTCTGCAGCTCGACATCTTCATGTAAAATCTGAAACAAAAAAATGATAGAAGCTTTGTTGTGTCTTCCATGATTATCTTTCCCCTCTCCTATTTCCCCCTTTCTCTCCCCACAGAGGTAGATCCGTCATTAATTCCTCTACTAAGTTCTGTTCTAATACAAGCTTTACTTGGATTCGTTGCAGGTTAACATATCGGCAAAATATTGCCACACAAATCATTTTTCAATATTCCAGCCAATGGAAACATTGCATGCATAGATAACATATTTGTTATCACTGAGGCCTATGCAATTATGCAGTTGTTTTATAAGACGACTGTTCTGTAAAGAAGATTCAAAGTGTGAATAAAGTTTAATTTTCCTAGCACACAGATATAGCTTTTCAAGTGCCAACTTAAAAAATAGCATTGCTGATTGCACAACTTACTTTGATTGCATTCAATCAGACCTCTACATTTCTAGACCGAGGACGACTCCAATTAGGACAGAGGTTAGTATAGGTATCTATGAATGACCTACCATTGTAGGAGAGAATTATTTTCCCAAAATGACGCTGGATCTTTTCACCAGATGAGAGACAACATTTTTAGTATTGAAAAATCTTTTTTCACGGATCAGCATATGATAATTAGTTCTCCTTATTTTTAGGATAAAGAAGAAGTTGATCTAGAAAACATCTCATACTTTCCAACACTTTATAAATGCTGTTTTGAAATAAATACTTGATGTCACATGTGGTTGATTAAAAAAATGAACACGATTATTGACTTTATTTGGGGATAATCAATTTGTTTATAGACCTCAGGACGGTTGTGAGGTCGATAAACCATTTGATGCACCAATAACTGAAGTCAATAACTGTTGTATTATATGATTTATGCAAGTTTAATTTATCCTTGTAAATTATATTATTGACAACATACAATACCATGACTTTCAAGGGAAGCAACTCAAAACAGTTTTCATTGCATTTGTGATCTTTTTTGAGCTCTAGGTCATTAGATTGTTGTGTTGACCTTGCGTGACAACATAACATTATGTCATAGTTGTTGAAAGTCTGCCTCGGCCAATCAGAAAAAAAGAACACTCCTACATTATATATGATAATTACTCATAACATGGGTGATAGATTAACAAGATGATAATATTTTGTATCTACCTTGATGCAAACGTCATTTGATCTAACCATAGATATATCTGAATTCTACAGATCAGCATTTACGATCTAGGAAAACTGCAGAAAATATGTATATCAGTGCTAAGCAGTAACAAACTAGGTTTTCTCAGTCTGAGAAAATTTTTACCACCACTGCAATTTCATAAAACTTTAATCAAGGTGAAAATATCAGTGAGGATAACATCACTAAATAATG
Organism: Phorcus lineatus; assembly: GCA_921293015.1. NCBI lineage: Eukaryota > Metazoa > Mollusca > Gastropoda > Trochida > Trochidae > Phorcus > Phorcus lineatus. Next base: position 40,846,814 of record OV121096.1, read on the forward strand.
GTATTACATCATTTCTACAATCAGCGTGAAATCATTGGTGTTGCTACAATGGTATGCCATCACAAGAAATCACTCAAGTGAAGCAGTGTCAGACATGTATCACCACATTTTCAGCCGAGGAAGCATATAATAAACGAATATTTTTTTTATTTCAGTGTGTTATCACTTTTCTCTTCTTGTTGCGGTTAAGTCAAAGATTCTCACTCGTGGTTGCATTTTGATGAGAGATAAATGATATATCACACTGAAAATAAAAAATATCTTCTTCATAGTCAACATCAAATTTCTAGACACATATTTAACATTCTCAATTCTTACTTTGACTTGACTAATGACTAACTTCAAGGGATCCCAGATAAAAGTGGTTTCACATCACATATTTGGGAATTATTTCCACACCAAAAGCAGTCTGGACAAAAGCCACTTCAACGTTGGCGCAGCAGGCTGAAAAAGCATGTTCTTCACTTTATAATCTTAACTCATTATGTGGCGGTCTCCCAATAACTACAGCAGCCCGACTTTTCCACAGTATCGTCTTACCTATTTCGACATATGCCTCTGAAATCTGGGGATATCAGAGTTATAAATATATTGAAACAGTCCAAACAAAGTACTTCAAAAGGATTCTAAGATTACCCCAGTCTGCTTGTAACGCCGCTGTCCTTGGAGATTGTGGTCGTCATTCTATTTATACATCGCAAGTAATGAAGTGTATAACGTATTGGAGTAAGTTAATTATTATGGACAGCAGAAGACTACCAAAACAGACCTATCACATGCTGTATAATATCGACCTTTCTAAACGAACTTCATGTGTAACATTTTTAAAGGAGATTTTATATAAACTTCGATTTGGAATCGTTTGGATTACTCAAGATTTTGGAAGCCGTGAAGAATTTTTGTTAGAAGTAAAACAACGAATAAAGGATATCGACATGCAACAATGGCGCTCAAATATTGCCGAAAACTCACGTCTTGGTTCCTACCACATTTTTAAATCTCTATTAAATGTGGAATCATATCTTATCAATATTCAAGAGAAATTATATCGACAAGCCCTATAATTTTAGATGTGGTAATCATAATTTAATGGTGGAAGTAGGACGCAAAACTGGTGTTGATGTTGAATGTAGATTATGTACTCATTGTTCACGTTATGGATTAGATTATGTTGAAAATGAATTTCATTTCCTATTGGTATGTACCGCCTTTAACGATTTACGTAAAAAATATATCAAAAGTAATTATACTGTAAATCCGACAAGGGAAACTTTTCAAAACATGATGAATTCCAATTGTCAATCAACTAATGTAAATCTTGGTAAATATATATATTTTGCATTTAAGCTTTATGCTACGCTTCATAAATGATTTGTATTAGAAGTGGTTATCACTTATTTTCATTGTAAATAGCATGAAATGTTATTATGCATATCTAATTATTCTTCGGGACAAATGTCCATATGATTATTTTTTTTCAAAAACATATATATTTTGCAAATGTTATGTATGTTATGTCCTATGGGCCTGTGGCCTCTTTGACAGAAATAAACTATCTATCTATTATCAAATTTCTAGACACATATTTAACATTCTCAATTTTTACTTTGACTTGACTAATGTTAATTCTGGAAAACTGCAGTAATCCGTCACATTAGCATCTAAGATCTGTCTATAATGGTTTCCTTGTCAAGACCATCATAGGTTTTATCTATTCTTGAAATGTCAAGTGAAGACATGGCAACTGTGATCTGCATTTAGACAGAAACAAAGAGGAAGACAACAAGTATTAATAATCCATAATGGAGATTTGTTGTTTTGGCACTAAAGGATTACAAGTGCAAAAGAGAAATATCAAAATAACCATATGCTGAATTTTGGTCTGAAACAGAAAGTAACTTTCATATTTGGAGAAAAAATGGTGATAAACCAATAGATATAGCATGATATTGCACAATGCACACAATGATACAACCAAAAGAAAAGTAAAACAAAGTATTCAATCGCTGTCCTACAATCCATGTTATTTCATGGCCAATAAGGATTGAATATCTAGATGATTTAACCTATTTCAACATTAGTTACCTCAACAAGCAGAACTCCTATTTACAGATAAAACAAGTGCATATTGTCTCTTGACAGGAGTCGTGATTTATCCCATTTAATAACTGAAAATAAGTAAAATTGTTTTGCAAGTCTGTGGTATATTTTCAAAGCAAAGTAAATATAATGTTTATCAATATAAACTGGCTGACCTTTCATAATTAATATTTGTTAAGTAAAAGTGGAAAACAGAGTTTGTATTTAAAAAAGAACATTATTCTATTCAAATGATTACCTACAAATGCATGCAAAATATTTTATGTCAGTTTTTCATTACACCAATGCTTAATAGTGATAGGATAGTATCTAGGCTATCTAATGAAATTACTCATTAGTTTTATTTCATACATTCACAATTTTAATTAAATGCCTCATATATTATAAGCCTATCTGCCTGTAAGATGGGCTTATGGCAAGGCATGGTGTAATTCTGTCCTTTCCTTCGTTTGTCCATTAACTTTCCACTATTTCATCTTCCTCTCCAGAACCATTGACTCAGAAAATATGAAATCTTGTGTACAGATTCCTTCACTAATGAGGTTTTTGATTTATAGATTTGCTGACTCTGTGACCCCTGATAAGGGCCACAGGGACCACGCCTTAGAAACCTATTTTCATCTTCTTCTCCAGAAGCAAAAGGCCTGGAAAGATGAAACTTTTTTGTAAAAATCCCTTAGCTGATGGGGATTTTAATTTTTAGGGTTGGTGACCATGTAACAGCTAATAAGGGGCTACACCCTTAAACTTTGTTTTCGTCCTTTTGTCTAAAAGAAAATGCCCCAGATTCTTGTTTACAGACTCCTAAGCTGATGAAGATTATAATAACTAGATTCGGTGAACCCGTGGCACGTCATTTTGTGACCATTTATAACATGAATCATAGACAGCTAGACCATCTTTTGATTTTGAGCTATGAGCCATTTTTATAAAATACATTAGAGACCTATTTGCAAGGTTAATGAAAACAAAATCCACTTGGCAACTAGACTATAATAGTAGGGCTGAAGACTGATTAAGCACGCCGTTCTGACGTTGATACAAGAAACAACTCATTTAGTATTACTCATTTTTCAGATTTTAGATTTGTATTTTCTTTGCGGATAATATCTCCAAATTGTCATACTGTAGTTTAGATGTACATTAATTTTCTTAAAGTTTCAACAGTTCAGTCGTGCACCTTTGTAATACTTACATCGTTTCTAGATAATATTGGGTGTAAATCTGCGTCCTTCGCGCCTGGAAATGTCAATGGGTCTTATATTGCCGCTTCATGTCAAGTAAGGGGCGTAACTCTTGTCAGAATATATAGAGTACAGCTCGCGCAACTGTCAGGCCCTCACTGGTCGTTGAAACAAACATCAAAACAAATAGATAATTTTATAACTTATAAGGAAAGTATTTAGAACACACCAATATGAATTCCCCGCGGCAATATTTTTTATTATATGCACAGGGGCGTATATTATCTTAGAAAACAGCTTGAGTCGACGATAAAGTACGGAAGCTTATTAGGGCCATGTAACAAAATTATTTGTGTCTCTAGTAACTGGAATTTTCAACATACCAACTGGAAATAACCAGTTATTATTCGGAATTTACCATTTAACGTCTGGAAATAACCAGTAAGTATCTGGAAATAACTACTTTTCATCTGGAAATAACCACTTATCATCTGGAAATAGCCACTTATCATCTGGAAATAATCAGTTACTATCTGAAAAATTCCACTTAGCATCTAGAAAATTCCACTTAGCATCTAGAAATTTCCATTTAGTAACTGGAAATTTCCAATTACTATCCGGAACTAACCACATAGTATTTGGAATATTCCACCTACACGCTTTTAATAGAGCCCATTGAGCAACATCTTGGAATGCAGAGGTAGCACTAAGGCTTTTCAAGACGTCTACTCACAAATCATATCTGACCAAGAATACATCAATCATCCCCCGCCCCCCTCCTCTAACACAGAAGCCCTTAATATCAAATACATCAATTCATCTAAAAACGTAATTAGTTGAGAACAAGTTAAGTGGATTTACAACTTCTTTATTGCAATAATGCGACGTTTCAGTGTAGATAAACCTATTTCATTCGTGTAACAATATCACATTTTGGGGGCAACACTAAAGAAAGAGACCATTCGTATGCAAAACAAAACCTATGCAAATTATTTTTAATCAAACTATTTTATACAAGTAATGAGCTGTCATGATCTTAATTTATTCCTACTCCTGTGGGTATTGTTCCTATAACCTGCATAGTTTGTTTATTCTCAACCCTTATACTCTGATTCTGTTTCCTTTCTGTCTCCTCACTGTTTTGCCACTACAATTTTGCAATGTTTTTTCTTGGTGTTGGGCCCACGAATTAAATATATTGCATTACATTTTTGGATGAATTGATATAATGGACGAAAGGTTCATTAAGAGTTTTATGACTTATGTTTTGAAATTGTAACTGAAGGGCGGTGGATGATTGATGCATTTTTAGTCAAGTAGGATTTGTGAAGTCACAGACTTCTTGAGGAGCCTCAGTGCTGCCTCTGCAGTCCACGTTATCATTGATGTTGCTCAATTGGGCTTTATTTAAAGCATGTAAGTGGAATATTCCAATAAATATGTGGTTAGTTCCGGATAGTAATCGGAAGTTTCCAGATACTAACTGGTAATTTCCATAAGCTAAGTGGAATTTTCTAGATACTAATTGGTAATTTCAATATACTAAGTGGAAAGTTCTAGATACTAAATGGTAATTTCCAGATGCTAAGTTGAAATTTCTAAATACTAAATGGTAATTTCCGAATATCAACTGGTAATTACCAAACATCAACTGGTTATTTCCAGTTGGTAACTGGAAATTTCCAGTTACTGGAGATACAAATATTTTTTTATATGACCCTAATAAGCTTCAGTAATAAAGCGTTCATTATAACAACTTGTTTTATAGTAAAAGGTGCTAGATCCAGCTGTTTTCTGTACATTCATTTTCGACAAAGCACTTCCCTGTGATTATACACTTACACATTGAAAATGACAAACGATTTATAATATTTATACATAACAAATATAATACACTCTTCAACCTTTGCAAAGGACCAGGGACTTTATTCTTTATAATAATTTACAGAATGTAAAGAACAGGTTCATTTTGACCAGTACTCATTTGAACATCTAACACATCAGGTGAAAGATGGATTACACTTTTGAGAGAAAGTCATTACACCTGAATAACCAGCGAGGAAACTTTAAATACAGATGAAGAAAACAAAAGGTCAAAAGGGACAATTATCTAGTCAATAAGGTGTATGTGAGCTTATATAGCGGGCACAACAGCTTGACATCGTCTTCTCATGCTGCCATTGAATGGCCGAATCTGCTGCTGTTAGAGACGCTTCCATTCCTTCACTGGTGCTTTTACGAGTTCCTATTTGGCACTTTGTTGAACCACGCCGTCGAGCAATGTTTTTTGGAAAAGGTTACATACATGTTCTATTGGATTAAGATCTCGCGAACGAGTGCCACTCCGTTCAATTGGTTTAATTTGAAGGTACGGTTCGAGCACCCTTAAGGTTAGACATTAGTATACACAATGTTCGTTTTGGAAATAAGAAGCTGGGCAGCATTAGAACAAAAGTTTATGTGGAGGTTCATACCGAAAAAAATATATTTGCACATTAAAGCGGTCAGTATATTGTTTTTAATCACACATAGTAAATTCCCTCAAACATTGATACAAAGTTTTCATTTCGTTCACACTGTTTTTGCACCAACTGTGGTTCAGGGCTTCTAATTTGTTACTTAACATTAATATGTCGTCATATTTGACATAGCCTACATGTCCATCTAAGAATGTTTTACAAAATGGTCCAAAAAAAATATATTAGTGTTTTGGTGGAAGTTTTCTAATTTCAAGCTTACATCAAACACATGTTAGTTCTACGTGCGAAATTTGACTTAATGCAAGGTAACGCTGACTGGGGTATGTACCATTTCATAGCCTGGAATATTGTTTCTCATAAGTACCTGAAAACTGATTTATCCAACAAAATTCTTTATAGAATGCACAAAAACAAACATACCTCTCGAAGAGAAACTCGTTCACTTCCTTGAGTAACAATTTACAGGTGTACCCGCTCCTATGGTGTCAGTGTAACGTGCATACGGCAATATTGAACTTGTGTCATACCGCTGCACGTAACGTACGGCGTCACAATAACGTGTAGATGTGAATTCACAATGTTCAAGCAACGCCGTCACAATACCAGCTAAGTCGCGGAAATTTAGTTATATTACACTCACACTGGGGTTGTTATTTACTCAACAAGTTTTTACTATCATTGGAACTCATCAAGTTTACGAAACACTAGAATTAGGCGAATTAAAACACTTCACTGTTTTCACTGTCAATATACAATATACTGTATCTTCTAGTGAAAAACGGTTATTTAATTTAATTTATTTATTTAAGTTATTTAATTTATCCTCATGCGGTTTCTACAAGACAGTATCAACCAATCGTTGCTTGAAGAAGGATATAAGCGTACTGTGGTTAACACACCTGGGATTTTCCCACATATAGCCAAAACTATCCCTGTATAAAATATTCTACACGTCATTTGCCCAGTATATCTTCTTTGCATCCAGTGTAATATTTGTAATATCATACTTTGTGTAAATTCCATAATGTAATGCATATCTGTGATGCTTAGTGCGTAAACAATCTTTTTTTTTACTAAAGTAATTTATATATACACTGTCTTCACATTATTTACATATATATTTATATTGAATTAATTTGTTTGCAATATATGTCAAATAATGTATCCAATAGAGCAAATTGAAAAAAATAGGCTTTTCTGTTCATGAGATTTTACACACGCTTCAAAAAACACGTTTGCATCATCAACCCATTCAATATTGAGGTGAGGTGATTTGGAGTTTTACGCCGCGTGAGTATTCCACTTATATCACGGCTGCTAGTATTATTGCAAGGAGAAAGCCCGAAAACACCATTGTGAATATGCATTGCGGTGGAACCTGCGAGCATCGGCTGGACAAGCGAACCATAGGTGGTACTGCGCTGAAATTTAGCGTTGCATTGCACCCAAACCTTACTGCATGTAGAACAGTTCTTTACTGCAGACAAAGATGCCGATCCCCTGGCGGGAATCGAACTCTTCAATATTGAGATAGTTACTGGATAAAGTAGGATGGAGTTTTCATTATTACCTATATGTGTGAAATATTGCGTCAAACTCATCTGAAACAAATATATCATAAGACATAAGAAATTTTTCATTTTATGAAGTTGTTTTCTCTACATCTTTCATTAAAGAGTTAATTGTTTGGGACGCTAATGTCTCAGATTAATGAAGTGTTTTTAAACCTTTTTCTCCTGAGTCGTTTACATGTAACGGGCCAAGCTCTTTTATATTTTCTATGTACGGAATGAGTCTTCGAAGAGAACGGATTTGGGATTTACAAAGTAGGGAGGAAGGTGGACCCCATGACTCCATACGCTTTCGCAGACCAGAGTTATCAAGTCAAGGGTCAAGTCAAGAGAGTTTGTTAGGTTAAAAACCAATAACTCTTTACAATGATTACAAAATACTTAAATAGTAAGTAGTAGATAGTAAATGCCCAAGAGTGTGGGTAAAGGTATTCAAATCACACAAAGTTGACTTTGTTTCTTTCGTTTAAGATGTAATAAATATTGTTTTCACACTTTAACAATGAAATAAATTTAAACATACTTACATTTTCTTATAGATTGTTAGTGAGATAGTGTTTACATAAATGTTGATACTTTGGACTGAAAGTACAGTCTAGTTTCGCTCAGAGTTGCTAATTGATGTTTCCACATTTGAGAATAGACATCTTTAACTCTTTGTGTGAATTCCTTTACAAAGTAATTACTGTTAGAAACATACTGAGCGCCCCATATTTATCCAAAACCAAACTTAAAGATTATATCTCTTAGAAATGCTAGGTTTTCATTTGAACTAATGACTCGTATATTAAAACTATATATCTATCAGAAGCACTTTTCAATATTTTAAGGCAGTATTTAATAATTCTCACAGGCCGATTTACTCCTAGAGGAAATGTTCCTAACTCTCCATATATAAGAAAGCTGATGGAGTTGAATTTTGTACACAGAGGATATTTTTCATAAATTTCAAATGTACTTTTTCGATAGCAGTAGCTTCCATGAAGCCCAAAACTTCACAACCATATGAAAGAATAGGAGAAATGACCGATTAAAACAGCTGATACTGAATGTCTGGGGAAATAAATAAATGACTGTCAAAATTTTCTTGTTTTCAATGATAATCGAAAAACGGCCATATAAAATTTAAGAAGTCGAAATTCTGCTTCCATTTACATGTTTATATGTTATATGACTTACTTAACCATATCAACTCCGTTTTGTCTTGATATCTATCGTAAATAAGATTCCAAAATTACGTTTCAGTCATTGGCGCGCCCCATTGTCCGGTTTTCGATCATAAATTACGACTTTAACCTTATTATGGTGAACTGATAATCACTAAGATTCTTAATTTCAGAAACAACCACTATTTCTCTATTGAATAACACTATTTATGAAGTTTGACATATTTGACTCCAACAACATATTCTGTGGCACTTTAAAAAGAAACGAATCATTATTGATAATGATATTTTTTAATGATAATTGTTATTAAACATACTCTGTGTCACTTTAAATTGTCTAAGCATGTTAATAATGTTTCCCGCTATTCATTCCAGTCAATACAGCGCAATACATAGTTTATTTTTTGGGGGTAAACCAAATCATTGTTGATTCTTTAGGTTAATTTTTTGTGTACATCAAACGTAACTTACAATACAAATACTAAATATGTATTCTTCTTTTGGATATACAAATAATGCAGTTGGTAAATGCATCGATTCCATTGATCTACCTACTAATGAAATCATGTTATAAAAAGTAAAATTTATTAAAAATAAACACCAGGTCTTGAAGAAAAGGTTTCTTTCGTATGATTTCATGTAAATATTTGGTTAAAATTGTCGTGAAGCCACCGTTGAGTCATATATTCGAATGTATTTACTTTAATATGATAATTTCTTTATATTAGTTTTTTTGGCCATAACTTTGCTTTAATAGAGATAATATTGATAAAACTACTAATTGAAAAAGTTCAAATTTAAACTAGACGGCTTGGACAATGATCACAATGGTCAAGAGATTTATTGTTGTTTTGTTTTGTTAACAGCCAGGGCCGGTAAGCTGTTAATTCTTTATGATAAAAAACCCCTCACTAAATCCTAAAAATAAACATAAAATAAGCCGCACGTTAATCCATGCGTATGCTGCTAATGGCGTTGACAGGTGTCAATCTAGTATTGTTGTCGAAAATTGTGCAACTGAGCCATGTTCAATGGACTAGCCATGTTTTCCCTGTGGGTGTTCCTCCGTAATTTGCATAGTCTCGCCAAATCTGACATCACCCTAGGCAAGCGTTATAAATAACTGCCCCGCTATACAGCTGCTGATATACCCTACAGGGACGTAAACGCCTACCACTTTGGACTACGCAACTCATGCGTTATCATGGCACAGATACATGCATCATCGCAAGTTTAGATGATGTTAGTTTTGGTAAATACATACTATATATGATAGTGTATATTTATTCATTATATAGGCTTAAAGCAATATGTATCGTAGGCTGTATGTATAAGCCATTGGAACATTATCATGCAAGGCAAATATCATTATAGATTATTTTGCAAGACTTCCATCGGTAAGAAAAATAATGTGTTTCCTCGAAGTTAATTTTATATCTGTTAGAAACATTTTAAAGCTAATCTTATAAATAATTTAATCGTTAACGCTTTAGAAATTCCTTATGTAAGCTATATGATATCACGTTTATAAATATGTCATATATACGTGGTTCATTACTGCATATTGCAGATGGCCTTTAACTTGAAATCTTGTGTAATATAATAAGTACTAATTACATAAATCATCGTGAGGGAAACGTATGTAATCCATCTACTAATTAACGTCATGTGAAGTCCATCCAGGATAATTACGCCTACAACCTACTGAACTCGCTGTACATAGTAAGAGAGTATTTCATATGATCTAAGTGTTTGAGGTACTAAACGAAGCGTTGTCGTGTAAAAATGTGATATTCTAAGTTAATTATTTATAAATCAATTATGATATAACGCTTTGTGAAAATATCATAGTGTCTTCTGCGCTAAACTGACTTCAGGTATGTATATTCTATATGTGTGAAATTGACATGAAGCTGAATTCTCCCAACACGACATAACAGCACTCTAAACCAGTTAGGACAAGTCTATGAACGACCGGAGGGGAGTATTTATCGTCAGATATTTAAATTTTACAAAACATCGGCTTAACACATAACAAGGTGTCTTATCTATAATTATTATGTTATATTATAAACTGTGAAAACGATAATTGTGACATAAAAGTAGATATGATACGTGCCCAAGATTCAGAAATCTACAATCATCCCTGTGAAAATTTAGACTGATCCAAACTACTGATAAGTCACGTGATGCATGACATCACGTCGCCATATTGCGTTCTATGAGGAATGGTATGTGACCAAGAAAGCAGGAAAAAAGCACCAAAATCGGACTTTGTCTGGAGCAGAAATCTTATGCCATTCCTCATCATATCAATCTCTGATGTGTTATAACTGTGAGACTTATTGTAGTCCGGTATATTTCCCTTATCCGATAAAGTTCCCTCGCTAGACGTCCCCACTTTGCTCCTCACTGAGAGAAGCCATTTCTAGCAGACAAAGGAAACTCGGATAAGGCCTTGCAATATTGGACGAATTAGCCTGATAAGTTCGACGCGACTTCATCTGCAGAAGTCTAGGCAATATTTGTAAAGCCTAGGCTAGTAATACTTCGATTCAAGGATGCATTTGATGCAATTTAACTGAAAACGAAGGTAACAAAGTTTATGCATAAATTATGCTAATGAGGTGTCGACGTGTCAATGTCCACCGGACCTGCATAAAACCGTGGACAACAGTGACTATGCGATTTTGCAAGAGTGATAATCATAATGAAAATGGAATCTAGAAATCACACAATTTCAAAATTTAAGAGTGTATAATTAGCGATCATAATCTGAAAGACGATTTGTTTCGTTTGAAGAAAATAATCCTAAACGCTTTTGCATGCTAAATTTCACTCTTCATACCTTAAATTTGATTAATGTAGATCAAAGTTCATTAGATGGAGAGATTATATGTCGTGTGTATATTTTGTTTCAATGAAAATGATCGTGGCAACGAAACATCAGAGCGGTAGGTCTGTTTGTGCCCGTCCCACATTTTCACGAGAAAACCGCCCCGACATCAATTTGGTGTAGGAATACAGTGCTTTTGAAGGTTGTAGGGCGCGCACGTGACGTCTTATGTCGCCATATAAATAAGTACAATTTAATCCATTACCGATAGGTGAAATCTGCTAACAAAATTTGATTTAGTCAATTATAAAAATCTATAAACAATTAAACTACATACTCAATGAACTATAGTATAGGAATAATCGGTAGCTTATAAATGCCGATTTCTCTGATGACGTCACAAAGGTGAAGGTCATTCAATACAGCTGTTGCCACGACAATGTTTAGGCTGTAAATCTGTTGTGCAATCCAGAAGTATGCCATTAGAAACAAATATTAAATGAGTACCTTTATATAAAAGCCTTATAGCCGTTACTAATCGCTACACCAACACTACAAAATATTACTTGGAAAGACTTAAGAGGTCATTATTTGTTCACGAAAGTTCTAATCCTGGCTAGACGACCGGTTTCCCTATCTCACATGACGCAAAACTAAGCTGAACCCACCAACCGAAAGCACTTGTTAAACAGGACATTGAATCTGTATTCATGAGAAAGGACAATATCTAAGCTTGACAAACTTCTGACTAAAACCCGCCGGTTAATATTTTCTCTTACTTTCGAGGGCTTAAAATAAATGGTTAATAAATTACCTTTTAGAAAGCTAAAAAAAACTTACAGCTGACAACCATGAAGGGGAAGTAAAACTAGAATTTCCTATTTCAGTGAAAGTTTCTGTTTTGGTAGTGTTTATTGATATTAATACACAATTCAAAGGAAATGTGTAAATTTAGTTATGAATAAGATAATGAAAAGTGATTTGAAATACAAAATGTTATAACAATAAGTATATATTGAGGTCCACAAGTTTGTAAAATATTATTTCCTCGCTAGTACTCAATAACTCGGGAATATGAATAATTACAGTTACTGATCTTAGATTGAAAAAAAAACAACCAAACATTTTGTCAAGTAAAACCAAATAGAATTTCAGTAGGGTTATCTCCCCTAATTTTGTTTACACAAGGAGTTCAATGATTTTAATTAGTAAGGAACTAAAAAAACATTTTTTAATCTCAGTTTATGAAATTTGTGAGTTATTATATCTCCCGGAGTGTAATGTCCAAATTTCAATGAAATGGAAAAAGAATATCGGTTGAATGATCATTTTCAAATGTATGAAATGTCACACAATCAGTCACATTCATCCCAGAGTAATTTAAACTGCTGTCTCTCTCACCAATTGCTTAAAAAACGATAAAGGACTTATACCAAAACATCGTAATTCATATTCTGAACAATTTATAAACTTGGCAAGTAAGCACAAATAATGTAAGTAAATGGTGTAAAAAAAACTTGACACAACTGCATGTTTATGAAAATTTACCCTGAAAGCCACACTGATACTTATATCTTCCTATTTCTACTATTGGTGGAACAAGTTAGTTTTTAATTCTGAAATTTATTTTTTATGAATGTGGCACTCAAGAGAGCCCATATATTTACAGAATACAAATATAACATTGAAAAACACTACATATAAGGCAGGATATAATAAGTGAATTGTACAGAATCACAAAGAGAGTCACTAAAATGCTTTTCATTCACATTCCAGAAAGGACATAGCTCCAGATGAAATCTAAAGAGTTACTCAAGTTGTAGAACAATGGAAGTCAATGAGGCATGTCCAGGAAATAACCCAAGCGATGGGGAGGAGGGGGAACAGGAGGACGAGTATCCCCCTCAAAAAGGATACGGGAAGAAACATCAGTTATTCGGAGGTAGTTTAACGCGCCAGGATGAGGCGAACGATGGAGAGTATGAAGCAAGGGAGGGAGAAAGTGTTTATGACTCGCCAGGAGGCCATCGTCACACCCATAGGTAGGGCTATCTTTCTGATTACTCCCTAAGGAGTTGAGATCCTCAATCTATGATGAAAAAGTAAGCAGCAGTAAAAGGAAAGAAACACTTGCTAAGAGACTTTATTAATCACCTTCTTAAATTGCTCAGGATAATCTTACTAAATGCTTGATTGGTTGATTCAGCCTAAAAAACAATGAATTAGGTGATAAAAAATAATGTCAATAATGCAACTGTAGTTTTGTTTCATGCACGTTTAATTTTCATGCGGAATTGGTCAAACAAGTATCAACAAAATGTAATGCAATCTTAGATTTATAGGTTTTGTGTTCAAGTGTTAAAAAATTATACCTTGGCATGAAGTTCTCATTTTCTTGCACTAACGTGCCATGGAATAACAATGATTACCAATATTTGAAAAGAAACAAATGATTATAAACCAAACTCATCCCGACAACAGACATAAAAAGTTCCGGCGCCACCGGCAGGAGTCATCACACGGGAGGAGGTCGAGACACATGGAAGATGAAGATGAAGCTGAAGAGGGGGGAGACGTAGAGGATGGAGAGATTCTAGAAGATGGAGAGATCGAGGACGATGAAGAAGAGGAAGTGATGAGAACCCCTTCGGCCAAGAAATCACCAGGAGGAGAATGTAAGTTTCCATTATTGCTCTTCATTTTATCAACTTATATCTTGCTTATAAATTTTATTTGCAAGATTTACCATTTATTAAGACAGTTCCCCCCTGGAAGTAAAACTTTTAAGATATTTTGGCTGGTCAAGTTTCAAATTTATGATGTTTGTCATATGTGATAATTTGATAGTGCTAATTTTGTTTTTGATATTGGTGTTAATTGAGTCTGCTTGTTCTCTGTGAACCATTTGATTTTATCATTTGCAAGTTCTCTCAAACTTCTTCATCTAGGTTTTGGATCTCTATCATCCTCATTTTGGCACTTCTGTTATACGTTTATCAAAATGCAGCAAACAAGTCATCGCCGGGATCATCTCGAGAACACCGACACAGTCGACACCGGCGAGAGATCCATTATGATGAAGAAAAGGACCGGGAGGGAATGGAGGAGGGAGAGGAAGACGGAGAGAGGTCCAGGAAAGATAAGAAGAAGAAGAAAAGATCAAAGAAGGATAAACATGAGAGAAAGGACAAAGATAAAAAGGTATGTTTATACTTTAATCAACAAGTATTCTGGTGAAGATATAGTAAGGATAGTGTAAATTATAATTAAATAAGAATTGGGTATGAAGCAAGAACAAATATCTATTTATTTCTTATTTTAGTTTTCTAATTATTTAAGCATATAAGAAGTTGTAGAAAGGTTGGAAAATCAAGCTCTGTTAATAAGCTTTTTTATTGCATTGAGTGCACTGCTTTGGTGTAGAAACTTATATTGTTATAAATTAATTGAAACATTAAATTCTTTAGGATAAAGAAATCGACAATAGAAATTAGTTTTCCTACCGAAAACATTTTTGTTCTAGAGAATGTTTGTATTACTAAATAGAATGCAAGGTATTACATTTGAAAGATAATGTTTCCTAATGAGATCTAGTGCAGAAAATAAGCAAGCTTGTTAATACAAATGTATTTCTGTCTGTTCCAAATTATGACACTTGAAAAGCACATATTTGACTATAATGTACTTCTACTTTAGCGAAGACATCGTGGGCGGAGCTACAAAGATCCTGACCAACCAGAGGAGCAGGACATGATTTCATTTGATAAAAGGTCAAGGTCACCCCCTCCATCTTATGAGGGTGCCAATTACGATAGTCCTCCAGACTCACATGATAAGCCTTCACACCATCATCACCACCACAGTCCATCAAAGAAAAGGGGGTCACCAGGGCAGTACGACTACCGTTACGACAGTCCGCCTGGTCTCTATGACAGTCCGTCCTATGATGAGGAGTCTGATGAAGCAGGGTGTGTATAACATATCTCATTTCTTTGGGATAACATATTTACTGAATAGGCATGTTATGAAAGGCTGGTTACATGTGAGGGGTGACAAATTATGTTTTTGATAGAATTGACAAGTTATGAATTAGTCTACTGACGGCTCATTATTCTTCATCCATGTCTTTACATGCTTTGTCAACTAAGGTATTCTTGTCATGATATCCTTTACTTTCTTAGTACAAAACTTGAGTTGATTTGAACATATGACAACTATAAAATTTATATAAATGGACCTTTGAAAAAATGGTTATGTGATCTACTCAAAAAAATCTGTAGTTTCTTCAGTTTAAAATGTATATCCTATTAGCAGAAAAATGAGGGATTGTAATCTTTTGAAACAAGCTGTTACATAATCCTATTTGCATTGTCTATTCAAGTCACTCTCTTGATAAGCCTTGGTGTAAATTGGCTAGTGAAATCCTGAGTTGATTTATTTTTGCCCAGAATTTTAGATGATTTTAGCCCTGCACACAATATGTTTTACCAATCATGCCACAAAGCAGTCCTGAATCACTATGATAAATAACTTCTCTATAAGTGTTTTACAAGATATCTGATATAATGAAGAGCACACCTATATTGAGTAATATTGGCAATTCTACGGGGAGACCTATTCCACTGTTGTCACTGCCACTCCTTGAGTAATTAGATTTTTTACACACCTAAGAAAAAATATTCATTGATTAAATAACGACAATATTTATTAATTTATTGTTTGACAAAACAGAATTAATTGTTGAAACAATATTGATAAAACAAAGCACTAGTTTTAACTTGAAATTCCTTTGGATCATTTGGAGTTGGAAGGAATTTCAAGTCATTGTTAAAAAAATGCTTTTGTTAGGGCGAAATTTAACACATACCGAAGCAAGTGATACAGTTGTTGTTGATTCTGCCAACAGACCACCCAACTTGATGAGAAATGTCTCTAACAGTGGATACGATGGAGAATACATGGACAAAGAGGGACAGGTAGAAATATTTTTTGCTTTTGAAGTCCATAACATGTTACATTACATGCAAAGATATGTCAATAAAGAGCCACTGATTATTTTGCCTGCAAGAACTATAGAATATTTTTATCAAACCATATTGTATTTTGTTACTTTGTCTATAGGTCTACTTTGTCTACTGAAAATATTAATTACACTGTTTTGATTTATAGTATCCAGTAGTCCTGAAGTGTACTGAAAAAACACTCGGTGATGTCATTTGGTTAAAATGTAAAATGTTATTTCAGCAAGTACACAATAGAAAGAGGAAAGCTTGTCACAGTAGTAGAAATCGTAGACGATCTGAGGAGAATCAAGGTCCGATGCCTCCTAGAAAGAAGCCACTGCTGGAAATACCACGGCATGAGCGGCCTCACTGTAAATTCTACATGGAAGGGAAATGTGCGAAGGTACTTCAATGTAGTCACGTCTATGCATGTTTTAAAATATTTTAGCTTCAGTTGGAGATGCCAGTTGATGTCGCAAAGTCATTGGTCAGAATGTAGACCGTTAGTATGGTTGCTCTCAGGCTTTATGAAAGTTATTTTATGATTGAAAGTTTCTTTTTGTAATATTAGAGAAAGAAATTAAGATGGAATTGACTTTGAGAGATGGTTACTCCTTTTAAAATTATAAATGATACATCATGAACATTAACTGCAGTTTTTTGTATACACATAAGATAATGTTTATATTATAGGATTTATATTTTTAATTTTTATTACCGTATTCGCCGTAATAAGCGCCCTGCTCCAATAAGCGCCCCCCAAAGGGTTTTGCAATTAACTCTAATAACCGCCCATGTACCATGTACTTACCTAAATTCAATCCAACAACCCCTTCAGACGAGAAACTAGTCGCTGAGAGCCCTTGAACTTTAGTTTACAGGGAATTTCGAACCCGCCTGCTACTGTCGAGTGTCTATATTTATCATCTGTCACCACGCATGTGATCGCTCCGTCATGTTTAAGGAAACAAGAAAGCACCTTACTTTTTTCTCTTGGTAAATGTCCTACAATAGCTTCATTTTTAAGCACCGCAACTGCAAATCTATCATGAAGGTTTGTTGGTTCGCGAACTGTTGTTAATTCTTCGTTAATAATTGGATCCCAGATATCACGGTAAATATGGTAACCTCGGATTGAACTCTCGCATGTGTAAGTGGCCGCCATGCTTGGAGGAAGTGACGTTTTGGACATCATGTGACCTACATGTGTTACTGCTAAATTTAGAATCTTTGACCACGTGACTGTAAGACAGGCATGTAAATGGGAACGTAGAATTTCTGTCAGTATAGTATACCGTTATGGAGGCATCATCATTTACCAGTTTACACCTGAACTTATGATTGACAGAACTTTACCTTTACAGTTTACCTGTTTACGTGTTGTGTTTACTTCCGGGAAAATGGCCGCCGCCATAGGCAATGTGGTTTCTGTTTCACTTTGAGGAATTAAAGGATACATTGAGCAGCAATATGTGTTGTTTTTAACTTGATAATGTGTAAGTATGTTTTGAATGCTTGTATCAATTATCAAAGACAACCTAAACACAGTTCCACGTGAGTAGTCTTTATTATTCGTTCGTCACTCACATCATTTTAATAAGCGCCCACCCAAGTCAATTTTTTAAGCGCCCTGGGCGCTTATTACGGCGAATACGGTAGTATTTTTTTAAATTCCATGTTTTGGTTACTTTTGCATTTACATATCAGGGTACATTGGCTTGTGCATAGTTGTATAAATGCATTTCAAGTCAAATTTTATCAAGTACACTTAGCTGAAGAAAAGCATTTTGTTATTAGGAATTTTTCAAAAGCAAATGGGGAGAAATATTAGGTATTTTTTATTCACAAAGTTATGTTTTTCCCATAGGGTAACAACTGCCCGTTCAACCATGATTTCCGACCACCAAGGAAACCCGAGATCTGCAAGTTTTACCTCCAGTCAACGTGCACAAAGGGAGAGTTCTGCATCTATATGCATGATATCCTTTCAAATTTGAAAATTAGTTTAATTTGTTTATATGTGTCTCAATGGGTATCTTCAAATTTAGACACTGCTTTCAAAGTTTCATCATCTAAGCTGCAGAGCTTATTTTAAGTGGAAAATTTAGAGAAATCAAAAACTGGAATTGGAAACTGGCTAGAAAATCAGGATCTTAAGTATGTAAAAGCACTATTTGAACTGTCCAGAATTGTTAACTGCTAATGGAGATATTTAATTGATTTTTCTTATATTCTCTCACATTGCTGAATATGAAATATTGCCTATTATTTATAAGTAGATTATCAGTAAGAGAGAGTTATTTTTATAATTGTAGTCTACCTGTTTATCCTTAACTCTGATCACGTGACTACCCTTGTAAGTATTTCCACACGGGGGCGGAGTGTTACCAAGGAGACAACTGCAAGTTCTCCCACGAACCCCTCACAGACGAAACAAGACCTTTGTTGGAGAAGGTACCCTTCTCTTTTAATTATCTGATAGTCCATTATATAGCGCATTTACTTGCATAAGCATGCTCAAAGTGCAAAAATATATTATTGCCTTGAAGGAATACTACTTATATGCAGCCTATTAAACTCTTTGCCCGTCCATGTAGGACCATAATTGCCAGTGTTCAGGTACCTATTTGGACAGCTAGCTGGACTGAGAACAATGTAGGTGGAATGTCTTGCCTAGGGACTCAACAGAGTAAAAGGCCATGGTCACTGTTCAGTGCCTACACAGGGATTCAAACCTGGACCACACAACAAAATTCAATCAATAACATTGATACATTAAACTAAAGAATGGTCTTCTAATAAGTTTTCGTTCCCTTCTTAGTTTTATGAATTTATTGAGAGAATGTAATATGATATTTTTTTAGCAGTCTTTATTTTAATTTTCTATTTATATTTTTCAGTTACTTAATCCAGATGAAAATGACAAGCCAAGGCCTTGTCTCCTCGGTATGTTAACCTTATGATGAAATAGTTCGTGTTAAGGGATACTCTCCTAATAAATTAAACATACAAGTATAAACATACGATATATTGTAACAAATCTTTTATTTGGATGTAACATTTAACACTCATTAAAGGTTTTCCTTTTGAATTGGAAAAGTCATTACCAGTATTCATTTCTGTGTATATGCTTTTCAATGATTAATGATTTGAAGATGTATTGCTCTGATTGAATGCATTGTATGTAAAGTGATCATCACTTCATTACAGGTTCTCCACCAAGACACTTGCTTGAAGGGGGCGGCGACCCCACAAAGAAGATTCCCTCACTGTTTGATATCGAAGTGTTTCCCCCAGGGCAGAATACCAGTCCAAGGAAACCAGCTCCAGCTTCACCTTCTGTCAGGTAAATAAGTTTTCAATCTGGAGTAAAACCACTCGACAAGCATAAAACGATCAATAGATAACAATCCATCTTGCATCGGAAAAGCTCATTTAGCGCCATTCTCTCCCCTTCGAGGTTACTAATCTGAATGAGTATAAACAGATAAATAGGTTGTCAATCTGGTATTCATCTGAATGTCATTCTGATAGAGATTCCTCTTTGGTTGCAATCAGTATTACATATGAAATCAGCCAAGTTGTTTCAAACGTAGCATGAAATCAGTCTATTTGCAATAGGTGGAGCTATCTGAGATTTTAGTTTAGTCACTCTATTGACCACTTCATCATGAATATGAAGGTTTGAAGAAATTGACATTGATTGTCTTCTCTTTTTTTTTGGACATCAGGCCCTCAGGTTTCTACAAGGACCCTGGCAACTCCCCACAAGCACCTATGGCTGGTCCTCCAGGGAATGGCCCTCAACATCCTGTTCCCCCAGTGCTGAACATGATTGGTGCAATACTGAGACAGGCACCCCCGGAGGTGGTGGCTAGGGTAGGGCAGCAGGGGAATGCTCCACCCCAGGGTCCCCCTCCAGGCATGCAAGGCCCCAGGATGCAGGGTCACGGTATGGGTCCACCACCAAGGGGGCCCTTTATGGGTCCTGGGGCAAACTCTGATCCAAGAAACAATGGGCCAGGGGGACCACCTGATATGAGGGGACCTGGGCCAAACTTTAATAGAGGACCACCGATGGACCAGGGCCCTATGATGGGTCCAGGGGGTCCAATGTTCCAAGGAATGGACCCAAGGGGTCCTCCAATGGACCACTTTCAGAGGTCACAAAGTATGGAAAATAGAGGCATGATGCCAGGAATGGATGCCCGTGGACCTCCACCTGGTATGGATCCAAGAGGAATGCCACCAGGCATGAATCAGAGGGGTCCGAATAATATGGATCCTAGGAGTCAGCACACTGGTGACTCCAGAGCCCCTAATCCAATGGATCCTAGGGGTCATCAAATGAGAATGGACCCTAGAGACCCAAGGGCACAAGGCGTGGAACAACGAGATTCTAGGGACCCTCGTGCTGCAGATCAAAGGGGACCTGCAATGGACCCCAGAGATCCAAGAAATCAAAACGTAAACTCTGGTCCGGCAGATCCTAGAACAAATGTGAATGACCCAAGGACTCAGAAAATGGATCCTCGAGATCCAAGAAGCCAGAGTGGTGATTCATCAGATCCACGTAATAACAGTGATTCTCGGACTCAAAGGGGTCTATTGCCAGATCCACCAGGCATCGAAAAGATTGACCCTAGACAGAATTATCAGGAGCCAAGGAATGTTCCCTTCATCTCTAAGGACCCTAGAGCTAAAGCTCAAAATACTAGAGACCCACGTAGTGCTAATGTGGAGAGACAAGACTCTCGACCAAATTCAGCTCAAAGTCCTCCCTATGAGAAAGACAGTGGTAGTGAAAGCAGTGCTACAAATGATCCAAAGGTTTCACCCAAGCAGGAGCCGTTTAGTAGTCCAGCAGCTCACCGGGAAGAAAAGATGGATGGAATTAAGACTGAACCAGCGTCAGACGAAGCAAGCTTGAAAGAATCGCCAGTCAAGATGGAAGTGAAAGAAGAACCTGGTCAGGATAGCCAGGACACTCAAGAACTATCGCAGGATGGTGAGTATTGGAGACATTTCTCTCTTGATGGTTTCTCTTGATTTTGTTTACTGTTGTTAGTTCTTATTTAAATCAAGTATCAATCAAGTTCACTGTAATGTGAGATAAGACTATTTGTTTCTATAATATACAAATAGCCTCTTGACTTACAACAGATCCAAGTTTCTATAAGTTAGAAATATGAGTTTGTCATTTATTGGACACACCGTTTATCTCATGCTATAAGTAAATCAAATATTGATAAAGTTTAAAATTGTTAAATTTATTTTGGCTAACATCAATATTTATTGAATAGGAGAGAAGAAGGAAGAAGAAGCTGTGACGATGGAGATTGCGAGTCACCTGCCTCCAACCCAGCGCAATCTGTTCCTGCGCATCAGACAGCAACAGCACAATCAGGAGAATCCTTCTGATCAAGGGGAGACAACTGAGACAAGCGATGCAGCTAAAGGTTAGTTGCATGAGCAACTTCAATATGTTTTTTCTGAATCCTTGTAAGTATGATATGTTATATAATTATTTTGTGATCAACTAAAAATCTGTGAAGAAGTTTGTCGTTAAAAAGTATTTTATTGTAAAAATATTGCCAAAAGTGTTGTTAAGAAACAACTTATCAATGTTTGTGTCATCCTTTTCTGAATGTAAGGGTGCTAGAACATTTCCTTAAAGCACTGGCTTTAGAAGCTGACATCATGTTAGTGCACATGGTTTATGATTTACAGTCATCAAGTGATTACTTGGCTGTAACAGTTAGTATCTTTGACAAGTTAGTATTTCCACTTAGTCACATTCTTGTGAACTTAATTCTGAATAAATGATGCTATGTATGGTAACGTAACCTGCTATGTCTAACAGAGTCGCAGGCTGAGGATGATGACTGGTATTCCAGTGACGAAGAAGCAGGGGACACTCCTAAACTCATGGACGTTCTCAAAAATCTTAACAAACAGGTGAATAGGAAATATGATATTTACAAATGAATCTTTTAACTAGGAAACTAATAAAATTTATGGACAATTTTCTTCCTGTAAATTGAATGATTTATCATTTATGACTTATTATTTCAATATGTAATGTGTATACATGTTCAATAAGAATACATGGAAGTGTAAAGGAACATTACAAGATGGAAGGTAATATCTTAAGAACATCAACACCTTTTTTGCTTTGCAATAATTCATATGGGTCTCCTGTTTGAAGGAGTTGGCTTATGTAAAGAGTTGTGATTAAATTCAATTCTCTTTCAGAGGAAAAAGGCCTTGTTAATGTTTAAATACTTAATGGCTTTTCGCAAAGATTAAATGTAAAAGCAAGGATAGTGGATAAACTGGGATAGTGGATGCGATGTTGAGCAGGGGGATAGTTTCAGTTAGAACATATTGGAGAGTCTAGCATAGTAATATAATGTTCTGATTTGCAGCCTGTCCCACCACCTGCCACTGCGACGTCAACGGCGTCAACATTCAACATCATGCAGATGATCCAGTCAATCAAGAACCAGAGCCCCGCCGATAAACCAGCTCCGTCAGCCCCACCCAAGTCTCCCTCACACAGCACTGACAACCCCAAGCAGTATGTACTGTCTGAGCCTAATAATAGTTCAGTGCAAAACTGTACTTAATTGAAAAACACATGATGGTTGAGGCTACTCTATTTCTTTTCTAGCATGTCTGCTTTAACTTGTGTAAATTATATTTCAGCCAAAATGAACGTAAATGAAATTTTGAGAATTTGGCAGCGAACTGGAAATACTTGATTAGGGCCATTAGTAGTTACGTCATAACGTTATTGTTGTTGATGTCATGGTTCATTGTCTCTTGACATCATCTAAAAACTATACTTTATTGCGGAATAAAGGATAGGCAGCGCCTTTGGACTTTATCCAAACAATGCTAGAAGTTATTTTATGTGATTCTTGTTGTTGTTGCAGGTCACCAAGGAGGAGAACGTCAGTAGACACAGTGAAGAGTTCAGTTGCTCCAAAAGAAATAGTCCGTGACTATACATCGAGTTCCCTGACCCCTGACCTCTCTGTGGCGTACCCTGTGATAGAAGCTGTGCTTACCTCAATGGTTTACAGGATCAAAGAATGCACTGTGACTGACAAGAAACCTTACACATCATTACCAAATCATGTAGACCCAAAGGATGTTTCATACCAGAGTGACCCGCGTGTTCAAAAATATATTGCCAGAATGGGAAAAGTTAAACCACCAATGTCTTCTCCTGTGAATGGTGAAGCCAATACAGCTAAGCCTGCAAGTGTAGATCCTAGAAGAGCAAGACATTTGAGTATTGAAGAGAAGGCTTCTGTTGCGAAACCACTCGATCCACGAGTGCGGAGAGATCCTCGGACTCAAGGCGATCAGGCTAATCCTCCTCTTACTCTTTCTTCTTTGGAGAAGGCTGTGACAGAACAACTTGTGAAAGCATTGGACCCTCGTGTGAATGATCCAAGGCTTCAAAGAGGACAGTCTGTCCCAAGCCCTGCAATGCATAATCTCCCTATCAAACCAGTGAAGGACCCAAGGCAGGATCCACGTCTGGGGTCAGGAGGACCAGCTGCTGGAGCAAGACCAGATCCACGGTCAGATCCAAGGAGCATGTCCCGTCAGCACAGTCATGACGGAAGACTCAACGATCCACGGTCTGCTCCGTTCCCTGGCAACGATCCAAGAATGGGATTTGATCCAAGGATGGGATCAGGCCCTGGCGCAGATGTACGACCACCGTTTGATAATAGAATGCCTTTCAATCCTAGGATGCAGTTTGGACCCGGCCCTGGTGGTCCAAGAATGGGTCCAGGGGGTCCAGGGGGACCAATGCCCAGGATGCCATTTGGGCCTAGGATGGGTGGACCTGATAATAGAATGGGATTTGATCCTAGAATGGGCCCAGATCAACGAATGCCTAATGAACCTATGCTTGGTGATCCAAGATCAATGAATGATCCTCGTTCGGGAGGACCAAGTGACCCACGTGATCCTCGCTCCATGGGACCAGTTGACCCAAGATCTGCTGGTCCAAATGATCCCAGAGGTGTTGCCAGTGATCCAAGGGGTCTTGGTCCAAGTGATCCAAGAGGTGTTGGACCTAGTGATCCAAGATCTGGTCCCAATGACCCCAGATCTGGTGGTATGAATGACCCACGTTCTAGTGGGCCAGGAGGTGACTCAAGAATAGGCTCAGCACCTGTGAACGATCCGAGGGCAGCCAAATCAGACCCTAGATCAGCAGCTAAAAGCGATCCCAGACTAGGAGGGGATGATCCTCGTTTACAGGGACTCCAGAGAGCGAACTCAGATCCAAGAAGTGCTAGTGCAGACAGGGCCAGTGCTGTTCCAGCAGCACTGTTGGAACCGCCTAAAGCAACAAGTAGTGACAATGCCAGTGAATCTGAGTCAGGAATGTCTGACTCACAATCAGGGGAACAGACCAGTAAAAAGTTTGACTATAGAAATGATCCAAGATTCAAGAGGAAACCTGCAACTGACTCTAGTGAAAAAGGAATTCTTGTGAAAAAATTCACTGGACAGAGAAAAAGTAGTATGGAATACAGTTCACCTTTGGGAATGGAGGATTCGAAGTCTGAAAATTCTGGCTATAATAGCTACAATCGACCAAACCCAATTCAAAACAAAGTCCCAAGGTCAAAAGTGACTTCCAACAGTTCCCCTACCCGCAACACCGGGTCTCCCAGCCATCCATCTGCTCAGCCAAACCCACCTACAGGGCAACCAGCTCTCCCGGACATTGCCATTGCAACAGGTGGGCTGGATCCGTCAATTGTCTCGAACCTGATGACCCCTCCTCAAGTCCCTCTACCCAATGAACCCCCACTGAAAGATCTGTTCAAATCAATCGACCCAACAGCATCGCCTTTCTGTTGACGTTGTGAAACTGCTCACTTAATTTTGTTGTGCAATCTACATGTTAGGATATCAGCATATCTTCAGTGGATACAAACCTTGGAATCGTCTTGTTAGCACATGAACATTGGACCTTTTCGTGTAATCAAGGGTTTGATAATCAGAGAACATGCTAGGCTAGTAGGTAGGCACTCCGTAGAAACAACTCAAACTTGATCTATTTTGATATGTTCAGTGAAAGCACTCTGGGAATGCCTAAATCAATGAAATAAGAGGAAGTACACAGGATACAATTTCACATTAATGGAACTTGATGGCTACACAGCCTTGACATTTTTATATATTGAAGATTACATAGTACAGACCATAATGAGCATAAACGTTGAAATGTTATACTGACCTTATTGTGAGAGTAAATTGCAATCAAATATGAAATGTGATATAGTACCTTGCCTTTCCCTTTAATCAGTTAGTGAATTCATTTACAGTCTTATTTGGTTTCACCAGCATTGTTGAAGCCTGAGCTCTACGATCTCTGACATTTTATCAAAAATGTAACATGGCCAGTTAAAATTTGTCCTAAAATCATTCCATCATAGATTTCAGATGTCATAGTCTTTCCAAAGTAAATGTTATTTGTGAAATATGAGTATCAGTGCCTGTTGAAGGTAGTCATGCATGATTTGATGAACAGTTAGTGATATAATCTTAAGAAGTCGTTACTGCAAGTTTTATGTGCAAAATTTAACAAGTTGAAAAAGTCCACAGAATGGTGTTAAAGACTACTTAAGTATTGTAAATTGAAATTTATTTAGAATTTGTGCTATTATATTAACCCAAAAAGCTGTGCTATGCTTTAGACTAAAGTTTCACCCTGAGTGTTGGCTTTAAGTTGCTTAAATGTACAATATCAGAGAAACAGACAACAAATAATGGAAGCCGAAAAATGAATGAATTATCTCCCCTTAACTGTGATAATCTTGCATGGAATAGTTGGTGAATTTGAAGTTTAGGAATTGGTCATAATCAAACATTTCCTTAATGTAAGTGATGTAGATGAATGGTACATGTTGTGTTTTAATGTTTCCATAAGTTGTCATTACAGAGATTACATTGTGAAGTAATAGCGTCAGATTTAGTCAACTTTCATCTTACATGTCTGAGTTTTTTCCAAATTTGATGTCCTTATGAAGAGATTTAATAAATTTAATTTCTTTGTTTAGTAAAGAATTGATATGATGGTGTAGATTTACATTTTCTGTTTGTAGACTGGCTGTAGCATCTACATCCAAAACTGTCCTATCCCATAGATTTTAATTTTTCGTTCAATTGTAAAATGTAAGTTAATAATATCATAATTATGTATTTATGAACATCAATGTTCACTCCAGACAGATATGTTGAATTTTGTTGATTTTATTGCATGCTAAAATTTTCCCGAACTAACAATAAATGGTGTATTTATTAATCAGATAATTGAAACAATACAACATGGCACTTCTGTGAGGCAATCTTATTACAAGGTTTTAATGACTTTTGAATATTTGAAATATGAAATGTTCTAAGTACATATTTAGAAATAGCTGAAGATATTTTTCCAAAAATATATTTATAAAGATCGATAGATGATATGATAATATTTATTGGAAATATCCAAGAGTGTAAAGCTAATGAAATAAGGACTATGTCCATTATCTCCCAAATTGCTGACAAAGTAATTTTATATTTGTCTGCAAGTTTAGAAAATAATGTAATACCTTGATTCCAAGGCGATTCAGAGGTGATATAACCAGTATCTACTTAATAGTGAGACCATTACTAACTCAACTACATCAATACATGTTTCTAAAGACTCCTAGTGCTTAGATGTCCAGAAATAGATATACACATGTGTAGACTGATTCACGATAGTTTAGTACACAAGGGGCACAGACTTTAAGTGTGTGGCAGTCATGTGTGAAGTTAAGTGTGAGTGTAAAGGGGCCTTCACACAGCAAACTGATATTTAACAATGCAGTTATAAAACTTAAGGTTGAAATGACATCATACATGTTATGCTTAGAAGTCATGTGACTGTCATGTCTCCTCCAATTGGTTGTTTCTTCAGAGTTTGTGTTTGACCATCTTACTTGATTAGTATGATGAAAATATAGAGTAGAGGCTACCTTGAAGACAACTTGCTAACTGGTGTTTGTGAGTTACTGTATTTGTCTCCAAACTTTCGAAATTGTCAAAGTATAGATTACTGTGTGGAGGCCACATGAAAGAAGTTTAAGAGACTTTGAATGATTTATTGAGAAACTGAAGTCAGTTGTGAGACAGAATGGTGCTTAGTGTATTATTTATACATTTTGTAAATACTTGGTTGTTATGTACAGTTGTGCCAACTTGAAAGTGTATGTATGTATGTATGTTTGTATGTTATGCCTTTTCATTTATATGTCACAAAAATGCCAGCTTTTTATGTTGAGCCTGGCAAAAGAATATAATTTTAACAAATTTAAATATTCTTTTGTTGTTATTTCTTATCAGATAGTATCTGAATTGTGAGATGTGTTGGTGTGAAGACTAATACAAGAGTGTTTAATTCAGGAAAGATAAGATGGCGATTATAAGAAGAGTGCCATCTGAGCACAAGAGCACTTGCTATATGCAATATTCATACACAATGTAATCTCATAATAACCAGTGATACCATGCAAGTACTTGGGCCAAACTGAAAAAAAAGATTAAGAAAAAGGAATAAAGGCCAAGTCTAGAGTTTAGCAGCAGATGTGACATACCCAGCTTGCATATATATAGGGAAAACTGGGTATATCATATCGGTTGTGTAACACTAACTTGGCCTTTATTCAAAGTCAAACAATATGAAACAAAATATGTTTGTGAAATACTGTACCTCAAGAAATGAACAGTTCAGTAATTTCAGCCATTAGCGACGTTATATGGTAAAGAAATAAGTACAGGTTCATAAGTGATTCACACATGAAGAATGAAGTTAGTTCCAGAAGTGATGACAAAAATATTTTATGTGCCGACATCAAGGTCACACTGTAAGCGATTATTGCTCCATTTGGAGACGTATAACTCAAAATACAGTTATCACATGAAAAGCATTATTAGTTATTTAGTAGTAGTTTTACTTACCAAGCTATTTTTATATTTCTCCAAACTATGTCTAGGTTAATATATGTTACCTTATCAAGCAATCATTTTGATGGAGGAAATTTGGATACAGATTTTCCCTGTATGTTAACTGAACAATCGTAGAGAAATATTCAACTTTTTTATTATGTAAATGTTAGCTATTATTAAAATAATGGTAACAGCTGTCTTGTACTGTGCATATGTTCATGACAAAGTGTATTATTATGTTGGAAGAATAGTACTTCATTGCATACTTTCCAGAGGTCAGGTACCCATTTGTAGAGCTGGGTGGACTGAGTACAATGTGGTTGAAGTGTCTTGCTGAGGAACACAACATACAGTACATGGCTCAGATTCAAAATTTCTGGTGCTTCCACGCTAACCACTACACCACTTTGCTTGACTATATAAATGGTACCCTTTTTTTTTTTACATGGAGTAACAAATGGCTATATATACCTTCTTTTTTTCCATTGACTTGGATTGTTGAAATGACAGATAACGCAATAGGGGAATATTACAGAATTGAGTATAAAATATCTGACAACCCAAAATCAGACCTTGCTTAATTAAAGATGTATGAAAAAAGTTTTTTCAGCTTAGCCGCTGTGTTGTAGTGGTATGATATGTGGGAGTATGAACTATATTGATTTGAAACATTATTTTGTCAAAACACACACAGATTAAAATAGAATTTGAAGTATGTTATAAAATTGATAGTCACTAAATATTTTGAATTTAACTGAGAACCAATAATCTCATTGTTTTATTATCCCCCGCCCAACGTAGTCTCCGTCCGTCCGTCCCGATAATGTTTCCGGAGCACAACTCCAAAACTATGAGACCTAGCTCGACGAAACTTGGTATGTGCAACGGGCATCATGCGGAAATGTGCCTTTTGGGGTTTTCAACTTCTTTGCATTTTTATTTTTACCTGTTTCCATGGAAACGTAACATAGGATTTCGTTTCCGGAGCACAACTCCAAAACTGTGAGACCTAGCTCGACGGAACTTGGTATGTGCAACGGGCATCATGCGGAGATGTGCCTTTTGGGGTTTTCAACTTCTTTGCATTTTTATTTTTACCCGTTTCCATGGAAACGTAACATACGATTTTGTTTCCGGAGCACAACTCCAAAATGGTGAGACCTATCTCGACGAAACTTGGTATGTGCAACAGGCATCATTCGGAGATGTGCCTTTAAGGGTTTTCAACTTCTTTGCATTATTATTTTTACCCGTTAATGTTTCCGGAGCACAACTCCAAAACGGTGAGACCTAGCTCGACGAAACTTGGTATGTGCAACGGGCATCATGCGTAGATGTGCCTTTTGGGGTTTTCAACTTCTTGTATTTATTTTTCTAAGATACTTGTGACTGTTCAAATACAATAAAATGCAGGACAGTCGGGTTAAATGTATCTAAAAAATGCATCACCAATATTTAAAATTGGTAATAACAAGTCACTACAACATCATGATTTCTTAAAGGTTGTTTGTAGAAAAACAACATGATCACTGTTCAATATTCCACAACTAGTATCCTTAACTACCCTTTCCCTTTGGCGGGGATATAGCTGACTCTGTCTGCTTGTTAAAATTATATGTATTTGAAGAGGGATATTTCAAAATAATGTCTCGCTGCAAAGGGCAATTATGTTGATGATAAAATTGCATCAAGGGGGAGGTCTTTAAACAGACCTAGCAGCCAATCCCAAGGGTAGATGCTTTCTTGTGACGGAAAGCCTGAGAGAGAGGTGCCTCCCTATCTTACATACCGAACCTATCAATAATATCAAATTTTATAGATGGCTTGCTTAGCCTTCCTAAAAAAAAGATCTCGTAAAGAGGAGTTAAATTGCAATATATAATGTCCTTGAAGAAAAAAAGAGTGACATCACTAAAGGGTTCTAAAACCCTATAATTAGCAACAATTTAGCAACAAGACTTGACTTCAGGTTGAGAGGTTCGGGATTCCAATCCAGAAGGGGAAAGGTTAATTTGATAGTGTAGAAAACTGTTCTAGTAAGATAAATGCTACACAAAAAACCGCCAATGGTTCCCAAGTACAGCTCCAGGTTTCACTGAAATATATTGCTGCAATGTTGATGGAGTCTTTCCAAATTGTATACAATAAAAAGACAGTGGTGTTCAGAAAAAAGATATACTGTTATATAGTAGCTTGGAGACTTACGAGGAGATGAGGTGAGGCGAGGTGAGGTGATATAGGGTTTATCACCGCTTTTAAGAGTATTTCACTTATATCGCGGCTGCTAGTATTATTGCAGGGAGAAAGCCTGCAACACCATTGTGGCTATGCATTGCGGTGAAACCTGCAATATGAGGAGATGACAACTCAAAATATGATTTTAGTGGACGACCTAGTTTATCAGGTAGGGTAAGTTATGAGAGGGGGGCATGGTATTCTTCTGCTATTTAGACTGAAGAAGACAATGCCTAAGTCTAAGGGCTTTGTGTTTTGTTACCCAAAATGAGGCAACACAAATGAGGGAATGAAAAATGAGTCAGCCTGGGTGTCATTGTTTATTACTCTGCAAATGTTAACAAAATGGCATTCTGTACATTTGAAAACAAGGCTCAACATATCGGTGGGTCAAAAGTCGTACTTGAATAAATAATGAAACACACAAGAACTATAATGCATAAGCTTATCATGTATACAAGTATCATGTAAAACATTCAGTCACACATAGCAAGCTTCCTTCTTTGATTAGGGCTTTCTGGTAAACAGGCAAACCAGTCCTGGAATTAACCTCTTTCCAGATTTGTATTGATTTTACAGAGATCAATGAAAAATAATAAATAAATAAGGATCACCCTATTTATCATATTGACAGTAAAATGAACCTTTGAAACTTTAATATCAAACATCTTTAAGTCTTAGCAAAATTTAAGAACATGATGTCGACTTTTGAGCACTAAAGTTTTACAGCATATCATATCATATTCCCAATTTGAATATTTAATTAGAATAGATATTTACACATACATTTTGATGTATAGATGTTTTTCTTTCACATTTGTTCAACAAAAATCTAAGAAAATAACAAACTTCCTCTCCTTTCAGTGCCAAAAGGTAGGCAACACAAAAATCTTGACTAATATGATTTGAACTTTAAATGTTAGTAAATTAACCTTGACAACACGTGTGAAAATTACTGACCGAATTAATTACTGATCAAAATGTTAACAAACAGTAACATTCAGCTAACATTGGCCGTCTGAACAAAAATTAGGGCGTACAACAGTGGAATTGAAACAAACAACAATATCTTCATGACCTAAAAAAAAAAGAGTTTTAACAGCAAAATAAACCCATTCCAATAAATATTGAAATGAAACAAAAAACATATGAATGAAAAGGCCTGAGAATATTAAAAAAATCATCCTGATAAGTGACAAAAAAAATCAAGAACAGAGTTGACACCGATCAACCTCATTATTTTCACAGGGACAAATTAACTTCTTCATACATATCCTTATAACGTTTTCCAGAATAAGTCTCTTCACCTATAGATATTTATAATAAATTATGAAAATAAAGAAGGTGAACATCAAAAAATTCCACACTGAAAAAAAAAAAGTTCTCTTGAAAAGATATTTGCTGAATTGAGGTGAGGTGAGATGATGTGGGGTTTAACGCCGCTTTCAAGAGTATTTCACTTATATCGCGGCTGCTAGTATTATTGCAGGGAGAAAGCCCGCAACACCATTGTGGCTATGCATTGCGGTGAAACCTGCGAGCATCGGCTGGAACTACCGTACTATGGGTGGTACTGCACTGAAATTCAATGTAGCATTGCACCCAAACCTAACTGCGTGTAGAACAGTTCTCTACTACAGAGAAAGTTGCCGAGCCCCTGGCGGGATTCGAACCATGGACCTCTTTATCCGAAGCCGAACAAGCTAACCACTGCACTATCCTGCCTCCTTGCTGAATTGAGTCTGATATATCCTGAGTTACAAGTATGTAAACCTGGCCGAAGATGTTCGAAAGTTCAAGTTTTCATCCATTTAAGTTTTCTTCCTTTACATGGTTTACATCCCCATTGTAAAGATCCTCACTGAGAAACCCCCATCATCCTTATTGTCTGTCACTCACATTTCTTATCAAGTTAGCAATCATGCTGAAACCCTATTTCATTGAATAGGATACATTTTAGTGGCTAAAAACTTTATTCTTTGAAAACCAATGTCAATATAAATAGGCAGTGTCATATTTATCATATATACATATGTGCATATTTGTGTATGAACCTTTCTCGTGCTATCTAAAATACACACATTTTTTGTGAAAGTTATACGACACACTTTCAGCTAATGACATGACATTTATCACTGCAAGAGTGAACATCGAACAGCAGATACTTGCACCTAGTTGCAGCATCAGTTGTGCTCTCTTCTGTAGAATAAAGGCAAATAAAGTGGAATTGAATCGAGGCTATCAAAAAAAGCATAATCAGCAACATCAGCAAAATCTTGATGTTGACACATACACATACAGTATGACAACATTCCTGTCTTACAAATGATCATTTTAGCGCTAAAAGTTTGAATAATCAAAGCATTTACAGAGTATCCGACACCAAATTAACATGCAGAATACAAATAACATCTCTCATCTCCTTCTAATATTATTCATGCTATCACAATTCATTGCATTCTGGTTAAATAGAAAGGCTAACTTATACCTGAACATCCAAACTTATTTCTGATAAGATGTGATTGGTTGCTTGGTGGGTCTTGTGTATGGAGTTTCTGCAGCCTTTGTATAAAGGCACCTTCTCTAGCACAGATTCTCTGTAATACAAACACCTCATAGCGGCGATGATTTTGGGTGTTACTGCTGCTTTCAAGAGTATTTCACTAATATCATAGCTGCTAGTATTATTGCATGGACAATATAGTGGCTATGCATTGTAGTACCTGCAAGCACTGGCTGGAATAGTGGCTAGTAAATAATTTGAATGAAATTCAGTGTAGAACACTCCTCTACAGCAGAAAGAGTTGCCGAGCCCGAGGGGAGTGGGAGCAGTTCGATCCCCTGACCCTTTTATCAGAAACAGCTTATACAACAGGATAGAATTATATATCAGGAATAATTCTGTACAAGTAGCTGAAGGCTGAGGTATATGAAATGAACACAAAAACTGAGTATAATTTTGGGCAACATTTCTTGTCATGACACATTTCAAAATATTTTATAATACCACATCAATAATTTCTTTCGCTTCTCATTACTGCTTGGTTGAAAAATTGAATCTAATGAGAATAAAACAAATTCTCCTCAAGAGAAAATGAAACTTATTCTATAAATGTCGATATTGTGAAATCAAAATATGTGAAAGTTAAATCAAATTTAAAGGCTTGATTGCATCCAAAGTGAAATAAAGAGAAAAAAATGCCAATCTACCCATATTTTTTTTTGGTAAGTCCTGTGAAACATGAAACTTATATAAACATGTATATGGCTTAACATTGAACTACATAACATCACTTCATATGAAAATCAGATAGTTGTAAAATCAGGGGTATATGAATTTAAAAATCAGATTTTTTGTCTGGATTTGAGCTTGTAGAGCAGTCAACAATTTTTTTAAAGCAAAAATTTTAAACTTTATTGCACAATCAGGACAAAAAGTGACTAGAATAAAAGAAATTCAACAAAATTGTAATTGGTAATCTCATTTCATCTTAAACTTATACCAGACGATTTTAATTAAGCCAAAAATATAAAATAAAAAGAATTAAAAAAAGATATTAAAATTAGCAATGACATAGCAACAAAAAAACATAAATGCACAAAATTGTTTCATTGAATATTTGCAAATTCAAAGCATTAAACATACATTTAGTTAACCAAGTAGCAAATTTGTAGTCATAATAACTCTAATGTTACAAAATTACACAACCTTTTGGAGTATTTGTCCTTCCTTCATCACATTCCATCTGATGAAGGAGTAAGGATATAGAAATTCTTATTTTTCTAATGCATGTCACACCCAAATGACTTTAACCCAGTATCTTCTCAAAACTGAACCATTATTGTATCAAAATTATACAACATTTTGGAATATTCCTTCCTTCCATAACCTTCCATCTGTTGGATGGTTAAAGATATACTCAGATGTATACTCATAGTAAAGAATTTATCATCCAGAAAATCTTACTTTCTTATGTATGCCACACCAAAATGACTTTTAATCCAGTATCTTCTTAACACTGAACTATTATTGCATTTATAGCTTTTTCAGACTTCAGAAAAATGACTTGTATATTTTCTTTTTGAATAAAACCTACTCCACTTTAAGTGGACTAATCTGTTAATAAAAAAGTTGAATATCCACAAAATCTTGTACTTCATTACAACTACAACTCTAGAATGCCATTATTAAATGCCACATTAAAGTCATAGAATCACTTTTGCAAGGCAGCTAAACTGAACTTATTATTCTTCACGAGCAAAAATCTTATCACTTTCACCAATCTTTCTTGTCGCGTCTGCAAAGATTTTAATTTTTATGCCCGTTTTACAGTTTAGGGTGAGGCTACTTATTGGTGCCTGCCCTTTCAAAAACGAAGGGCAACCGAATCAAGTGCACCCTAAAGCGATTGCCATATACCAGGAATTTAGTAATTGCAGCGTTAATACTTATGACAGATGCATTCTTCATTGAGTTTATCACCTTTTTCGTTTTTTCTGTATTTGAAAAGCATTAGCTGTTTTCATTGCATATTCAGATGAGAAATTTCATGTGTTATACGTCATGGCTTTTGGAAATGACGTGGTAAGGACTGGCTCTTGACAAAGACATAGGGAGGGGTGTTTTGAACTTCATTGCGGGCTAGAATGCACACAGAGTTCTGAAAAATTACTGCAAACATCAGGGGAAAGATTTCTGTGAGTAATGAACTATTTGTCTGGCGTGCATTACAATTTGTCTTGCAAAAATGAGGCTATGACCTTAAACACATTTCCAAAGCACTTCCATATATTGCATTGTATTACATTGTAATCATATCAGACTTCATTATGCTCTGATGACCAATAATTAATAACCTGCAGAGGTTCAATTTGTTTTCCTTACCAAACTGAACAAATAAGCATAGCACATTCTTTCATGTCATATACATGCAACAGCACTGGTATATTAAAACTACAATTTGTACACAAATTCAAGTTACATTTATTAAAAATTATTGTCGTTTGATTTACAATTATTGCTCAATTAATAAAACCCTCATTTTCAGAAAGATGATCGTGGTAAATAGCTGCAATTTCCTTGCCTTCTATGAGCTCATAATAAGAAGAACGATCATTTTCTCAAGGACCTCTTGATCTTATTGAATCTGTGACTATCAAGTTGACATTCATAATTCATAGTCAAACTATAGAGACATTAAATCAATTATTCATTTAACGTACAAAATATTTGATATATGACAAAATGTTGACCAACAAAATATGAAGCGCAAAAAAAGATATTTGACGAAACGACCCCCTGAATGACATAATATTTAAAGTTGCTCGTTGCTCTGTGTAATTGAATAATAAATATGTGACCACTATATTGTAACAGGTTATATATGGTGATAAAAAAGAAAATCTTGAATGATAAATGTGTACAAAGTCAATAGAAAGTACATGGAAATAACAAAAAGATTAAAAATATCAAAACTGTATATCAAACCGGGAATAAAGGGTATCGATGTGAAATTGCACATTTTCTTTGTTTCCTGTGGAAAATAAATATTGTGTTATGTCTCAATCCTCTAAAGGATATAACTCTGGTTAACTGTCACAAAATATGCAACAACGTACAACAACTGAATTCACAGTTATATATGATATACTACTTCAATGAAAGAAAATGGTCTTAAAAAATGACAAAATCGTTGCTAAGGTGTAAGTAACATAGTGCTTAAGGTTAATTAAAGATTATGTATTCGTTCTATGAACTACAAGTGTATTGTATCTTCATATGGGTTCAAGAGTGAATTAGAGCTAAAATATATATGAATTAAATTATTGTTCTTAACAAAACATTTAAGAAGTTACTTTGGGCTTTTGAGGGCCATATTCATGTTCCATAATTTTGTATAATTAACTAAATATTTGTTCAATTTGAGTGTGGATAAGAAGCAATGAATACCAGAATTATTAAAGTGACACAGAGTAAGACTCATGAATGTTTTAAATATCATATGACAAAATTGCCTATCTAAAGTTGCATCTTTATATCTTAAATGCCCTAATTAAGATAATTTCTAGTTTTTGATTGTAAATAAAAAACGGATATACAAATGTTAAGAAATAAAAATTCAGCGTCCCTATATTCCTCAATTAGTCTGCTATAAACAAATGTCAAAATACATTGGAGTCATTGGCGCACGCCATTGTCTGGAACTCAATTAAAACTCTAGAGTTTTTTCCTGTTTATTGTCAATATGGTAAGTGATAAGCAATGAGAAGTTAATTTTCAGAGACAACTTCTACTTGTCGATGAAATAAAACTATGTAGTAAGTTTGACATATTTCACCCCAACACCCTACTCTGTGTCCTTTTATAGTAATCTCAGTATTTGTAGTTTAATAGATTAGATGTAGATGTAGATGTAGATGTAGATGTAGATGTAGACTAAGAGCAGTTTTATTAGAATTCATTACACAAAAAGTTCCTTGTAAATAAATAGCAAGGAATGCTGGATCAGGCAGTCTGAATAAACAGGATTATAATATCATGAATAGTTAAAATCCTTACAAGTCTTTTGTCATCTTCATTTGTGCAAATATTAATATTATGTCACTGGTCACATCACAAGAAAGAGATCAGCTTTCTAAATGAAAAGAAAAAAAGGCACATTCTAAAGACTGATTGTTGTTCTCACATATAAAACATATAGATGAAGAAATTATTATGCCAAAGTATTTTACAAAACTGACAAAACAGCAGTTTTACACTAAGGAAATGAAATATGTTAAATGTATTTACCTATAAGTGCAAGCAAGATCTTATCAAACGACACAATCAATCACACGACACAAACCCTGTATGAAGGTACTGGCTTGAAAGGCAGTCTATGTACATCTTCAAATGAAAGAAACAACAGTGAACAAAGTTAGTGGGTCATGTTCTGGAGATCTCTGATGTATATTCCATAAGTTGCATTTTCTATAGATTATAAGCACTCCAGCACTGTACAACTCTTCAAAATATTATATTTTTGGTGTATTCATTTTTAAGGTCATTCTCTCTTCACCAGAAAAAACCTTTAATTCCTGGTAACCCATTCAAATATGGCGGTATTCTTGTGCCAGAAGAAGAGCATCTTGATGGTGTCTTTTGACATTTTGGCAATTGAAAATGCTCAGAATTCACATTCGTGTGAGTAATATCAGAACTATGGAAAACATAATCTTAATAATAAGAACTAAAAATTTTACCACCTGCGTAGAACTAGAAAATCCCTGATGAATCTGGGTTATAAAGCAGGAATCACAAGACAGCGACTCATTACTTAAAACATTGATTCATTTATCTTGTTTCACATTCTTACAAGCAATTACTCATTAAATTACTCATACAACATCAAACTGTAGCCAAGAGGCTTTTGGGTTTGTAACATCTTTCCCTTTATGACATAGAACTTTAGCAGTGCAAAGTCAAAAGCTTTCCTGCTCACTTTTGCTAGTTGGATATCCCTTTAGCTGAATTTGTAGTGAGTAGAGTTTGACTCTCACCCGGCGGTCTCGGGTTTGAACCCTGTTTTAGGTGATCTCACAATCACTTATGATACACAAGCATTCACCACAGATAGTCATAGATACTCTTGGAGATAAAAAGGAGGAGTCATCCGATATTTATCCTCCAGTCTTCCAGAACAACCTCATATTAGTAAAAGAATGTGAAGCTTCTCTGACCCTGGCAAGACGAGGGTTAATAGAACATGATGAAAAATACTATTATGTGACTGACATTACAAACAGACATACACTTTCTCTCTAAGTGAGGTACCATAACCTATTGCTAATAGGACGGTTTTAAATGACGTGTTCAGTCCTACCCTTGTGACAATAAATATCTCTCAGCCAACTTAACAATGATCCTATCTAAATCTGGTAATTTGTTATTAAGAGTGAAACATTATGTTTAGAGTGTATGAATTTAGGCCCGTCCGGCAGACAATAACCTGGTTTTGTTTGGTCTGGGCTGGTAACATTTGGAGGTCTTTCCTTAATTTTATCCCAAAATTGACAAAATCATACTTTTGGGCTGGTACCTTTTCCCTCTTGTTTTATACACTGTTATTTATGGTTTTTAACAAAACATGTAACTTCATAAATGACATGTCATATCACTCAGTGCAATATCACTTGTAATCGTATGACGCATCTTTGACTTCATGTAATAGGAGGATGATATCATAGATAAATGTGATCAAGTGAATATTATTTATACCTTTTCATTATTTTGAGATGACAAATATGACCTTCGACATTTTCTTGTAAATACAATGCATATCTCATCAAGAGATGGCATTCCCTTGATTGATATATATCATATCTACTTCACAAGATATCCTCTATGTTTCTTGACCAAAAAAGATAAACTTTCGTAAAATTTGTATAAAAGTCACTTTTGTTTGATTTTGATTTGTTTGATTTTTTTATCTTAAAAAATGACAGAAGTACAATTCTGCAATAATCATAAACCAAAATGGTGATTGCAAACTGCCTATGTTCAACCCAAATAACTTGACAATATATCATTTGATCCATCATTCAAACGGCTAAAGTGACTAGGTATCAATCTCGTCTCCTCTTCACTGAGTTATAAACTTTTCCATTGATGAAGCCGTTTGGGTGCTTCGTCTTTGCCTTCCCATTTTCCATTGGCTTAGGTTTCAATGGCTTGTTGATGTAGGCGTGATAGTAAAAGTTTGAGAAGAGAATGAACTGTGAGACCATGTAGAATATAAATCCTATATTGTAGCCCAGAGGGTACCCACAGTCCAGGTATATGGAACCTATGGAGTGGACGGTGATTGTGAAGAACTGCATCTGTTTATTGGATAAAAAATATACTTCATTAAAAATGAATTGTTGAGAAGCATTCTAAAAGTTGCTAGTATAAGGAAGCCAAGTATAAAATAGACAAATATATCTAATCAAGGAAGACAAGGATATTATGGATGTACAACTTCTTTATTTTTACAACAGTGACGTTTCGATATAGATCTTTATACCGGTCTCACATATGCTTGGAAACGGTATAAGGATCTATACTGAAATGTTGCCATTGCAAAAATAAAGAATTTGTACATCCATAATATCCTTGTCTTCTTTGATTAGGTATATCTAAA
Organism: Phorcus lineatus; assembly: GCA_921293015.1. NCBI lineage: Eukaryota > Metazoa > Mollusca > Gastropoda > Trochida > Trochidae > Phorcus > Phorcus lineatus. The sequence continues at coordinate 40,886,562 of OV121096.1, forward strand.
GTTTTAACCAATTGTCTCATTTGACTTTAACCCAGTGTAGATAATACAGTAAAATTGTGATTTATACAATGATTTTAAGCATAATTGCCAATCATAGGATTTTTTGTTTTCTTAACAAGTTTCCAAAATGTTTGGGAATTTATATCATTTTAAATCAGAGATATTGAGTTAAAAAAAAAAAAGATGAATTACTTGATTACACAATTTAATTAGTGGGGGAAAAAAATCAGAGCTATCAAAAACTCAAAGTGAGGTGAGGTGATACGGGGTTTAATGCTTTCAAGAGTATTTCACTTATATGATGATATCTAGCTACTAACCAGTTGAAAGGAGGTAACATACTTCTTACAAATACCATTCCCACATATTCCTACTTCATAATGGGTTGAAGCAATGTTAAAACTGAATGCAGTCCTCTTCAAAATTTCCTTCGGGATATAAAGTCTTATCTTATCTTATCTTCTGCTTGGTTACATGATTTACATGATTTTTTAGCTTCAAATCTTTGAGACCAAAGGTTTTTTAGTTTAAATTTTTTTTTATCTAAAAAAGATTTGATCATAACAAATGTGAATGGCTGCACTGATTGGCTGCACTGATTGGCTGCATTGATTGGCTGCACTGATTGGCTGCACTGATTGGCTGCACTGATTGGCTGCACTGATTGGCTGCACTGATTGGCTGCACTGATTGGCTGCATTGATTGGCTGCACTGATTGGCTAGAGTGCCTCACCAGCTGGAAGGAGGTCATGTACTTCTTCCACCAGAGGTACTTCCTCATGCTGGGTCCCATGGAGGACAGCAGATAGTACAGATACATCAGGGTGTGCACCAGGCTGTTGATGGTCGCCGAGAAGTAGCCTGGATAAACAGACACATCCAAAATATTAATTTATAATTTATTTTATTCAAAATTCTAAAACATTTTAACCAAAAAAAAATTCAAAATTGAAATCTCTGGAAAAAACAACAATGTTTGAACTTGATATTCTGTAGATAGAAACAATAATTATTTTAACTTAAATTCTTTGAACTTGACCTTAGATTTTTAATCAAAGCATATTAACAGTTTGCTTATACAGATATCAATTGCATGCATCATGTTAATTTTACAGAATCAAGAAAAAGTATCTTCATGTCAATAATAAATAAATCAAAGAATTGTCCTCACTGTTTCCGCCGGCGACGTACTTGACGCCGACCCACCAGAGGAGAGGCATGGAGGAATGGTGGTACACGTGGAGGAAACTGATCTGGTTCTCCTTCTTCCTCAACACGAAAAATACCTGCAATGTTCATCTCTCATTACTCAACCCGAAGAATACCTGCAATGTTCATCGCTCATTACTCAACCCGAAGAATACCTGCAATGTTCATCTCTCATTACTCAACCCAAAGAATACCTGCAATGTTCATCTCTTATAACTCAACCCGAAGAATACCTATAATGTTCATCTCTCATTACTCAACCTGAAGAATACCTATAATGTTCATCTCTCATTACTCAACACAAAGAATACCTGCAATGTTCATCTCTCATTACTCAACACGAGGAATACCTGCAATGTTCATCTCTCATTACTCAACCCGAGGAATACCTGCAATGTTCATCTCTCATTATTCAACCCGAGGAATACCTGTAATGTTCATCTCTCATTACTCAACCCGAAGAATACCTGCAATGTTCATCTCTCATTACTCAACCCAAAGAATACCTGCAATGTTCATCTCTCATTACTCAACCCAAAGAATACCTGCAATGTTCATCTCTCATTACTCAACACGAAGAATACCTATAATGTTCATCTCTCATTACTCAACACAAAGAATACCTGCAATGTTCATCTCTCATTACTCAACACAAAGAATACCTGCAATGTTCATCTCTCATTACTCAACACAAAGAATACCTGCAATGTTCATCTCTCATTACTCAACACAAAGAATACCTGCAATGTTCATCTCTCATTACTCAACACAAAGAATACCTGCAATGTTCATCTCTCATTACTCAACACGAGGAATACCTGCAATGTTCATCTCTCATTACTCAACCCGAGGAATACCTGCAATGTTCATCTCTCATTATTCAACCCGAGGAATACCTGTAATGTTCATCTCTCATTATTCAACCCGAAGAATACCTGCAATGTTCATCTCTCATTACTCAACACGAAGAATACCTGTAATGTTCATCTCTCATTATTCAACCCGAGGAATACCTGTAATGTTCATCTCTCATTATTCAACCCGAAGAATACCTGCAATGTTCATCTCTTATAACTCAACCCGAAGAATACCTGCAATGTTCATCTCTCATTATTCAACCCGAGGAATACCTGTAATGTTCATCTCTCATTATTCAACCCGAAGAATACCTGCAATGTTCATCTCTCATTACTCAACACGAAGAATACCTGTAATGTTCATCTCTCATTATTCAACCCGAGGAATACCTGTAATGTTCATCTCTCATTATTCAACCCGAAGAATACCTGCAAAGTTCATCTCTCATTACTCAACCCGAAGAATACCTGCAATGTTCATCTCTCATTACTCAACCAGAAAAATACCTGTAATGTCCATCTCTCATTACTCAACCCGAAGAATACCTGCAAAGTTCATCTCTCATTACTCAACACGAAGAATACCTGCAATGTTCATCTCTCATTACTCAACCTGAAGAATACCTGCAATGTTCATCTCTCATTACTCAACACGAAGAATACCTGTAATGTTCATCTCTCATTATTCAACCCGAGGAATACCTGTAATGTTCATCTCTCATTATTCAACCCGAAGAATACCTGCAATGTTCATCTCTTATAACTCAACCCGAAGAATACCTGCAATGTTCATCTCTCATTATTCAACCCGAGGAATACCTGTAATGTTCATCTCTCATTATTCAACCCGAAGAATACCTGCAATGTTCATCTCTCATTACTCAACACGAAGAATACCTGTAATGTTCATCTCTCATTATTCAACCCGAGGAATACCTGTAATGTTCATCTCTCATTATTCAACCCGAAGAATACCTGCAAAGTTCATCTCTCATTACTCAACCCGAAGAATACCTGCAATGTTCATCTCTCATTACTCAACCAGAAAAATACCTGTAATGTCCATCTCTCATTACTCAACCCGAAGAATACCTGCAAAGTTCATCTCTCATTACTCAACACGAAGAATACCTGCAATGTTCATCTCTCATTACTCAACCTGAAGAATACCTGCAATGTTCATCTCTTATAACTCAACCCGAAGAATACCTGCAAAGTTCATCTCTCATTACTCAACCCGAAGAATACCTATAATGTTCATCTCTCATTACTCAACCTGAAGAATACCTGCAATGTTCATCTCTTATAACTCAACCCGAAGAATACCTGCAAAGTTCATCTCTCATTACTCAACACGAAGAATACCTGCAATGTTCATCTCTCATTACTCAACACGAAGAATACCTGCAATGTTCATCTCTTATAACTCAACCCGAAGAATACCTGCAATGTTCATCTCTCATTACTCAACCCGAAGAATACCTATAATGTTCATCTCTCATTACTCAACCCGAAGAATACCTATAATATTCATCTCTCATTACTCAACCTGAAGAATACCTGCAATGTTCATCTCTCATTATTCAACCCGAAGAATACCTGCAATGTTCATCTCTCATTACTCAACCCGAAGAATACCTGCAATGTTCATCTCTCATTACTCAACCCGAAGAATACCTGCAATGTTCATCTCTCATTACTCAACCTGAAGAATACCTGCAATGTTCATCTCTTATAACTCAACCCGAAGAATACCTGTAATGTTCATCTCTCATTACTCAACCCGAAGAATACCTGTAATGTTCATTTCTCATTACTCAAACCGAAGAATACCTGTAATGTTCATCCCACATTAAAGGTACTGAAGCACATTTTGTCCGTCCAGATTTTCCTCTATGAATATCAGCTTATTAAAAACCGTATCTTACTCAGAGTGTAAACCATCTCATGAATCAACCGGATTATTCATGGTTGAAATATACAAGTGAAAACTTCATGTTGCCATTTAATTGGGAACACCTTAAAATCATTTCAGGTAAGGAAAAAGATTCATATAGTAAAACTTAACTGGGTCATTAGTTTTAGGAGTTTATTTATCATATCACTCCTGAGAGATCTCTTGATTTCCCTATGTTGATTGACAGGTTTTTGAGGCAAACGTCTCTCTGAACAATAAGGAAATAATTAATTTGACTTTTCCAAAAACAGTATCAAATTATTATTGACCAGATTGAGATCAGTTTTATATTCTCAGAAAAGTTTGACCTACCGTGTCGAGCAGTTCTATTATTTTTGAGAAGTAAAACCACCAGCAGACGTTGGCTAACTGAAAATAAAATTCCAATAAAATTACATTTGAACTCTCAAATTATTTTAATAAAACATGTTTTTGAATTTATTTAAGAGATAAAATCAGTAAATCAGAGACATGCTGTATTGGATTGATAAAGATTAAATGTTGATTTTAAACCAAACGCATAGCATTGAAATTTTAGTTTTTAAACAAAGACTTATAATGTTTTTCTAAAGTCACATAAACACACCCGAAGTGACACTGGGTCGTTTGAATAGTCCACTGGTTCACACGCTAGATTGAACCCTGGCCGCAACCACGCTGACATCACAAACTGAAACACAATAGAAATTTCTCAACAGACCTATCATTGAATCAATTTGCAATGCAATTGAAGCAAATTTTGGAACCACATCCAATCAAAAGAAAGACTGATATTGTTTTGAAATGTTTGTCTTAACTTTAACTGAAGATATAACTTATACCATAAGTTAAATAGAACATCTCTTTTCTCTTAACAAAATAACATCTTCATCTCATCTCATGGGGTAGAAAAGTTAGTATTTAGTGGCCGCACCACTTGTGGAAAATCAACCTTTCTTCCTCACTTGATGAGATATTTCACTGGAGTGACCACATGACTGTTCTCGGTTCCAGACAACTGAGTCTCATTCTGCTTAGCACAAATAAAAGTTTTATCCAAATTGAGTCACAAACCTCGTAGAAGAGATATGCAGAGAGTACAACTAGCAGGAAGTTGTAGATGACGAGAAGGTTCTTCAGCTGGAAGGGTGGACGGTTGGACATGAGACGCTGACCGTACGTCACAACAAACAGATACACTATCACTGCCGCAACCGTCGGCCATATTGACGACATGAGCAACCAGTCATCTGTGCGTGTGTCTACAAAATTAAAGAAGATATTGTATTTGTTATACATCTTCGGGAATTGAGAACTGGAATGATATATATATTGATACAACGCAATTATGTGTCCGCTCAGCAAAAATGAAATTCACACACAAGGGATGTCATATAATATAATTGCTCAATTAAATACTTTTTTTTTATTAATAACATTAAGAATATGATTTTGACAAAGTGAAAGAAATAAAGATAATGAGAAGAAAATAGTGTTGATGATCTGTGGCAGGGAACAAGGTATGTTTGAAGGTAGGTAAACTCACCTCTAAGGTCTGTCATCGCATAATCATATTTCTCCTTGATCTGTGTTAAGAGCTCCATGCTTTCTCGTTGTCTTGCTCCTCAGTTATCTGGAAAAGAGTTAGACAAACATTGTTAAAAATATCAGTATTTCATTTAGCAACTACGACTTGTATGGCACTTATACAATATCTACGACTTTGATAATATGAAATAGAAACTGGGCCTTAATAAGAAAAATCGACCAATAAAGGCGACATAGGGGCACAGTATGTCTCACAGTCATATAACAAATCCGAGGCTTATCAAATGTACATCCCTGAACACTGCGCTAACCTGAGACTTCCAATGCAAAAATGTTAACTTGATACATTAAACAATTGTGATGCCATGTACGACAGCAGAGCATAGTTCCAAATCTAATGTCAAAACTATGTTTTCTAGGACATGCTTGATCTCCAAACACAATATCTGCTGTAAACACTGTCTTTGATGATTGATGATTTTGCATATTCCTTTTAATAAAGGTGTTACAATACAGAAATTTCAAGATACAATACGTATCACAATATCTCCTTACGATATGAATCGATACAATACAGTCAGGATACACTATTTTCAGGGATTTTTGATAAAAAGAAAGATTAACTTTTGACAAACACCTTGATTTTAAGGGAAAATAAATAATTTTAAAGTCAACGATACTCATCATGATAGAGACCGTACCTTAATACATATTTCGTCAGATTAAGTATCACGATTCTCAACATAACAAAATGTTGTCACAGCTCTTCCCTCTTGCATAAATTCTACAAAACAAAATCATGTTGTCTTTTGTTTTCTCTTAAAAGAGTTGAATCCTTTATCATTCTGAGCATTTATTACGTACCTTTCGATACATGTGTACTGAAGTGAACCATTTGCAAGATACAAGTTGATCATTTGACCTCTGTAGTTTACATCTTTATTGACATTTGACCCTGACAGATAATGATTTTATTATGTTGACTTTATCCCGTCAACACCATTATGATAACAACTGATATGGCATGTGTTCCAGGTGAAGTAATTACTATGAATCAGAAATATTTCCTATATATACATGTATATCATTTGTGCAGTGTGCACAATACAATAAGTGCAAAAAATGTTTTCGTTCTATTTGACCAGAAAATAGAACCAGCATAGATTTTAATCCTGTCAGATCTAACACAGTAATATGAATAATATGACATGTGTCACAACTCCTAACACCATCCAGAAACAAAGTTGCTTTAAAAAGTTAAATGCAATATTTTTCGAAATTTACTTAAAATGGTTTGTTTTTTTACTTATTGTCAGAATGACAAAATCATGAAAAATCTTGTGACATAGATAAAGTTGATATTTCACTTGTGGCTGCACTTCTCAAAAGATATGAACTTTAAAAAATATATAGCTTGTGTTTGGCAAACTCAATTAAGTATTCTCCATGTTATTTTTGATAAATGTGAAACACAGAAATAAAATTTGGAAGTGCTAGCAGTTAACAAAACAGAAGCACACACACTCCCACATTGCTGTGGACAAACAAATGATTAGATTTAGAAAGAATGCCATGACTTTTATTTCTTCTTAATGACAGCCAAAAAGTGTTAGCACAATAAAAAGTAAAGCACATACCGGTACCCGAGAAACATTTCACTTCTATTATCTACAGTAGTGTCAACAAGTATCTGCCCCTGTAGTGACTGTGACCATATACTTTATATATATGTAAAAAGTCAGGACTTATCTGAAAGTAAATAATTTTTCTATGGCTGTCTGCATACCTCATGGCAAAATTTTAGAGAAGCCAACAAAATAAGATATTATCATGTAAACTTGCAATTGCACCAAAAAATTCATTATTTCATTCAATGATATTTCATTTCCTCAGTGAATTTCTTGTGTATTGATGTACTTTTTAAAGAAGAAGAGTTCAAATAAATGTATTGTCTGCCATAAACAAAGGGCTTGACCAGAGCATTGTCTGCGAGCACTCGTTACCTTCCTTATAGATTCAGATTAATAATTTATTGATTGATGAATTGATTGACTGGACCATGCTTCGAACAATCAAGATCAATAGAGGTATTAATGGAGCAATAGACTTTATCACAGTTCTCTCAATCAATACATTCAAAAGCTGATATATATATACTCAAACTCTATGGATGTATGTATATAAAAAAGAAGATAAAGTTGAATTATCTTTGGCAAACGTTTTCAGTAGGTCCATTCTGTACTTTCTTCATTATAAGGCGGTTTAATGCAAGAACTGACACTAAGTACATAGCATTATGACGTCACACAGGAACTTATGACGTCATAATGAACTTGACAACAACAAAATTGTGATGTAAGCAGTAATATGTTTGCCATTTAATTTTGGCGAATATTTATGAATGAAATATGATTCTATCAAAAGTAAATCATTATCAATATTATAATTGAGTTTATATATCGGGAAGACCTTGAACTTGCCATTACCACATTATCTAAATTTCACTAAGAGGGAAAGTTCGATTTCGGGGCTGTGTTCATGTGTGATCGATGTTTCATTCTCCTCTTGTCCTGCCTCCTGATATATTTCTCATTCCATCCAGCATATATAATTACAAAAATGACATTTTTGCTTTCACAATTCATGTTTTGTTTAGCATCGAATGTATCATTTGGTAAATATTAATGGCACATCCTTCAATAATACTTTCTCACTTGTAGCAACGTGAATCTCCATACTTTGATACTTTTGATATATATACACTTTTGTTGACAATTTCTACACATTAGATAAATTGATCCACATGAAAGTTATGAACAGTTCACAAATTGAACCTATCACTGTCATGTTACTCTTATTTGATAAAATTTACCACATACCTGATCTATACTGTAAAATATGACTGAAGAGTTCCTGTATTTGCTACTCACGTTCTGCCACCACAGAACTATAGACGTCTACAAACCATCACTTGATATTCACAGCACAGCGCTACAGCTGCAGTTGGACTGGTAAACGTCAACAAGGTTCTACTTTGCATATACAACTTAGGCACTGTTATGTGCATCGCTTGCAAAGAGCTTAGTATCAAAGCAACATAAGCAGTCAACTCTTAAATACAGATTAATTGCTTTCAAATGTAGTTTTGTTTAACATAATTCAACATGTTGAATAGATTATACTACTCTTAGATTCAGAGGATATTTTGGTCATGTTCCTAACTTTCATTATGAAATCAGTAAATTGTGAATTCTTTTTTGTAGGCTTTTGATGGAAAACAACAATAATAATTAAGTATACTTTTATTGCGCTGGACTGGCCGTGTTCAGAGTGCCACACACATTACCACCCTGGTATAAGGAAAAAAATTGCTCATTTTGTTCATACTCGACACACTAGAAGCATGCAACCCAGCAACCGATAAAGTGCATTTGTTTATCTGTCACATTCCATCACTTCCAAACAAGGTACCCCATAGCAATGCAGGGCCAAAAGAGGCATATTTTGAATAGTTTTTTGCATAAGCCGAAACAAAAAGGTTCTTATATCGTGTCTCAGTTTGGGGCACAAAATCACCCTGCAAACTCTCTGTTTACCCAGCAATGAATTGGGTAACTCATCCATATGGCAAGCCATGCCTGATGTTGCTGAACTTTATTGATGGCGGTCAATTTAGACAGTAATAATAATATGACATAATAATTGTGACAAACTCTTTTTTTACACCTACCAGGTAATGATCTTTTCCAAGAAAATGACCAAAAAGTGGTAAACGTAGCTTCTACCCCTATTGTTTAACTAAATTCATTTACTCCTGACTTTTGAAAGCAAAAACATTAACATGATCATAACAGTGTTTCCTTTAATAACGGTTACACTCATGTGAAAATATAACTGACTGTCAGACATGACTTCTGAAAAAGAAAATCAAGTTTTCGACTCAATCTTACAATTAATGATCTAAAAGGAACCGATATGATGATAATCTGCCTGACAACAGGTAGCACCAGTCGTATGAACTTCTTTCCAGAATCCAGAAGGGACTAAATTATTCCATTTCCTTCAATGATGAATTAAATAGAATGACTTTTTTTAAAATCAAGGAGAGATAGTCTAGTTGGTCAGCTGCTTGTACGGTCAATGCTGGACTTGACCAAATAAGTACATGCGGTTATTTAAAAAAAAAAAAATGAAATGTTTCACAGACATTAGCACATCACTTACATACGTGAAAGTAACTGCGTTAAAGTGTTTTTCTGAGTTAACCCCATCAGTGCTGCTCCACTTAATTATCAATTAGTCAACCAAAAATAAATATTTGTAAAAACAACTTTTATACCATTGTGTATGCCTTCAACACTTCCAAACTTTATTTCTGATGATAACAATAAAATGTTTTCCTACCGCATCGATATTTGTTCCTATAAAAAATAAGATTAAAGTCCTACCACCCTCTTCCCTTTTGAAAAGAAGGGTAGCCTGAGTAAAATTAATTATTTTATGCATAATGAAGCCTATACTATTGCAGATAAAGTGATCCAAAATATAACAATGTTGCTCTGTAAAGTCATAGTTGTTTCTTACTTAGATCTATTGTGAGAGGAAGCCAATTGCTCCATTGTGAGTGTATTGACTGTTAATACAATACCATCCAAATCTGATACAACAATAGTTCATTACACAGTGTTCCAGCTTTTAATTAGTGACTTTGATAATCATGTAATTCATTAGGAGGTTTAATACTTTTAACGTAGCTCATTAACTCTTAATTGATAGCATAGCTTATTATCTTGATTAAGTAATAAGACTAAACATGCATTCTTGCTACACAGTAAATACTACAAATGCTTTTGTGTAAATAAATATCCTGTTCAACATATCCTGTTCAACATATCATGGTTAGTAAATATCCAGTTTCATTAGGATTGGTATGGTACTCACTAAGAAAATGGTTTGTTTAATCTTTATTACTTGATCAACAAATGTGATGATGTAAGAATAAAAGGTTTTCACGACTAGGTCTCATGAATCCATCATTAGAAAATTATCTTAAATAACTTTAAACTGGCAAAAATCCTGAAATATGCATATTTGCAAAACAATGCTATGACTGTTAATTGTGCTTTTGAAATTATCAGAAGATGTTCACCTTTTTGAAATTGTTAAAACTGTTAGAAATAAAAAATCTGAAAATTTTGATCAATAAGTATTGAATTAAGCCTCTATACTCTTATCCATAAAAGCATTTGTTTCTAGTTCCAACTTTACCTTCATAAAATTAAATCATTCACTTCTTCCAACTGATCCAGGAATTCAAATTAATACAGTGCTGGGATTCTGAAACTTACAGTGAAACCATCTATATCTACAATATTGACTTGCATACCTATACTATCACTCCTGTAGTGAAACATTGAACCTTAGACCTTCCACTTAGCTCACATGCATTCATTTGATGATAATAACTGATGGAATTACACAGTAAACAATGAACCATCATTCCCTTCCTTGTAGCAAGCTCATTATCTGACAATCGGTTTGTTTGAATAAAGATCGTGAGGTTTTATATTCTAGGATGTTATCAGGTCCATCATGCAATGAGAAACGTACAGTTGACAGACTTCTGATTATGGAAAAATGCACCCCCTCCTCAACTGCTTACATGGTTAGTAACACTCGATCCATTAGTAAATGAGTGAGATATGGAAATGATTATCACAATCTTCACGATCACAAAAATCAAACATACGAACTAGCTGTCAAAGTTACAAAGTAAGGATACTGATCAATCAAGCGTCAAAAATACGGCAGAAACTTGTATCAAGCACTGAAACAATGCGGCTATAGAGCGAACTTCATTTGATTATACTGCTGCATGAGCATGGTGTAGAAAACGTGCTTGCTGTGGGAATAAATAATAGATCTGGCCAAATGCCTGGTCGTCATGTGCAATTTCGCGTGACCTTTACATCCCACACGTGCAGAAAGTAGTACTTTTTGCCGTCTGGGGATTTTTTAAAGAGCCACATTGCTAAAAGATGAGGATGAGGTGCTAAGTAATACTTACAAGAATGTGATGCCGTGATGGGTTGATTCAGTGCTTGGTTACTGAAAGTGTTGATTTACATGAGGTGAGGGGTCATTCCTCAAGGCTGGGAATCACCGGAAACTTCCTTCCGTAATCCAGCCAATGAAAATGATGTAAAGAAAACATCGAAAATGCCGTAATTGCTAACAGTTAATTTCATTGGGTTATAGTAAATGGGATTCCTCTTAAAGCGACCTAATTGATAGCCAATCAAAACTACCGTTAGCCGGCAATCAACCGGCTTATTTTCTAACGCTGCTTCTGATTGGCTAACCGTTCGGTGCCATAGTTGGGTGTTTGCAGGTGCGTGAAGTTTGTGTAGTTGTTGTTGTTGGTAGCAACCTTCATGTCTCTGCCTGGGCATGCTTACACCATTAATGAGAAAACCATCACCATTTAGATAAAGTCAAGACGTTTAGATTTTATTTTATTAGAAGTTTCAGTGCCATCGACATACACGTAAGTACATTTCGCGATTTTCAGTTGCACCAACCAAGCTCGATATGGACGCTAGGTACAACCGTCCCAAATAGAACAGTTTCCTTTCCGTTTTCTTCCGTGGGTCAGTTTCGATATCTCAGTGCTATCAGTGGGATATGTTCAGCGTGTTGTCCTTTGACATAATCTTTTGCATTCTCTTTGTAAACGCAACTGATATTAATATTTGTAAATTAGAATGTTAAAACGTGGGCGTGGTCTTTCCTCTCTAAATATTAACTAAAAAGTATCTTCATTGAATCTCTTTCGTGCTTATTTCAGAGAACTTATAGACTTATTTTGAATTATTGTTTAGTGAAATGTTTATGACATACAACTCCTACACAAAATCAGTGAAGCAATATGATTGCTAAAATTATATTATGACAATTTGATTGTCCCATTTTCAACAATGAAGATATTGTATGTAGATATCACCAGATCTTATATAAGCAATATCTACTGTGAAAGCCAGTTTTTGATGATACTCTTTACTTAACTTTATGCAGTCATTTAAAGCAGGGTTCTACGCGGGAAAAAAGGAATTACAACATTCACCATACCAAAATATTGAGAAGAATTATGTCACATAACTAAAGGCACTAATGCACGCATTTAGCGCCTAGATACTTTAAGGTATATGAGGACAAATGGAACAAATTAGTTTTCTTTTGATGATGAATATGGACAAAATTTCATGGATAAGCAATTTCTTTCTTACCCATAAAATTTTTCCTTATGATCACCAAGTCAAGTTCTGGAATGCCTATCAAAGAGGTCTTTCTATCGATGGAATGAAAAATATTCATCATTCTATACGATTGACCTCCAATCAAGATTTTTTAAAAATTCAAGAGGGAGGCAAGAATCACAAACTGGTGTAAAAAAATTGTAAGTATTGGTCAAGCACAAATAAGAAATATTGATTGTTGAAAGCGGCTGAACTATGTGAACTAAACGGAAAATATGCAGCTTTTGAATATAACTTAATCTCTCAACTGGGGACAAAGTATCAAACATTCTATATTAAGGTATATCCTTTACTTTACCTATTTCTTATACAAAGAGTAAGCATTGTTTTTGTATTAACCATAGGGGCTGCTGTTTTGGGTTTTCATATTGTATACTTAACTCAAATATTGCCAATTTTGCAGATCATGCTTTTTGGTGCAACACTGCATCTTACAATCTTTTAGAATGAACTTTATATATTATGTATATATTTCCAAATAACTTGGTAGATACGGGAGATAACTGTAGTGCAGGCCATTGAGAAATAAGCATGCATAATCAGTGTCTTATTTATATTTACAAAATATTTGTTTTCGCTAATGCTAATTATTAAGTGTCATAAGCTTTGATTTATACTATGTAAGACAACTATCTTTGATGCAAATTGATACTGTTGCAAAGATTCCCTCACTATCCTATGTTTTAGTTTGATCTGTAATGTGTGGGTAAAATATTGTAAGTATTATAGATGGTAACATTTTGTTATTAGTGAGATATCATAAGATGATGAATTAAGGTTATAACACATGATTAACAATGAATGGTTATCACATATGGGTTTGAAACAATTGTATTGTATGGTAATAATGTTATTGATGATGCTACATCTGTCCACCATTACGAACATGCCTGTGCTGACATTACTTAATAAAGCCAATACTTCATAGATTACAAGGTCACAGAAGCTTTGATTCTTTGGTAAACTTTGAATATTTACAGATTTAAAAGATTGTGATACTTCTTGAGGTCTCAATATTCATCATGATAACATCTTCAACTATATTTGGTATAATTAGCTATCTCTCTAACGTTTGCAAGTGACAAAATTTGAAACTATGTTAGATTCATATTCCCCAAAATTTGAAAATAATCAAAAAATTTTGATTAGGTAAGAGATAGTGTTAAATCCAACACAGCTTTCATGAGTATTTAACTAATATCACAGCGACTGGTACTGTTGAAGGGAGAGAAGCTGTGGAGCTCTAGATATTCTACTACTGAAGGACCGTCACCAGTCTGTCATGATAGAGAAGGAACGATCCGAGTCTATAGCTTTGCAGTTTGGAGTGCCACAGGGGTCTGTGCTCGGCCCGGTACTTTTCACGCTCTATGTCACCAGTCTTGCTGACATCATCAATCACTTCAATCTTCTCCACCATGGTTATGCTGACGACACACAGATGATGGACAAGTTCAAGATCAATCAATTGAAGGAATCATTCGATAGAGTCACAGAATGTACTTCTTCAATCAAGTCCTGGATGTCAGCAAACATGCTGAAACTGAATGAAGACAAGACCGAGGTGATGTTGATAGGCACAAGCAAACAGTTATCCAAGGTGGAAGAATCATCCATTCTGATAGCTGGATCTACCATCCAAATATCTGACCACGTCAAGAACCTTGGTGTCCATCTGGACTCACAGCTCTCCATGGAAAAACAAGTTTCCAATATCAGCAGAACATGTTTCTACCACCTTCGAGCCATTGGAAATATACGACATCTTTTGACAACTGATGCAACTAAGACCCTGGTCCATGGTCTCATAACATCTAGACTGGACTACTGTAATAGTCTGCTCCAGGGAATCAGTGAGAAACATCTGTCACGACTCCAAATGATTCAAAATACAGCGGCAAGGATTGTTACCAGGACCAGAAAACATATGCACATAACACCCGTTCTTAGAGAGCTCCACTGGCTTCCTATGAAAGCAAGGATAGACTACAAGTTGCTCTGCATTGCTTACAGATGTTTTGCCAACACGAGCCCTGACTACCTCAAGGAATTACTCACGCCATATGTACCTGCTCGACAACTCCGCTCCAGTGACAGCAACCTGCTTGTAGTTCCAAGTTACAGACTCAAATCCTTCGGCTCCAGAACCTTCTCACACAATGTCCCAGTGCTGTGGAATGCTCTCCCACCTGACCTGAAGCTATCTCCAACCTTCGAACTATTCAAATCCAAACTCAAAACCTACCTGTTCTCCATCTAACTTTCCCCTACCTTGTATATAGTCTTTCCCCTGCGAATGACTCTCTTGTAGCGCCTTGAGCAGCCTAACTGTCTGGATTGTGCGCACAACAAATGTACTTTATTATTATTACTAAAACAACTACCACTCTAGCTGTGGAAATGAGTGAAGCCATCAAGCATTGGCTGGATAAAGCAATGATAAAAATTGACCAATCATAGCAGGCTGAGTAATTTGAATCATGGGTCAATGCATTGTTTTTGTGGACCTCAAATGATTTGAACACGGCACTTCTTAATTTGCACTTCAGTTTAATGTGTAAAATTATGTGTGTATATGATTGTATTTATTTGTAAAATAATTTTTTTTACAAAAACTTTATTTTAATTCAAACAATAAACAATACAAATAATGAAATGATAAAAGATCATCAAAATTTCATTATCATTATAAAAGCCTCATTTTCCCCACAAGCAAACCAAAATGGCGACAAATTTTTACCTTTTTATGAAATAAGATTTTCTTATCGAAGGTGATTTTTTTCAAATGGTAACAATTAATATAATTACATAAGTTTGGATCCATCTTTGAAGTTACACGTGACCAAATATGGCTAAATATAATATTTAAAGCTTATTTTAGCAACGGCTCACAAAATTTCTGAAACAGGTCATAAAAGCACATTTTTGTTGGCCTGAATATGCATTTGTTTGTTCCATAATGTTGTAATATTGATTTTAAACCAAGCCTCTTTCTTCACAGCTGTTCTAGGTTTTGTTTGAAATCATATAATTAACTTTAAAAAGTTAGTTTTATGTATAAACAATGATCTCAATTGTAGAAGCCTTATTTGCTAATTAACAAACTTTAAAGTTATGATCGTAATGACTTTGTTTACAATCACAAATGTAAAATTAGTGTTAGATGTATTGTGGGTTAAGTGTCTGCTAACAACAAAAATTAGAATGAATTTTTCATACTTACTCATTCTTTGATATTTACCCACTATAATTCCTGTATCATGATTTCGCACATATTATCTTTCTATTTAACAATTTGTAACATTGTAATTTTCCCTGTATGTAAATCTTATTGAAAGCTTTTTTCATAATTCATTTATTCTTGTTTTAACTAGTCATTGATTGACATGTGGGAAGCATGCAAATGGAAAACTGACCCACACTTTTATATTATTACTGACTAATTATTATAATTCTGACAAATTATTTTTTATTTTTGATTCATAAACGTCCACGAACTGTCCTCTCTGGAGGACACCGACCCACCATGCTTTCGTGAAATCAACACCAGCTGAGGGCAGTCTTTTGTGCATGTTCGATGATATGTACGATGTTGTCAATAGCAACAAACATGGCTTTCATCCTCTCAATTCATTCACTACTAGGAGTATGTACAAGTCCGCTGTTTGGTCAATGTTTCGTGTTTATACTCGTTGCTAAAGTACGACCCCAAAACAGTTCAGCTTGAACAATCGTTTTGGTAGCACGCTTTGACAGGTCATTATAGACGACCTCTTATCCAGAATCATTGGATATTGGTTTATATTGATAATAGGATCTTAGATGTATTCAGGTTGTTTAGTTCATTGTGTTGTTGAACTGTTTGTTCAATATCGCTTGTGTTGTGACATATAGGATTTGATGTAATAATTTCACTGTACTGTAATCAACTGTAAACACCCAGTGTCCTTTGCTGAATAAGAATTTCAAAGGTGTTGCTTATTAAGATTCCCATTTATAATTGTGGTTTATGAACCAAATTAAACAATGCACATTGATAACAAGCATATTTTCAAAATTATTGGTATTAAATTTTGGGCGCTCATTACTTGATTTCTTGATTTTATATTTAAAAAAATTGTTATTATCCATCATTTTATTAAAAATCATGTTGAGCTTTAGGAGAATACCTGAAAATTGAACATAATTCTATCATTTCTGAAAAATGAATTGCTCTCAACTTTATTCTTTGACTATTGGGAGTAGCAAAAAGTGGAATATAAACCTAGGGGTATTATAAATCTGTTAAAATGAATTGATAAATAATTTTTAGCAGAACTACTATTAATACTGTTATGTACAAGTCTATAAATCTTTTTTTTAAAAGCCGCCAATAATTCGCTACCTCCAGCCGATTATCCCAGGTCTCACTGCAATGCATAGTCACATTGGTGTTGCAGTCTCTTTTCCTGCAATAATACTATCAGCCGTGATATGAGTGAAATACTCTTGAAAGCAGCATTAAAACCCAAATCACCTTAAAAGAAAGAAATATCAAGGCCCCTTTTGCATTATCATGTGAATGTCCTGTCTTCATTCAGATTTCCTTAGCAACCATCAACAACCAAAGTGATATAGACAATGTTAGCAAACCAAAGCTTCCACATGCTTCAGCTTGCCACTGCTTGACGGCTTTCCTTAATCCTTCTCATTCCTTTATACGTGGGCTTTATCAGGGGATTTAGTTAAATGTGATCTACAGTTGAGTCTCATAGAACTCCAAGGCTCTCTGTCCTGTTGCAAGTCTAGATCCCTGTGCTTACTTTGGTACGGACTCTTACAAGACTTATAGCAGGAAGTAAGTGGACATGAAACTATGGGTTTGCTTTCATAATGAAAATGAATTTATTTTTATCTTAATCTAAGTTATTTTCATTAAAAGAATCCGAATCTCAAAATCGATGTCACAATATCTTTGATAGATTAGTTCTCCTTTTGGATTTACCTTTTCTTCTTTCTTTAAAACATGAAGATGTTAAAATGTTTTTCAGATTAGAATAAATTGAATAATACAAAGTTGTATTTTCATCACTTTGGATATATGCAGTTTGAAAGTTCAAATTGCTTCTTGAACAAAGTTTTAACAAAAGAAAAATAAATAAAGTATTTTATTTCAACATTTGATGATACAATACTAAGGGTAGACCTTAACTTTGTTCCTTCATAGTTTGAACATTGTAGACTTTTGTATTTCATTATTTCATAACATTATTACATTGTTTCATGTCATTATTACATTATTTCATAACATTATTACATTATTTCATATCATTATTACATTGTTTCATGTCATTATTACATTATTTCATATCATTATTACATTATTTCATATCATTATTACATGTACCAATCAAAGAAGAAAATACAAATACACTATCAGAACTTTAATCTTAATGTTTGTTTGCCATGAGATCTTCACCTTGAAACAATGCTGACCTTTCTACAAATAGAAATATGTGACAAAGGGCTGGAGTATCAAACTTCACAGTAGACTTTAGACTTTTATCAGGGAGTCATGTTACCATAAGAAAAAAAAGTTTAGTTGTATGAACTTTGACCTGAACCCGCATTCTTTACTCTTGAGGTGTTGAATGAAATATTTCTAACCATGTTGAGGGGTTAGTTTACAGGGGTCACGTCTTAGTACCAAGAAATCGCATTGAGTAGTTGCCCATAATTAATAACCTCACAGACTGGTTTGACCTGATGATTATTAGTATTCAAGGTAGGCAATTATTGAACGTTGACGATTATTTATTTCAGACTTTACTAATTGCAAAAACATAATTATTACACTGAAAATTTTAATAGATGTTCATACTAAGAGTTAATACCACCCATAAGCATGCCTGCATGCTGAAAATATTAAAAAAGAGAGTGATATTACAAAGTTTGTTTACATTGCTGGATCTATTCCGACGATTATCAAGACAAGCAAGTATTCATTCCAAAGAGGGTTTACACTTGGATTTTATTCAAGTTACACTTTTATTCAAGAATTTACGGTACATGATTCCTTTTTAAAAGGAGTGACCGTGTTTACCTAGGAACAGATCCCACTTTCAGGGCTGCCTACTTGTACTCATTTGGAGTATTTTGTACACTAGATAGTCTTAAAATATGATTGTACACCAATGTTGCAAATTGTACAGTGTACACCTGTTCTGAAAAATCAGTTCTTCATTTCATAGAAATATTTTTTCGAGTAATCGAGTGCTATGTGTTTCAAATTCAATTTGAACTGTATATTCTTAGATAACAAAGTGAGAAAAGCTTTTGAAATGTCAAACCAGATCATGATAATTGGAAACGTTGGAACTTAACAGTAAAAATACTAGTTTCATTGTTTTTGTACACATTAAAATTACAAAATACACCTAGGTTACAATATGTCTACACATTCACCAAACAGAAGGTAGGCAGGTCTGCACTTTCACGAAGCACTGAAGTAATGTAAGGTCAGTTAGGTTAACTGGTGCAATGTTAAAAAGTTATCTTGCTCAAATTCTAAGGACACTCAAGCAGACGGGTCGGTAGGACAAAGTTGTGGTATCAATGTTCATGTAGATATGTATAGTAACACTGTCCTACTTTGAATGTCATCCAAATATTTGACATTGCACCAATCCAATCATTATCAGATGTAGTTTAGAGACCATTGGCCTGGTTTTTTAAAGGGCCACAGCGTATGTTGTTGGAGTCATATATGCCAAACTTCATAAATGGTGTTCTTTTATCATCAATGTTTAAAAAAGTTTGCATCTTAGTGCTTATTAGTTCAGTATAGTGACTATATTTGTGATCGAAAACCGGACAATGATGTGCGTCAGTGACTCAAACATACTTTTGGAAACTTATTTAGAGCAGACACAAATGTAAATATATGGATTGGTGGTATTAATTAGGACTTTTAACTAATATACATGTAAAATGCATGTAGAATTTACGCGTCCTGACATTAATATGGCCCTTTTTCATTGTTCATTGAAAAAATAAAAATTGCACAATTTTGGAATTTTGGAGATAAAGGTGCGAGTTAGGTAGGCGATTTGGTTATGGAATTTTCATGTGTCCATTAAATTTATGAAGGTGTCAGACATGAACAACACATTTCCAAATGTGTCCCTAACAGAATTAAAGGTTTTAAAGGTGAAGGCAATGTGTGAAAAAGCCTGAAAACCAGTTAGCCTAAACCTATGATTTCTTCAATAATGTGGCACATTTGAAGAAAAAAAATCTAAGGGTAACCAGCCCGGCCCAAAAGTAACTAACCTGTTACACTGTGAAAGGCATAGATTTTGCAATATAAACTTGGATAATGAAAGACTATATTGATTTACAAAATAAATAATGATGTTATGTTCCTGTCAGGCCAAGTTGCTACTGTTTAAGGTTTCTCATTACTTCAGCACTCCGGCATGAACCGGGTCCAATTGAACTTAAGTCCATTTTCTTGGACTTGAAGACTCTAAAAAAGAAGATCACTGAACTTACTTAACTAATTTTGTCTGTGATATGTGAAGTAGGTTGATCATAATGATCATGACAAGACATCAATACCAAAATATACGGAACAGGTATGAGTTGACATATATGTGTATTATATCTGAGCAAAACAACAATTACATGGCCTCTTGTGTAAAGTTAAGAATGACTATTTAAGGACAAGCCAAGTCTGACCCCTGAGTACTCAAGTCCTATTTTTTGACCCGTAGAAGCCCCACTACGGTTAACCCTGTATGACACCAAAGTTTATCAAGACATGACTGAATCACTGGTGTCTAGTTATTGTTTGAACTTATGCCTTATTGTCTATCTACAACAAAGCGTAACAGTCTCCTAACCAATTTTCTATTTCTTGTGCAGATTCAAGATGGAGGTGGTTATGGATAAAGTAAATCACTTCCAGAAATTCTACTCATGGGCATTAACCAGAGCAGGTGAGTGGCAATTGATTAATCAATCAAACCTCAACAAGAGAGTAGCTATCATCTGTTTTGTATAAATACCATGAAACCATTATTATCCCTTTTTTAGATGATAGCATAAAGCTGATTAGACCTGGTATTTGTTTGAGGAAATGGTCTCTATCAATAAGCTTGTGAAGAGAAGTGTAGAAAATGGAATACAAGGATAGGTGATGAACAGACGATATGGATACTACCAAGAGGATTTATGCAATACGACCACAGCTTTTGGGGAAAAATATTAGATAAGGAAAAAGGCAATTTAGGTGTAAATAAAAATTAACCTGAAATAATTTTAATGTTAGCAATACTAAGCATAACAGGCTGTGAATTAAGGAAAATAAAATGTTATGGTTTAGTGAATGTGTCCTTTTCTAAACAAAAGAGATATTGAATAGTATTAAATTCCTTGCTGAAAGTTCTGAAAAGTACATAATGAAATTCACCTTCCATGTGATTGTGAAATACATAAAGTAAAGTAAATGTCCTTACCCAGTTTTAACTTTGAGTGAAATGTCCCAGTCTGCTGATCGGCATATGGAGAGACCCTGGTCTTACAAGCTTTCCTCATATCTGACATAATGAGCCTATCACTGATTGTAATTCATGAACTTTGACTCCTAGATAATGAAGACAATTATTTACCTAATGAGCTTATAAATCATTTTTATATAATTTTCATTAACACATTGCAATATCTGCAATATCTGCAATATTTGCAATATTTACAATAAAAATTTGATTTAATCTCAATAATATAGTTATTTGCAGTTTCATCGTTCTTCTCTTGCATAAATGTGTTACAGAATCAGTATTAATTTTTGTAGTTTATTACTCTTCCAAAATTCAGTTATGCTAATACAGAAATACATATCTAGATGTATATAATATGTCATGTGCTTAGTTGACATGTGTTACTTGTATAGAATTTGTCTAGTAGGTATAATATGTTATAAAAATTATGACTTTATTCATGGAATAGAAGCAATTAAAAGTCAATCTTGTTTAGAACAATCAATGTTATATTTACTAGTAAGTGAACTTTTATCCTTGTAACACTAAAGAAAATATGTGGCCGAGTCTTGCCTATAAAAAAAAGAAATTGGACATTTACATTCATTTCTGTAAAAAGGCAAAAGGATATTAGATAGAAGAACAATTATATTTTGGTTTCAGACGACCGAGTGAAAGACTGGCTGCTCATGCAGAGCTACACGCCGACCCTCGCCATTACAGCGTTGTACCTCTTCGCCGTGTGGATCGGACCAAAATTTATGAAGAATAGAGAACCCTTCAAATTTAAATGGACGTTATTTTTCTACAATTTTGGTTTAATCTTCATGAATTTCCATATATGTTCACAGGTAAGAAACTGGTGTTTTGTGACAATGGCGAGATAAAATTTTTGGTTATAATTTTACTATCAGATATGAGTTTGGCAAAATAATGTACTTGTAAAAGGCAGTTTGATTCAGGCTGTAATAACTGTCCTCCTTGGGGTAGATTTGATTTAATTATTAATTGTTTTAAATCAATTTGTATTTGTTGGTGTTATGTTACTAGTTCTTGCAATTACGATTTACGAATTACAATTTTATTTATTCAAATACAGGTGTATGATTATTACTGAGTTATGGTACAATTTTTTCCCAGCTCATTTGGTACTCAACAAAATTAAACTACAGCTACTTATGTCAACCTGTCGACTACAGTGATAATCCTGATGAAGTCAATGTAAGTTCATGTTCATTTGAATGAAATTCAAAACTATTTATAAGAAATCTTCCAAATTCTTCCCAATTGTACTCGCAGCAAATAGAGCTTTGCAAGCCATTTTGGAATGTAATTCTTCTTTCCTTATTTATAGAAATATTTGCATTATCACAATACTTTTCATATGAACAAGCACAAAAGATGCCATTAAAATGGATTTTAAGAGAGAAAAAAACTGCATTTGAAAAAGAAAGAAAGTAATTTAATATTCTGTCATAAAAAAACATGCAGTTGCAGAAGATTTCTTCCTTAAAAAATTTCATTCCAGATATTTGACATCTTTTTAGAATATACATAGATATTGCTTATCTAGTTTTCACATTATATTTAACTTAAACATCATTTCAATTGCAGATAGCAAAAGCACTATGGTGGTTTTATTTCTCCAAGTGTGTGGAGATGTTAGACACGATATTCTTCATCCTGCGCAAGAAGGACAACCAAGTGAGCTTCCTGCACGTGTACCACCACGCCACCATGTTCCCCATCTGGTGGATCGGCATCAAGTGGGTCGCCGGAGGTCAATGTACGTATACATCCTTCCCTTTTTTCTTCATCAGGCCATCCTTTACATCGCACTATAATGATCACTACGGACTCGTAATTTTAACTTGATGTGTGAAAAAATTCTTCCTTTATTCATTCATCGGGCCATCCTTTACATCGCACTGTAGAGATCAATATGGACTCGCAATTTTAACTTGATGTGTGAAAAAATTCTTCCCTTATTCCTTCAACTGCCATCTTTTACATCACACTGAAGTGATCAAATTGAAGGCGCAAGTATAACTTGAAGTATGTAAAAATTCTTCCCTTATTCATTCATCGGGCCATCCTTCACATTGCACTATAGTGATCCCTATGGACTCGCAATTTTAACTTGACGTGTGGAAAAATTCTTCCTTCATTCATCAGGCAATATATAACATCTCACTGAAGTAGTCATTATGGATGCCAATGTCAACTCAATGTACACAACTCTTCTTCATGATATTTTCGGCTATATCTTTTATCCACACAGCACTTTATTAATCATATTAAATATAAAAATCAAATCAATGTAGGTATAACTCTGCTTTGAGATTCATCCACCATGCCATCTTTCCACAAAGCAGTAGGATTTTTATAGATATACTGTTACCGCATATCAGCACTAATCTGCTGAATCAGCTATTTCCAAATGTAAACTCCTCTTTGGTTCATCCATGTCATCTTTCAACATTGTCGAATATAACATAATAAATTGTGCAAAGCCATGTTCTCTTTTGTTTATATGCAGTACATTTTGATAAAAAGCTTTCTCCATTTGATAAAATGTCTGGTACACCAACATGGGATATGTTATAGTAAAGCATAGTTAAGGAAACTAAATACTTATTCCAACTCTTTGTACACATTTAAATCATCCAGAAGCATCTCATTTTTGTGACCCAACAACTTCATTTGCACATGTAATCTATCTTGGACAACTCCATGTGTGATTCTAACCAATTTTCACCATAAAGATGATTTAAATTCAAATATTTTTTGAAATTTATTTATCTTTTCAGCATTCTTTGGAGCTATGATCAACTCATTTATCCATGTAGTCATGTACACATATTACGGAGTGTCCGCCCTCGGTCCTGAATGGCAGAAGTACTTGTGGTGGAAACGCTACCTCACAAAACTCCAGCTGGTAGGTGGCATTTTATCAAGCACCTGTTTATGAGGGGATGTCATTGTTTTGTGCTGAAAGTTTTAAATCTTAAATTTGAATTAAAATTTATATTCTTTAAGAGTTTTATCAATGAATTGATAAATGTAATTTGAATGATCAATGCATTTGGGGTTTTGAAATCAAATTTAAAAATGTTAATCCTATTTGAAAGTGTTGAAGTAATATAATCATTCACTGACATCCAATTTGTTTTAATAAGCATGAAAACTAACATGATTACCTTGAATTTATGGACATTTGCACAATGAAACCTGATAATTTGGCTCCTGTTTGATTTGCTGTATATAGCATATCTTCAATTGAATAAGATTTTATGCAGTTAATATATATATATTCTATTATTTCTTGCATTGTGCAAAATGTCTTTTATAAATCAAGATTTCAATAGGTTATTTTGTTTATGATTTAGAAATGACTGCTTCGGTATTTGGTGCATGCAATAATAGATTTTTAAAGTGATTTTATTTTTTGGAGAATATTTCAATGAAAAGTTTCTCTTTTTAATGTTGAAAATGATGAAACCAAAATTTTTTTTATTAATTCCATATATATTCTGCTGGCATGGTTCAATCTTTGTTATTTAAATCAAACGATAGCGAGTCAAAAGTACCATGCTTTAGCAAGGTCTACCACAATTACAATTAAATATAAGTTTCAAATTTCAGATTTTTTCATTTTCATTTTTCAAAGTTGATATAACACTTTTTTTTCTCATATATGATTCAGATTTGAGTGAATATTAATACTTATTTGAAAATGTCATTAATAGTTTTGATGTGTTGAAGGGTGAAGGAAATGCTTATTAACTTCAAAACAATATTCATGCTTTTTTTATTCATATTGGTTGAAAGTGGTTTCAGTTTTATTTCGTTTACTCCATTCTGGTTTCAGTTTCTTAATCTTTTGTATATTTATTTGATTTTTACCTAATATAGATTTCTTTTAACACAAAATAACAAATATAACACGCAAAATATTTTCGAATTCATAACCAGAAGATTAACATTTACATTATGTAATGTTAACATTGATCAGTGTATATAAATGTTTTGAGTGGGAATATCTTTTATATGTTGTTGATTGTTTACTTTTTCTATTTATGTTTAGTACAAGCGTCAAGTCTATTTTGTGAAATGGTAAATAGTCAATACCTGAAGAAGAAATACGCATACCAAATGGCTTTTGTAAACCAAGCTTGTGGGGTACATCAATTAAATTCATTTTGAAATAATCAAACTTGTCTACTGGCACGATTGTTTCTAACACAAATAATACTATATATCTATCATTTGCAATATAAAGTGACCCTCTCAACTAACAGTTCTTCCATATATATCCCATTTTATTCTGAACTATGAATGAACATTATTCCCTTCATTATTTCCAAATACTCAATGCTTTCAATTCTTAGTGGATGGTCATTAACTGAATAATTTACTCAGTTAACTCCCTTTCCTAATATTTTGCATGACACTGCAATCTATACAAAACAAACATAAATGTATTCAAATTTAAAGAAGTGGCAGCAGTAAAAATCCATTTCCTGACGTTTGTCTTAATCAATCATTTTGCCCTGCTTAACTCAAATCTGTAATACTAACAGTTCATGGTGATTTACACAGATCAGCTGGGTGATGATGATGCAGCAATCAATAATAAATGTTGAAAAAGGATTCCCAATTGATCATTTAATTTTAAAATAACAAATGAAATAATCAATTCACTTATGAATAATTAATTGAAATTTGTGGCTATTCAAAGCATGGGATAAATGTGACCACATGATTAGTTTGATAAGGACCAATCAGGTACACTCAACATCATCTGACAGAAACACTAGAGCTGTGATGATATATTGTATAGAGAAACATGATACTGAATCTGACGATATACTTATCGTGATACGGTCTCTGTATCATGATACGTGATACAGTCTCTGTATCATGATAATTGTTGTGGCCTTTTTTATTTTCCCTAAAAAACTTTTTATGAAAAATTCCCTTAAAATATTGTGACATGGTTAATAAGGAGTTGTATCATATGGTGAAATATCTATATCATCACACCTCTGATAAACACTCTCCTTCCAAGTACCTGTCTACTATTCTCTCAACATTTCCTTCTCTGTCTCACTAACATTATTTTGCTGACGTTTGTCTTATTCCATTGTTAAGCCCTGTTAAAGCCAGTGAATATATTCTACAAATCCGCAATAACTAAAGTTCATGATGGCAATGTTTTGAATTTGCATGATTTAAATAAATTTTTAGTTTAATGCACTTTGTGGTTTGATTTGCACCAAATTTTCTTTGGACTTTAATTCTGATTTAATTTAAGTGCTGGCTTTTCCTTTAAATGTCATTGTAACCCAATAGCCAAACATACCCGAACATGTTCTCAGAGAAAAACTTGATTTGAAAGTAAATTTTTCTATTTTGCTTAACTCTCTCTGTGCTGAAGACAAAGAAGAGATCAAATGGAATGTGAAAATTCTGGATGTTTTTGTACAGTTAGGAGATAAACCTAGTGTGTTTGAAAATCAGAGACATGTTATACTGGATTGATAGCGAGTAAATTTAAAATTGAAATCGAACGCGCAGCCTGTGAATGGGACAAAACAACCAATCAGAATCGAGTATCCGGCACTTTCATGGTAGAATAATTGTTACTGAATCTGATAAGGAGAGCTTACCATGTTTTTTATTTGATGACATTCATAATTAATTGCTCTTTTCCTGTTGAAATAAGGGAATTAGGAATAAATGGATTTATTTCATAAGGTGACATCAAATTGAGGTCTTATAGAGTGAAGAATGCACAAGTTAAAAATGAAACAATGCTATTGTTTATTTTCTGATTCATAGAGTATCTACTTTATCATCAAAAAGATAGTCGGTACCCTTTTTCTTATAAGCATCCCTTTTAGTACCTCTTCCCATCCAAGTGTAAGAGTAGATTTTATACATAAGCCATCTGTCCATTGACTCCATCCTTGATCTAAAGTCACTGAAGAGGCCTGTTCATACAGTGCAATTTGTAGTTACAACTTTTAGTATCAACTTGTAGTGCAACAAGTGTTTTAGTATATGTCAGTTGATGAGCTGAAACAACCAGGATGTTCTCACATTGGAACTCATGATTGTTTACAAAATGACACAAACTAACTTACATATGTACATTTTTTCAGGTCAGATCTTAAGAATTTGAAGATAGTTAACAGTGTAAATAATTTATGTGGCCTAATATCTAACTTTAAATCATTTTAAGAAGGAATTAACTTAAATACCGAGCAAGCTTGACAGGCAACCAATGAAAACATTTCTTTCATAATCTTTAGGATTGATCACCATTGAGAAAACTTAGATAACTTTAATACAAATTACTGATTATTCTCAAAAGATAATTTGAAATTATATTGTTGAATCTGAAAAGTTATAAGGGAAAAAGTAAAATCACTGGTTTTTCTCTGAGAACATAGTAAACACCAAAGTAGCATGTCTATAGAACTAACTAACCCCTCTGTGACCACATTACAAGCTTGGTATGCGCCGAGGTCTTGATGCATGCGTATTTCTCTTCTGCTTGTAGCTCCAATTCTTTATTGGGATGGTATACGGAGTACAAGGCTTGCTAATTGAGTGCGAGTTTCCCAAATGGATGCAGTACGCGGGCCTTGTGTACGGGATAACAATAATCTCGCTATTTGTCAACTTTTACGTCCATGCATACCTCAAGAAAAAGCCATCTGCCGCGTCAAAGGTAAACATGTAGTGTAGAATTTTTTCTTTCTTTTGATATTTTAGATTCAGTTTGTGACTGGTATTGTGCATGCCGTCCAGTCGTTGTTCAGGTCATGTGACTTCCCCGAGGAGCTCCATTGGGCGCTGATAATCTATGCCTTCACTATTCTCAGCCTGTTCCTCAACTTCTACTTCCATACTTACCTCAAGGGCGCCAAGAAGGTAAAACACATATTAGAGCCAGATTTACTGACCCATCCATGCTATCACTGTTTGATAAATATTATATTGGGAATTAACATAGTGTACTGCTTTATGTGACTTAATATTCATGAAGATTTGATGTCACAATTTATTATTCGAAACGTGTGTGTCCTACTGATTGCGTTAAGAAGGTAAAAGATCGATTAGAGAAAGATTTGATATATCATTGTTCTAATGGCATGGTAATTGTTACCTTAAAGTTCCTCAGAGGATGTTGATACAACTTGAATAGTATTACCATATATCAATCTATCTCATTTAAAGATGTAAACAAAATATTGGCATTTTTATTTTACCACAAGTAAGCTGAGAAATTATACTAATTACAGAAAAAAATCCACTTACATTTAACTTCATTCTTTCGGGAAAAAACTCCAAAGCTCAGATATTTGATAGGGAATTGCATCTTCCATTTCTCAGTAAGATATTTTTCATCTGATTTTAAAATCATGAATGTTTACTTATAGGAACTAATAATAATGTGTGCTGCTGTTTCATGAATTAATTCATAAAAAGTCTGTGTTGTGCTTAAAAATGAAGGCAATAGTAATCTTTGTCAGGTTGAATTTTGTTTTTACAAACTACAAACTTTTCTCATAAGAAACTGTGTAAGAGAAAAAGACATTTTGTATTCTTTATGTAAAGGTCCTGAGTTAGGCATATACCAATAATAGATGTCAATGGAGCAAGAAGGTGATAGATTAAAAAGGATTTTGATTTCCGGAGATACCTCCAGCTCCTGAAAAAGAATAACGCACATAAAGCGACTCTCTCCTCTGCTTGATAGCAGGAAATGAGATAGAACTAGTTGAGAGAAGTCTCTGTTTGGAGTCGAGGTCTCAACTATACTAAATTACTGGTAGTTTTTTTAAAAACCATACATGATTTAACATCACTCAACATGAAATGAGAGGGAATCTGTCCCCATTTGGATGCATGCCTTGCAGGTGGATATACAATTTATATTCACAGCTTTATTTTACTTTCGTAAACAGTATAATTTTAGAAAACCAGCGATTTTGTGGATGAGTTTCATCTTTATTAGTGCCAATTATATATTTTTTATATTGTCTGTGTTTCATAAGCCTGTATTTGTTTGGTCAGTGATGAATTAGCACTTTTTGTGTGATATGAATATAAATTTATTTTAATTTTCAAGTTTGGTAACATTAAAATTTTGCTATGTTCTCAAGATTTAAATCTAATATCTTAAGTTAAAATGTTATTTTCTATAATAAACTGAAAATGTTTCATTACATAAAATCATATGAATATTTTTCAGGGAGAAAAGTCAAGCAGTCGATCCGCCAATGGCAAATTAGCAAACGGAGGACACAAAAGGAATGGCAGTGTGGTAACAGCCAATGGGGTGGCTGAAGCCAAGAAAGATAAATAAGCAGCCAACTGATTGGTCCTTCAGTCATATAGAGCTACCAGTTATCACTGAAGGCATAGAGATGTAAAATGATCTCTGATTGGTCCTTTTGTAACAAACAACAGCCATTTGTGTGACTGATGACAAGCAGAAGTCAACTACTGTCTGATTGGTCCATTTGGATCAACCATTGATGTGACTGATGACAAGCAGAAGTCAACTACTGTCTGATTGGTTGATGTGAGTGAAGACAGCATGAAGCTATCTGCTCTGTGATTGGTCCTTCATTCAGTTGGATCAGCCAATGACTGTGATTCCAATGATTGTGATTTTAGCTTGAATCTGTCAGTGGGACCACCAAAAAGTCAAATAAGTAACAAATAAACACCCATAGAAAGTCAAGCAACCTGGTTGCTTCGTGTATGAAAAAGATTATCCTTGTAACCTTGATCATCTGTCTCTGAATGAGGGTAATTTTGCTCAAGAACATTTCACTTGATAAGGCTCAATGTGAAAAGGTAGAATTGCCCTTATTAGACCATATAGACACTTTTAAATACTCTGTAACTATAAATAAAGGTCAAGATATTTAGATAAATTTCAAATGAAGAATGAAGTGAGTAAATGGTATCATATATAAACACTTCAGCTCTGTTGCTTAACATTTTATGTGGTGTATATTTGAAACCTATCACAGTATTCAGACGTTATCGATTCAGATTTGATACCAGTCTTTATGAATTTGTTACCTTTTCACATTATGTCACCATTTAGTTATGAGGTTTGACATAGTTTTGCTAGAGTTTTTTCTCTCTAATTAGAAAACATCAACGAGAAATGTTACTGAATGAGCATTCACTATGTCACAGTGACTTTGCATGCATAATATTTGAATGTGACTGCTGAGTGCATTTCAAAGGGGCAGTAGCAAGTCTTTTAGATAAATAAAGTTATCCCATGAACACAAAAGTAAATGTTAACAATTGCAAGACAACGTTTTTGATCAAAATTCAGTTAAGCTATGTGAATCCCTTTTCCTACCTCAAATGATTAAAAGGTGTTCACGCAAACATGACCGCCAGAGGTTTTTACTTGATATTTGATGATTTATTCTACAATTACGGATGAAAAGGATAGATAAATGACATGTTTGACCCTCTGTTAAAACATTTGGGATAGATTAATGTTTATTGCAGAAATATGAAGAAATAAAGTTTTCACAAGAGGTGCTACTGCCCTTTACAAAGACATGAGGAGTTTATATTTCATCCTCGGATTAACGTATCAAAGAAAGTTTAATGTCAATACAGATTACAATAGCTTGTTAAAACCATTCAGACTGTTTCAATGTTTGAAAAGAAAACTAGTTTTATATTATCATGAACCTTTTGGTTAAGATTGGAAATAAAGAAAAAATAGATGTGCAATTTTGGTTTTGCAGTTGCAATACCATTTACGAAACAAGCTGCATTATAAAATCATATGACATAAAAAGACATTCTTTGCATCCCTACTGAAGTATAATTCATTCATACTTTTGGAAACTGTTTTTAGAATGGTCTACTTACGTTTTTAACAATTTTCTAATGTTTTATGCTTTAAATGAATCTTATTTTTGTAATAAATACTTTTTATTTTATTTCTTGACGCAGTCTTTTAGGATATTATGTAAGTCAATGTTTGATAACTAGGATTCTTTTCATGTATTTTTAAGTGCCATGACATATATATATATCTTAAGAGATAATTTTACTAAAAGCATCTTATCTTATCACTTAGTTATAATATATAGATTCATTGGAGAAAAGACAACTGTAACTAAACCCTAAAGTATGATTTGAGAAGGTTTTGTTTAATAAAACAAGTCAATCTTTCTTGGGCATTTGTGCATCATGCTTATATTTCTGTGCAAAACAACAGCTTTCATACAGTTTTAGGTACAAAGTATCACAAATCTTTTTTTGATGAAAAAGATGAGAAGTGTCCCTCCCAAGAAACACTTGATAATTTTCATGCAGTCGAAAGTATTTGAAAACTAAGATTTCAAAGGATTTGAAAGTATGAATATGATCAATGTTGTTTCAACAGCATTATTCAAAGATGTTTAACAAAAGTTTATGTGATAAGATCAATGCTCTCTCGTATATTTCAAATGTTTAATGGCATTAAAATTGTTCCTATGTTTTCAAATCCAAAGTCAATATTTCATAGAATTTTTCTTTTTATCAAATGTATAACATATCAATTTTTAATAATTTTTTACTCATTTGAGATTTAATCTTTACATTTGGAAGAAATTCGTTTATAGGTGTTTTCAGCTAGAATCTAAACTTGAAGGAAATCTAATTACAATTTTTTCCTACTGAATGATTTCAAAATTTACTTGCATAATATATGATAAATTGATCTCATATTTTTACAGATCAAAATTCTTATTATTTCATGTAATTCATATATTC
This sequence comes from Phorcus lineatus, assembly GCA_921293015.1. Classification (NCBI taxonomy): domain Eukaryota; kingdom Metazoa; phylum Mollusca; class Gastropoda; order Trochida; family Trochidae; genus Phorcus; species Phorcus lineatus. Next base: position 40,918,766 of record OV121096.1, read on the forward strand.
ATAAGTTCAAAAAGTAGAAGCTTTTGGAATTATTTCTTTCATTTGATTGTTATTATTCTAACAATAAAGCAAAAACGTTCTTTCCAAATTGTTTTTATGGCTCTCTGATGCCATCTTTTACACTTTCATATATTATACAAATGAAATGCATCTTTCATTTATATGCAATTTTCATCACCCTTCTGTGATAACTCCACAATTATTACATAGGTTTTATGGAGGTGGTGTGAAAACTTCAAGTGTAGTCTTGGTTTGTTCTAAAATCATATTCTGCTCAATATATGTTGTCATTTACTTCTACCTACTTAATCAACCGACAATGAACAACTACAAATTCATCTTTATACTCCATTATCTATTTTATCAAAAACCTTGGACACTCGTTACTGCTGCTACATTTTGGGATTTCATGTCTTAAGTATAAGTGCATATAAATTCATATAAATAAAGAACTTAATTAAGCAACCGATATTGGTAAACTGGGAATTTTCTGATGAATTAAATGAATTCACCACTATTTTATATAACAATTGCTTATTTATTGACAAAATTATTGAAATAAAAATTCATTATATGTAAAATTATTCAATGTCAGTGAAACGTCAGGTGATATTTTTGTTCCAACAATGTTTGATGATATTTCTTTCTCATATCACTAATTGTTTGCATGTCAGGTTGTCTTCTTTCGTATCAGATTCATTGCTTTTAAAAAAACTGGGTTGCTTAATTATGTTCTTTGTGTTTAGCCAAAATATTTGTGATCTGTCACAGCAACAAATGTGTTGGGTATAAGATGTTTGAGTCCCAGGTATTCCTGATGTACCAGGTATTCCTGATGTACACATATTTTTACTAAGTTGTCTTGTCAGAGTCTGATCATGATTGTGTGTCTTGTGTGTCTATACCTCTCTCCGAGACCAATGTACAATGGACATGTTTCATTTGTAAATATACAACATTCACATATTTATCGATTCTTTGACCAAAAAAATGAACAAATAAACAATTTGAACTGAATCTTGTCATGTATTTATTACTGTTCATTTGATGAAGTTTTCTTATGTACATTGACATGGTGCCGCTGTTTGAGAACTAGGTGATGTCATGACGTCATTGGCAGGTGACAGTGCATCGATCATTAAAAATAAGACAGGTCATCATATTTAGTAACTCTGAACAATTTATATGGAGGAAGTACAACAAAACATTACGAAAAGGTAACTGTTCAAGAAAAGTCATTACACTGATAACACCTTTGCAAGTGTCAAAGGTCACTCAAGTCAAAGGTCACTTGAGGAAGAAAGTGTTACATGGCTATAGGTACGTATACTGAACAATAAAGTTAAGGAACACCCCAATATTGAAAATTTAGGAATTATTTAATAAACTATAGATTATCATAATACAGCATATGGTCATTATTATAAAATTTGAAATTTGGGTGGTCTTTTTAAGTATATCATGGTAAAACCTTTAAACCTTGAGTGGCATTCGACAAATCCCATCATAATCAGATCTTAAAGGAACTAGTGCACACCAATATTTCATATATACACCGAATGCACAGATAATGCCTATCTCTTGATATTACTAACGATCCACTATCAAAAGTTATTCAACAAATATGTATGTGTTCAGGTTATAAATTTTATTCTAACAGTTGCATTAATCCGCAAGAAGTAGGATATTGAAGTTCCTTAAATATATAGATATGCATATATACATAGATCCTTGATTTGATACAGTCAAAGGCAGTTGAAAATTCTGCAAAGTTGTTTCAAAGTCATCATTCATTCTGTCGCCATAACCGTTGAAAGACTACAGCCCCTTCACCTGTGAGATGAAGACATATTTCTTTCAAAACAGAAATCTGTCAAAGATGGGAGAAGGTTTGGATCAGATTAAGATCACGATGGAATACGAACAAATTTAAACCACTATGGGATTTTGAAAGTATAAGTTAAAATGCTCTTTGTCAATGAAGAGCAGTGCTATTGCGTTCCGAAGTATGTTCACTATGTCGCTATTTATGTCTTCGGCTTGAAAATCATGTTCGGATCCACTGGAAAGGCTCCAATAACACTGGAATCTGCCGGAGAAAACACCGGTTCCAGAGAGGTGTCGACATTCACTGCACCTGGAAATAAGATGGAAAACAGTATCATTAAATGAATGTATAATAATCAATTGATCAAGTACCTGTTTCAAGAAATTCATTCAAATTGGGATGGATTTATTTCAAAGAAACTTAAATGAAGTTGAGATTAACAGTATTTATTTGACATCCAGTAGCCAAAGAACATTTTCTTTTGTTTTACATTGATTCTTTGATATTACCTTTCAACCGAACAAACAAAACTTGTAATAGGTCATATTTTACAATACACATCTTTCATATTTTATAAGGATGATAATTAAAAACTCAGGTCATCTGCAAGATGTAACATGGTTACATTAGGGATCAAATCATCTGCAACAGATTTAGCATTTTTTAGTGAAAAGCCAGGTAGTTAGATTGTTATGACATTAATTTCTTTTTAAATTTACTATATGGGTGAGGGCTTGAGACCGACAATAGACTAAAATCTGACCTGTTGACTGCTGGTGAATCTTTTCTGCTAGAGCAAGCCCGCTCACCGCTGCACCCTGTATACAGGGACTCATCAACCAATCTCCACACACCCCGACTCGGTGAAAACTATCAAACAAACACTCATCTGCTGATTTGGTTACATTCATCGGCAGAGCAGCTCCCCATAGCTGGACAAGAGTATACACAACTTCCGGTAAAGTTTTCACTCCTGTACATTCAGAGAAAGCAGCCAGTAATTTGTTGGTGACTTCTTTCTCCTTCCCTGGTGGGATATTCTCTTGTGGGACTTTGTTCTGAGTCCCGAATTCCCTCGTACTGAACACTGTCCAACATTCGACCTTCGACCCTAAAAAGTTTTGTCCAAGCTTTGCAGAATTATTTGCGATCCATGAAATGTCCACATGATCAACATGGCTTCCCTGAAAGGTGACTTTGACAGATTCCCTGAAAGCAACAAGCAGTGCCCATATAGAACACAGCTGCATCCGAGGGTCCTTGGGAATTAAACGATCTCCAAATCGAACTGTGAGCAATCTATGTATTTCAGGAGCACCTGCATTAGACATAAGCCGATCTGCACATTTACCATTATGGGCTATCACCAGGTAGTCATAGAAACCATATTTGTCAACATTCCACTTCTTGGAAACTTCATCAAAATGAACATTTCCGACCCAACATGGCCGCCTCACCTGAACGAGGGAGGCAAGACATTCAGAGACTGACCTCATTCCTCCGTTACCAATAAATGCTTGAGTCAGTTTGGTATCTTTCACAAATTTTCCATTTTTTAGATGACCAATCTTTCCCTGCCATGTTTTGACAGCACCCTTTGAATGCAGAAAGCCAACAATTTTAGCAAATCTATTGTCACTGACAGTGAAGTATTGGGCGGAATGGTCAAATATGTAGGACTTCCCTTCAATCTGCACATTACGACTTGAGCATCTTCCTCCAACTGCATTTTGACCTGTTGAGAAGAGTCCTATTATATAAATTAAGTAACAATTACTAAGATGACAAATTATCAAGAAAATACTTACATAAATACTCACTCAAGCCCTAATTCAAGTATAGATATGTTTTGAATGCTACATTAGGTTGAAACTGTTACGATAAATTGATGTTATGAATGCTTCATTTTGTTTTTAAATATTTGACTGAAATTTTAATAAGAATTTTTGGCATCAAAATGTAACATAAACATAAGGATCTTAGCATGAGGAAAGTCAGAATACAATTACTTTTCTCAATTAAGACTGTCTAAGCACCAAGAGGGCTCTGTAAATGAAGGCCAAAGAAACAGAAAGACTGAAGTATATATCTTTTTAGCCAAACCTGTATCAAACACTGTAACATTGTTGATTCCAAGCTGACCAAGCCTGGCTGCACAGACCAGACCAGAGATTCCTCCGCCAATCACGGCTACACGCACTTCCATCTCTATACTGGAGCTTTCATTAAAAAGGATATCATATAAGTGTCCCTGTTATGATATATTCACAAGTGCCTACGAAAATATCAATGTTTTTGAATATTAAAAAAAATATTTTTAATAGATTTTTATTTTTTCCCTAGCGAGAGCGGCTACATAAGTTTCCATCTCAATATATAACTTACCTAAGAGGAAGGAGGCTAATTTATTCAACTGCTTTCAAAAAAGGTCCTCCAATATTTAAGATGAACATGAAATATTCATTAGCAACACCAGTGGATAAAACAGTTAATAACTGGCCATCCTCAAGTGGTTTTTTTCCTTTAATATAATTTGAATAGCGTATGACAGAAAAAATTTCAAGATGATTACAAGCTTGGAAAAACAGTTGACACACTGCATAAGAAGCTCTATACGTGTCTCCATAAACAGTGATTAATTTGCAAATGAGACAACATCACAAATTGCTTTTAGTCAGACACCAGGCCTTTGACATACAGACATGTATAACTAATGCACACAATAAAGGCTTAAGATAGATAGATAGATAGATAGATAGATAGACAGACAGACAGACAGACAGACAGACAGACAGACCACTGTTAACAGTCTATTCAGAAGTAGATGCAAAGATATAAATGACAATGTCTGAACACAAGAGAGTCCATACCTGTCTTAGGTTAAAGTCAATGTAGTTTCAATGAACTACAGTATTTTTCATTGGAGGTAAAAACCTTTTGAAATTTATTGCTTCGATTTCTTATATATATGAAAAATTGTGTTAGATTCTTAATTGAATATTAAACTGTTTCATTATATCTAAGATTAAATTTACTATAAAACATTTTCATAAAAGACCATAGCATACAACTAAATGTATAACAAATATTTTTATCAAAACCAAACTAAAATAGTGGTCTACTGGTTCAATTGATTCCGATAGTCTAAATGATTTGATTTGATTTTATGAACGCTTTATTTAACTCTCTCAAAAATTGGACATGGTGATTGCTTGATTATCATTATCAAATCATGATAAAATGTGATACAGTCATACTGAATATCACCATTATTTACGTACCAAATTGGAAAATAACCTATAAGACAGGAAAATGCATTCAGATGTTTATAGAAACCCACAAAGACTGACCTCCTTGCGATCCACCTTCTCAATGTGTTTACGTAAGTTTTGCCAAATGTTTGTAAGGGGGGTAAGCATGCATTACTGGGATCTGCATTACCTCCCTTTGACCACTGCTTTCAACTTCTTTGTAAAATTGATTGTGTTGTTCATTACAAATAAAAATAGGAAGTTGTCAAATTGGTGAAATACTCTACTAAAAGCATCCATTATATTTTAACTGTAAGAATTTATTTTTACCATTTATCAATTTATTTAGATGGAAATACCTAATAATTGCAAGAAACTCTTAGATATCCATTCTCCTCTTCTGAAAGCAGCTTTAGAGATCCTCAAACACTATTTCTAGTTTTTCCTGTGATTATTGTGAATTGTTTTAATTCTGGCTTATCTTTTTTTCCTCTGTTATTCCTCTGGCTGACTGTTGAAAAATGACCTAATTACTCCTTTTGAATAACAGACAAATAACACCTTTTCTTTGGAAATGTATTTATTTCAATGTGGTTGTGACAACAGTAAACATAAACATGAAATCTTTTAACAAGATTGAAATATTTTCATTAAGGAAGGACAGGTTGATGGACACTCTTAAATTTAATCTTCTCATAATTACCAAAAGTACCCTATAGAATTAAATTGTGTAAATTTATACTTATGTCAATTCCAAAATGTCATGAGATTTGATACATCCATGAACTGAAAATGAAAATAGCACTGTTGCACTTGTAAATAGAAATAGTTTTTCTACAAAATTAAGATTGAATGTTACAAACTAGAATTAATGCTTAAAACAACATTCATTCTTTCAGCTTAGATAAAGAGATTTCTTTAACTATTAGTAATCACAAAATAAACGAACAATAATTACGACAAAATCTCATTGCACCATCTCAAAAATATCTTCAAATTATAAAATTTAACATTCATATATAGATTCACTGTTGAGAATTTCTATTTTGACAATGGAGATATGTGATGACAAAAATACATGAAACATTGCAAGTTCAGTTCACATTAGAAACAGTATATGAAATATATCTTGTTGTGGAATCAGTATCTGTATTTTGTAGAGTAGTCTTTAGGTGACACCACCAAACCACGGCCCTTTCTTGCTCCTCTATAGACTGTTTCGACTATATCGACAAACTCCTGTACATCCTCCATACACCAGTTGATCTTGTTATTGTTTCCAGTTCCCAAATCTATCATGATGTGTTTGTTTCTGTAGAAGAACATGGATGTACAGGGGTCGTACAACTCGTACATTTTGTTGAAGTCTGGTACCTCAGAAATGTCAACCAAGTATATAACAGCAAAGTTCTTAACCTTTTCGGCACATTTGTAAAGAGTTTCATCCATAACCATACAACTCGGGTCCCAATCGTGGCCAAAACGGATAATCACAACACGATCTTCTTCAGACAGTATGGCCTGATCGACTTGCCAGCCATTGTGAAGATGTTGGAGCATGTACGACATCCTTGATGCCTTTCTACAAGCGGCTCCTGAAACATGTGGAAAGAGAAGGTTCCAGAAGTTAGTTATTGGGTTTAGTTACCTTTCTTTTTTAAGAGGATGTAGGTTATTTTTCTGAGTACACATTGATTAAAATCATGGCATTTGATTTCAAGTTCAAGAAATCAAGTTGAATGATCTATTCCATTATAATAAGCCCGGTCGTGATGTGAGAGAAATGTGTAGGAAAGAGAAGGTTCCCAAAACAGGATTTCTTTGCTTGGTAAAATAAATGATTCGACAGAACGATTACTGAGAAATTTGATTTGTCCATGTAATTTCTTGAAAATAATTTGTGGAAGTAGTTAACCAAATGTGTTTACTGTTATCTTACGTATTGAAACAAAGACAGCTGAAGTCCTCTTCGTGCAATCTACTTCCGAATTTTGCAAAACTCTACTTTAGAATGTCAAGACTGGGTTTGTCCTCTACATTAAACATTGAAAACATTAACGCAAGAGCTTTGCGCATCCTACTCAGAAAACTTCTTTTCGATATTCGAGTGCATGTAAAATACGTGTCCCCCCAAAAACGTAATAGGACACCTACGAGGCAGATGTATCGTTTGAAAATTTCAACAAATACCGAACGATGTCACTTTTATATTTTCATCGAATTTTTTTTCAATAACTTAGTGCAGAAAAGTTTTTCTTAAAATTGCCAATTATCTTTTAGCAGATTCAGCAGAGCTATCCCACAATCCACTTCAGCCAAAATGGCTACCCTCGCCAACGTTTCCAAGTCTGTCGTGCACTTGGGACGTAAGTTTGATAGCCTATTTTCAATTGAATAAACCAATAATCACTTCAGAATGACAAACCATAGATTGGATAATTCAATTGTTGCACAAATTATGAATTTATTGCAGGATTTACACAAGTTCTGTCCCTTTGACCTCCAGTGCTCAAACAAGTCAAATTCTTTCAAAACATTCAATGTCACATAAAAACTTGATTCGTTAATCTACAAATCCAGAATTAAATTATGCTATGTATATCAAGATTCGTATTCACGCTTATTTAATGTAAGCTAAAGTGGCATGAACTGCAATAGTTAATTTTTAGAATAGGTAGCAGGTTTTACTGGGAGTTGCATTCGAACCTGGATCACATGCTTTCCTCCTATATGTATAGCAGGCAACGTATTCCCTAGTCCTAGGCCAGTTTGTTTTTCTGTTGTCTTGCTATATAGATATAACTGAGGCCTCAATTTTCATTTTGGGGATAGCACAGTGGTTATTGCATCCCCCTCTCAATCCTGGGTTTAAATGCACCACTACTTTGTCTGCAGTAGAGAACTATTCTACACGCAGTCAGGTTTGGGTGCAATGCTACACTGAATTTCAGCGCAGTACCACCTATGGTTCGCTAGTTCCAGCCGATGCTCACAGGTTTCACCGCAATGCATAGCCACAGTGGTGTTGCAGGCTTTCTCCCTGCAATAATACTAGCAGCCGCGATGTAAGTGAAATAATCTAGAAAGCGGCGTTAAACACCAATTCAACTCAACTCAACTCGCTAGTTCCAGCTGTTGCTCGCAGGTTTTACCACAAGACATAGCCACAATGGTGTTGCAGGCTTTCTCCCTGCAATAATACTAGCAGCCAAAATATAAGTGAAATACTCTTAACATTAAACCTCGTATCACCAAACCTAAATTTATTGGACAATAAAAATGTTAGAATATAATGAATTGTCACAGTTCTTTAGTACAGAAAGAAGAACAAAATAAAATTCTGTGCAATGATGTAATGCTTTATTTGAATAAAGCATGATCCTTATTACTATTTTGTGTTTTTTCAAAGAATGTCTCTCTATACCTTATTGAATAATGTGTGTTGTTCTTTGTTCATAATCAAAGGTCAAGGCAAAGCTACAGCTCCTCGTATCTTCAGTGCTGTTTATATCTGCAAAAGGGATGGGAGTAACTTGGCAGCGTACAAGCGAGGCAGGGGTGGCCGCTCTTCTTTCAGTGGTGTTGTGGCCACAGTGTTTGGTGCAAGTGGCTTTTTGGGACGCTATGTTGTGAACAGACTAGGTATACTTGTCACTTTTGTATTAAAACTTGTTATGTTTTTATTCCTGAATTATTATCGCAGTCAGAAACATGGCTGACAGGGATCTGCTAATTGGAGCTACATAGGAGTCATTATAAATCTACATCTACATTGCCATTTAGTAATTACAATAAATCACCACATCACTGGTGCATAAAGAGATGCAATTATTCTATTTAAACTCCAAATCAAAATAGCTTTTCTTGTTTGCAGGAAAAATTGGATCCCAGGTGATTATACCTTATCGGGGAGAACCTCTAGACATACAGAGATTACGATTGGCTGGAGACTTAGGACAGATACTTTTTGTTGTGAGTAGAGCTTCTGACCATATACGATACAGTCGTAAATCTACCAATTTCTGCTTTTTCATTAATTGCTTAAATGATATATAATCACTATATTGTATTAATTTCTGTAGCCATTTAGCTCTGTTTTTTATTTACAACATAATTTTGTAATGAAATGGCAGTGACGTAGCCTGTTATTTTTCAGCCTTTCTATCTGAGGGATGAGGAATCTGTGAGGAAAGTGATGAAGTATTCAAATGTCGTCATTAATCTGATTGGGCGTGACTTTGAAACAAGGTAATTACAGGGTTAGAAATAAGCAACTCGCACAGTATTGTAGTCTACAGCATGTAGTAGCATGCTAGTCTATAAATATACCTATGTAACTTGTAATATGAAGGGCTTGTTCAAGTAGATGTGTTTGGTTACCTGGATTGGGTTTGGGCGTTTATTTAAGATATCCACTGGTTCAAACTACTTGTGCTTTTGTAGATTAATTTTAACCCCTGATATATGTATGGAACATGTTATGATTTTGTTGGCCAATTGTGTTTTGAAGAACTCAAAATGATAACAGGGTCAAAGCCTTTTTATGGCATTGGGTAACAATAAATGATAATATCTTGAACAGTGTCATTCACAATTATATCCAGTGATAATCTAACAATTGAATAATTCGATACAGAAATGAAAAAAATGAAAAATAATGAAACTATTGTCTGATATTTTAAGAAGGAGTCATTGTTTCAGGAACTTCAAGTACAATGATGTGCATGTGGATGGAGCACGGATGATTGCTCGTTTAGCAAGAGAGAGTGGAGTGGAGAAACTGATTCACTTCTCCTCGCTGAATGCAAGTCCAGATCCACAAAAGATTTACATCAAGGGCGGATCTCGCTTCCTTAAATCCAAGGTGACTGGCAGAACTATTTCTAGAGAAACATAATTCACTTCCAAATTTCATGGCACAGAAAGTGAAAATTAGTTATTATTCTCAAGACAAACCTAAATGTTTGGAATAATATCTATATGTTAATAAGCATTAAATAACATCCAAAGCTTTTTAAATTGTCAATAGTTTTACTGGTGTTACTCGTGGTCAATCGAGAATAAAAGATGGCACTCTTAAAGCAAGAACTTAAATTGGGCCTTGCAGTGTAAATAAAAAAGGTCAGTGTAGAGTTATCTCGCCACTGTCTCTTACTTTGGTGAGGCACAACCTTTAGAAATGAATTCAAGTGAATCAAAGCCAGTGGATAATGCTTGAGTTGAGAATCAGTTGAAATGAAGCTTTTAATTATGCAAAAAAGTTCGAGGTGTAAATATCCCATTGTTCATTGTTTTTGTCCTAAAGAACATTTTCTGTCAAATTTCTATTGTTTGTTGAAGATTCAGTTAAATGTTTTTGTATGATTTTAAATCAAATGACAGAATGAATAGAGACTCATGAACCAATCAGTTCTCGTCACTGTAAAGTAAAGATAAACTTGTTTTCCTCCAGTTCGCCGGAGAGGAGGCAGCGAGAGAAGAGTTTCCGGACGCTACAATCTTCCGGCCCGCTGACATCTACGGTGAAGAAGACAGGTTCATCAGATACTACGCCAACTTCTGTATGTTAACTTTGGTTTTACTTTTATTTATGCCTCTATGTCATTTTAGTCAGATTAGAAATTTGCTAATTTGCACTAAGATCAATCCTTGTCAATGGTATTAAGATGACAATTTAAGGCAGAGAAAAGTTATTGCAAAGGTATGGCTAAATATTAAGGTATACAAACTGTTTTATTGTGTGGTTAAAACCTTAAACAACCTGAACAATTGCTGAATTACTGTATTAAAAATGTTCCAAAGAAAATCATACAGCTTATGTAGCTCTATTTTGATAAACTATTTTCATTTATATGTTATTGTTACCAAAAGATTGAGCAATAGTCATTGCAGTATTAATGCATAGAATACCATCCAGACACTGAGGTCAATTGACGTTAATTGCATATTGTTTGTTGCTGTGAAACATTGGTCATTAATCAATAAAAATAAACATTGATCTCCTGACACATTGTTATCTTTCCAGGGAGAAGAGCTCACGGAACTATGCCACTGTGGCAGAAAGGGGATGCAACCATCAAACAGCCTGTCTTTGTAAGTTTTCAGTTTTGACAGGAAATATTTTTATATATCATATATAACTTATAACTTACTGATGAAATAATTTTATTGCGAGGTCAAACTCAAGCTGATTTGCTGTGTTACTGAATAAGATTCATCACAGTTCATGTGGAGGAAGTTTGTGTTGTTGGTTGAGTAATGTAGAAATGAATTTGATGTATCAGTAAGATTCATTCCAGAACTCGATGTTACAGGTTTCGGATGTGGCGGAAGCTGTAGTGAAAGCCATCAAGAACCCAGATGCTGTGGGACAGACTTATGAGGCTGTGGGGTGAGTTGAACATTATCTTCTTTACAGTATGTAAGTTTAATCGAATGAATTGATAACTGAAATCAGCAGTCGAATGGCTAGACAGAATGAAATGTAACCAGTGTATTCTAAATGGAAATTCATTTGTAAAAAAATTCAGATTGTTCATTTACCTCTTGTATGTATTTATTGCTGCCTCAGTTTAGGACTTTCTGAATCTTTAAGAATAAAGTAAATGATTCTTTATTCTGCTTGTTTCAGTCCTCACAGGTACTACCTGGCGGATCTCGTGGACTACTTCTACCGCATCATGCGCTACAGGAACTTCAAGAGGACCTACCTCACTCCTCTCTTCAGGTTCGTCCTATCTCGTCAAGCTTAGAAAACTAGACTGTATCTTACAGGTGTGTTATTGATGATCTTAGGACCTACCTCACTCCTCTCTTCAGGTTCGTCCTATCTCGCAAGCTCGTCAAGCTTAGAAACCTAGACTGTATCTTACAGGTGTGTTATTGATGATCTTAGGACCTACCTCACTCCTCTCTTCAGGTTCGTCCTATCTCGTCAAGCTTAGAAACCTAGACTATATCTTACAGGTGTGTTATTGATGATCTTAGGACCTACCTCACTCCTCTCTTCAGGTTCGTCCTATCTCGTCAAGCTTAGAAACCTAGACTATATCTTACAGGTGTGTTATTGATGATCTTAGGACCTACCTCACTCCTCTCTTCAGGTTCGTCCTATCTCGTCAAGCTTAGAAACCTAGACTATATCTTACAGGTGTGTTATTGATGATCTTACATCTGTTGTTCCTAAGATTGTAGGGACTGAAAGTGATGTTTGTTTGCTCTAACGATTAGTCGTTTTGCCAAGGTATTTCCAATTCTCCTTCTGTCCCACATTTTATCTTATAACCAATAGCTCTTTTCTTTGAAAGGGCAAGGAGCAAGATTTTTGAAGATTTAGAATAAAATAATTGTGACTGAAAGGCAAAGTTTAAGATTTCAGCTGTTCAAATAAGTGGTTTTGTCAAGAAGGTAATTTATATAACCTTCTGGGGCACATTTAATATAATAAAGTTGATTATTAGATTAATAATGAATCTTCTCGAAAAACCATAGTTTTCTTGAGGTATTTCTCAATTGCCATCTGTGGCACATTTACATAGGGTAACAGTTACCAATTAACAATTGTGTTTCAATCAGTCAGTTTATGTTCCAGGTTGAAGGCGATGTACATGTCCTACGCTCCTGCTGAGCCCATCTACACCATGGAGAAGATCGAGAAGGTGCGCTCATGTTTGATAGGCTCAAATTAATTATTAATGTGTATGTTAAGCTTGTTTGAGTGGTTGACACAAAAAAATTGCTTGATGGACTTTTTATTTTGTGATGTTACTGCATTTATGTGTATTTGAAATCTCATATATTTATGAATAATGTATATATTAAAAATATGTTTAGATCACATCATAGAGTCACACCTATCAAGATTATATATACGAATGTTGAAGATTCCCCAAATAAGGGCATATTCTTATCAGTAAGGCTGTGCAATATTACTGCATCATGAAGGCTGTGCAATATTACCACAACACCAATATTTTGTGGTAAAGATTGTGCACTACAATAATTGCAATATTATTTTTCATATCGCAATAAGCCCTATCGCACCAACATATTTCAAGTCATGTTTATTCAGATAGCTTGTTCTAATTTGCTCAACTAACGTTTTTGGCTGTATTACAAATGATAGTAGACAGTTTTTAGAATAAAAATTTACAGTCAGACCTCGAAAATCCGAACACTTCCGTTTTTCATCAAAAATGTTCGGATAGTGAAACGTTCGGACTACTGAAACGAACCAAATCTACAGACAGACGAATATTACGAATATCTAATGAGTTTTATTTCATATACACATAATAACTGGGAAACATATATTAATAAACAATCATTGCACAAAAGCATTTCTTCTTGTTCATAATCTTGTAAAACATACTTTAGATCCACTCGACCACGAATTACAGCTGTCTTATCATTGATGTTTACCGATTCAATCAGTGTGGTGCTGGCTTGACTAGTGGATTACCGATCGCGAACGCTTTGATGAACAGTCGGATTAATGAAGCAGAAATAGCTGTAATTAACTAATCCGTTACAGCTAATTAGCGTTCGGATACGGAGACTGAATCAACGGATTAATGAATCAACATTTAATGAGTTTATATAGAGATTAGTTTGGTTACAATTTGCTACCGTTCGGATACTGCGAGATTCGGATTATCGGTGGCCGGATTATCGGGGTCTGACTGTACTTACAAATTTATTCCTTATTACTATTAGGAAGGGTCTATTATTCGAAAGATCTGAAGGATAAAATGAATGTATAATGTTTAAACTGCTTACAAAAGTATAAAAAATTTAATGAAGAGTTCAATCTATATGTTACTGCAATACATGAGCTATATATCGCAATATATTACAAGACAAAATTTGTTGCAATAATCAACCCTACTTATCATTTGTGCAGTAAGGAGCTGAATCAGAATCAGAGTAGAGCTAATAAATGATTTGAAAATTGAGATTCTAGGTGGAATGTCCCTCACCATTAAAATTTAAAACTGCTAGTTTATCTCAAAAGTGTCTTTTGTTTACCAAACTTGTGTACAATCAATCTTGATCTTCAGGATCACATCACGGACGTCCTAACGGGCTGCCCAACCTTGGAGGATCTGGAGGTCAATCTGATGAGGATAGAGGATCGAGCTCCGTATCAGCTCAAACCGAACCGACTTAACGCCTACTATGACGAACATCTGGGAGAGTTTGCAGACCCCGCTCCGCCACCGATTGTTTCATGAAGTTCTGTGTAGGATAAAGACTGTAGACCGGTTGACTTTGTCAACTCTGAAACTGAGTTCGATTGAAGAAATGCTATTGTGATGAAAACCCAGTGTTTCTTGTATATATAAGATGGTTGCTACGTCACTGTTACCTTGTTGGTTTAAGTAAAAGGTGGATTGCTTACTGACTTTACCATGTCATGTCAGGTTGAATAGAATAATTTAATTAAATCATTGTCTTGAAACTGTTTCTTGGTGTTTTCTTTGTGTCTAATATAAAGAGATTCTCTACCATATACTTATGTCAACACCTATTGATAAAAGTTCTTAAAAGGAGGATATTTTAAGATCGACCAGTGAAAAATCAACTGAACAATTTTACCCACTGATAAAGAGGTGTTTGATTTACATCTTCAACGTTTCCTATGTGTGCTTTGTTTAGCAGCAATTGGAAATTTAACATGCTGTGTGCTAGTTAGATTATGTGCTAATATTTCAGCCATGAGCCACGCTAAACAATAAAGCCCTCTTTCATTAATATTTGCTGTGTTTAAATTATCTGCAGTTTGCAATCAACAAAAAAGAGAGGCAACTCTTGCCCATGTGAGGTTGTTTTATCAATTTATTACATACTGGTGAAAGAACTTGAAAATGTTTCTTTTTCTCTATCGGAAATCCTCATATTTTGATGCATTATAGAACTTTTTTAAAATTTGCGTAACGCCAAACTAACTATTGTGTTAACTTGTAACTATATTAAGGATAAATAATTTGTAGCTAATCAGCCTTAAAGGTTAGCGGAGTAAACTTTGATAGTTTCGACCATTTCCAGAACTGCTGCACCACCAAAGTTAAAGTTATGTTGGGATGTACCTTGCACATAGGTGATCCCTATATGTTCATTTGGGACTGCCCTCAAATATGGGCGTGGCAGGCATCCCTAAAATCTTTTTAAAATCTTATCAAAATTCTAATGGCACTAGAGGCTAGAATTTGAATGTCTTTTTTCTCAGACACCAAATCATGCTAGAATGTCATCTTAAAAGGTTTGAGACATAGATGTGTGGCCGAGTAGTGTTTGGTAAGTTATATGACTAGTTTAATGTCAAATGGCTGTGTGATTTTGGCTACTACGCAAATTTTAGCTATTTTTCAATTTTGATCAACTTACAAACTATATTTACTGTATTCTTTTATTTTCATATTTTGCTTTGTGGTTCATCACAAAAAAGCAAGGTCCCCTTTAAGGTTTGTGACCTTGACCTTCATTTCAAGGTTGCAACAAGAATTGCCATTTAACCTTGTCAGCTTGATATCCTAAGAATCAATTACAGGATTCTCTTCATTATTTACATATAGGTTCTCATTTTGAAGAGACCATTTGATTTTGAACTGTTCTCTTGATATTCCCAATATTTCACACAAAGGTTTTCATTTGAGAGAAGGTCTTGTCTATTTTGTTGAACAGTTTGTATTCACATTTTGTTGTTCACAATGAAAACCTGCATGTGTAGCTTGTCAATTGAATATCTCAAACTATTTTAGGACAATTTTATATAATAACTTTTTCTGGAGTAAACACATGATGATTGTTGTTTTTGGCAATCTTGACAATGAATTTTTCAACGTGGCGACCTGGGTTAAGCTTGTAAGCTTGATACGGTTTTCATGTTAAAATAAGCACTTTCAACCACCCAAATTAAACATCTTAAGCTACTTGCTTATCTTCAGGATCTTGTCTACTGAAGTTTCTGCTGACATAGAAATTTTCAATATCAAAATGATAAATTGTACAGGTGATCAATGACAATTTCTTATTACTATGGTGGTGAATAAAATTGCCATTTATTGTATCGAGGTATGTATCATAGTCAAAAAGTGGGTCTCTTTAATGTTTACTACATTCAACTGCACTTGTCTTCTCAACTTTTCAAGGAATGATTTCTTCTTTGTCCAGGGTCTCAGAATTATGAAACAAGCAACACACTGTCAAAACATTTATACGGATAATATGCAATATGTACAAATCATACACAGAATTTGGACAAATATGTACAAAAACATTATTTTCTAAACATCAACAATATATTTGAAAAACATCTTTCAATATGATAATAATAAATCATGCAACAAAAAGAGTTCCGATCAACTTTTATAGACATTTTGGAAGTTGACAGAACTAGTATTTCCTTCAGTTCAGAAAAAAAATAAATTGGTTGGTCAAAAAACAAAAACTTGTTGTAAATGATGACTTAATTGAGCATCATTTAGGATACATACTGATTTATCTCCAGTCAAAGTGCATGGACACAGAGCAGCGATAGTTTCTCATCATGGTAAGCATTTACAATTTATTTGTTCTATTTCTGTTATGACTTTACTTGTAATTTAAGCCAAGTCAAAATGTCACTTTCATAAACTGAATGAAAAACGATGACAATCGAGTGATCTCAAGTAAGGAAACAGTGGGAGTTTCAGGATGGAGATCGCTCAGGAGTAGGTGAGAACTTTGGTTGCTTCAAGGAGTTGCTGTACACAGTCGATAAACTCGTAATTTGTCTCCTGGATACGCGATTTGGCTTCCTCTTTACCGGTCTCCATAATCAGATGGTACAAATTCGACATGAACTGAAACACAATTGAACACATTTAATTTAGAGCATCAAGTTAGGTTGAAAAAGACAATTGCAATTGATGAACTGATCAATAAAAGCTTGAGTTGAATTGGTCAACCAAAGTTTAAAAGTGACTGTGTGACTAAGGATCTTAGTTCAAGAAACTTCAAATGAAATGACTCCATGAGCATTCAGTCCTTAAATTAATTTGCAACTATGACCAAAAATCTCTGATGGAGATCATCATGACTATTAGAGAATATTTATATCCCACTGACTTTTTTAGGTGCATGTTCATCAGACAATGTTATCAAATCCTTAACATTTTCAGAAAGTATGTAATCATCATATTTCAACTGCACTCTTCACTTACAGTTGAGCAAATAAAATTCATATACCAGACAATAGTTCTGGCCAAGAGTTGGCCAGCATGTTATAAGTAGATCAATATAATTGTTTCTATTTACTCACCAATGATGGGTGTTTTGACTCCTCGCTGAAGACTTCATCAAACTCGGTCATTGTGAGCTGTTTCACTTGGCGCTTGCCGGCCTGGAACAACATCCACTCCTCCTGGTGGGGAAAAACAGAATTAAGATGATTGACAACATTGTGCTTGGGGTCAAACACTGTCAGAGTCTGATAATATTGGATGAGTTGTGAGGATGTGTGCATGTGTACAGATATCTTGCTGGGTAAGATTAAAGAGGGACATTTAAATAATATTGAAATAATATTGAACTGAGTAACCTGAGTTCCATCATAGAATGTGGGAGTTCCAATAAATCTTGCTTCATATGCTCCAAGATAAGGGAAATAATGGTGGAAAAATTTATTGCATCGACCGAAAATTCAAATATGTGAAAGTACTGACAAAATATATTGATATAACTAACCTCAGGAAGTCTTTCATTTGTAAAGTGCTCGGCCCCCTGGAAGATGACCTTATCCTGCTCGCTGTCTCCGTTCCACTTGGACCACGAGTACGCCATGGCTGACGCTGTCAGTGCCATCTGCTCGTATGTCCTCTGTTCTAGAAGGGGATGCTGTAGTGGTAAGAGGTCAATAAGTGATTATAAGGGATTTTCAAGTCCATAATATGATTTTTTCATGAAGGCGTTGTCGCAAAAGCACAGACATGTAATGTAACATCATCGTTTTGCATATATTTCTTATGATCATAAACGTCTTCAAATGTTATAAATCAGTTAATGTATAACATTTTGATTGCTACTTTTATTTATTTATCAGTGTTGAATGTTCCAAAAACAGTTCTCATCCAAATTAAGATTTCATTAGATTACATGACTCAATATCTTTCATGATACCAGTGCAACTAAAATTAATCTATAATCTATCAATGTTTCATTATGATTCTATAATTGAATCAATGGCACAACAATGTTCAGCATCCATTTACATTAAAGTTCAAAAACACAAACCTTGTTCTGAATGCTGACATACTTTGAAGAATCTTCAGACGGGAACACATTTACTCCAGCCTTCCTCAAGTTCTGAAAATGTTTTAATATTTTAAGTATTTCAGATTATAGATATAGGAACTGTCAGATATCAGACATTGGTGCACTGTCAGTTTACAGAGGAAAATAGGTATCCAGTCATATTACGTAGATTGTGAGTCTCTGTCACTGATTGTTGAAGACCAAGTGGGCCTAAATAATATTTCACTCACTCACTCTTTCAGATTCCCCACACCAGTACTCACATGTATGAGATCCTTGGGAGTCATCATCTGACCCTTGAGATGCTGCAGTGCCGGGTCCTCGAACTGACTGCTCACACAGCACATGGCGTTCTTAAGGAAACGTTACACTTTAGCTGTTGAATCAGTTGTACTTACATATATATACAGCTGACAAGGTAATTTATAAACAACGGGAAAAGGAGGGGGTAAAATTAGATTATTCAGATAGGTTATTATAGGATATGACTGAACTAGCATGGATATACACTTAAATGGTGAATTAATCATTGCAAAACTATTCTTACTGACCAATTTAATGGAATCTCAACCCATTAACAAAGCACTCATCAAGAATTTACTATAAGCTATTGCTGAATATAACGGTTTTTAATGGTATACAAAAACAAATTCTTCAATATTCATTTCAACATTTCACTCTTGTCTCAAATTTCAACCTTCCACTATGCTATGACGTTTGATCACTTCTGAAACCCAATAAGTGTTCTAACTGTGAGCCGAATCGACCTCAATTCTTTTATAAATCTTCACTACAGTGGTTCCTAAGACTGAAAGGACCATTACATATTTAATTACATTTATTTCTGATATGTCCAACTGAATATAACGACAATTTTTGTAATAAATGTTTTTATTCAAAATGTTGACAAAATAACTTTGTTTTAAAAGAAATAGAAGAAGATAATGGCACTTTCAGAAATACCTCAATTTCAATATCAATTTCAACAATGGCAGCAACTATGGAGAGCACCGCCTTGTTGAGAGCGCGGGGTCTGATCTCCCACGACTGGAAGGGCATGTTGATGTGAGTCTCTTGTAACAGCGCCATTGTACCAAAGTTGAAGGTCTTGAATCCAAATATACGATTCTCTGTAACAACGAATTAAATTGAATATTTACCAAATTGAATTAACAATGTAATAATTACCAAAATGATAAGATAAATTGAGTTATATACATTGTACATGTAAATCCTTGTGATGTCATTTTTTTTGGGTATCTATACATCAAAGTCTGGCTCCAACGATACCTATCTCTTGTTTGATATTGTAATCTGTAGATGTTGCTACAATAAAATTGCTATGCATTATCAGTTGATGAATTCAGTGCTTTGATATCACAGGAACAAATCTGATAATGTCATGAATGATCGATGTCACAAATTGGATGATGTAATTATGCTAAAATCAAAGTGCTGATACAATGACCACATTGAGCACACTACGCAAAAAGTTATACATGTCTGATATCATATGACAATTAATTGTTTGGTTTCAAATGTACATGACTCAAGGTAACAATTTCTGTCTCAAGTAGTGATCTTGATAATAATCAAAACCACCTTCATTATAGTTGTTGTCGGTGAAGCCATCAAGCCTCCAGTGTTTGTGTTCCTCATCCCATCTCGCAACTTGGGGCTCTTCTTGGAACATCACATCAGTCGGGAGTCTGCCGACAAAATATACTTGAATAAATTTCAAAATTATGCTGGGAGTTAAATTTTGAAAATGACAACTTTATTTTGCCAATTATCAAAATTTTGAATCTTGATTGTGTTTGCTGAATAAAAAACCCCCAGATTATTCTACTTATGAAAAGCAGCACAATGAAATACAATGGAAATAAAATATTTTGCAACGAGGTACTAAGATACATGTGACGTCTACATACTTGATGGTGATGCCGATGGGAGGTTTCTCGTCACGCTTATCCTTCTCTTGTGTCTGTGCGTCCTTCTGGTCCTTGGTCTGACCGGCGGGGGCAGGGGGTGCTGGGGGGTCAGCTGTGTACTCCATATACTGTATCTCAGGGGGGTTCATCACTGGCAGTGAAAGAGATAGGTACCCAATTTTGAAAACTACATTTCACATTACATTTACATTTCAAGCTCCTTCAAGTTTTTATCATAATTTATAAAGCCCAATTAAATTCTCATATGAAAACAAGTTTTAATATAAGCCTCCTATTGTGAGCAGGTTTATAACTCTTCGTAAAATTATTTTCAATTTTGACAGCAACTAGTAGTGTGTACTCACATCTTGTGATGGTCCACTCTTTGACAGCTTTAGGCTGAGGAGGAAGTGACATCAGATCAAGACGGAAGACCCCGCCCAGCACAGAGTATGCTCGGAGATCAACAACATCATCGTCCTCTTCAAAATCTTCCCACTCTGGAGGTTCTGTAGAATAAGACATAAATTAAACATCAGTATATTACCCATCTCATGCAGAATGAAAAAAAATTTGAAAAAATGATTATCAGCCCAGGTCAAATTTACCCGTTATGAGGATTTCTGATAGGCCTTATTTTTACACTGGTAATGATGCTTGTATCTCATTTATGATTTTTGATAAATGATGATATCATATTAGAAATTCTATTGTTGTAATCTCTACTCTCAACACAACCTTATACTGATGTCCATGAAACCAGCCACATCTCATGAGTAATGATTGTAAAACAAAATATTGGATATCATGATCGTTCATGACATAATATTTTACATCTCTAAGCTAGAGCATGTCATAGACACCTATTTGCCGAATATAAAACTAAATCACAGACCAAACATGATTCCTTTAATAGCATTGTTCAAGAAGTCACGTCATCATGATGAACTGTTGCCATAAGGTCGCGCATGAAAAGTAAGCTTCCCTAGCAATAAGATCATCGTTAGCAATAAGATCATCGTACGCCAACGTGGTATGCTTTTTTTTGTAGAGTCTAAGAGTTTTGAAAATCTAGGCCCTCAATAGTTCTCTCATTTTAAAATAAAAGTTAGTCTCACCTGGAGTTTTTGGATCCTCAAAGTCCTCCTCTTCTACCTCGGGCTCCTCTTTCTTCTCCTCTTCCTCCTCCTTCTCCTCATCTTCTCCGGCGTCCATCTTGTGTAGCTGCGCCATCAGGTCCTGAGAGAGAGAGATCATTCAGCAATAAATGGGAGGAAACATCATCAATCATGAATGTATATCAGTCTTCTCTCAAACTTGACTACCAGGTTCAAGGATTTTGTATAGGTAAGATGAAGTTTACCTTCTGGCTATCTATAATGGGAAATCAGATGGTACAGTGTACAAGTCTCAACTGGAGGTTCTAAGTTTGAATCCGGCTGAAGGTGATTTTACAATTGCTCCTGTTACTCTTGACCCCCAAAGTTGGAATTGGTTTATTACATATTACTCAATAGACGTTCAGTATGTTGAATTGAGGTGCTATGTTAGTCCAAATTGCTTGACTAAGGACCATTCTGTTTGTTTAAGGGGATGAATGTTTCCGGGTGAGATGAAAATGTTCCTACCTCCACTAGTAATGGTTAATGGAAAATCCCTGAAGCTTTACTAGTAAAGTGTGCAAATTCTCACTACAGCCAGGTTCGAATCCTGCTGGAGTTGATTACACAATACTTGTGTGTATAAAAGCGTTTACCATTATCTCATTACTTTTGATGCAGTAAGCTTGTGGTTTGAATTTGCAACCAGTTCTCAAATGATGATAGGCCCTCAAATGATTTTGTTCATTTTTTCCCCTTAAAGCAAGGTAATTTTGCTCATTATTTTGAAACCAACCAAACTCTGGACATTCATTAATAGATTGTTCTAATCAAATGATTTCATAAGTCATCTCCAGGATAGCAAGCAAGCATTTATCAATTTGGATTTCTGATGACCTTGTGCTCTTGAAGTCAACCTTTTAATAACAGGAAAGATCCTGAGAAAAATTACAAAATTCAATGTAAAGATTATAACTATTGGTCATATGAATTACCAAATCAAGAATAACAGAGGTTATTTAAAACCTGTCAGTAGCCTGCAAATGTTAAGTTAAACCCTGAACTTGTGCTGTTTCTGCTCAACAATGTCTGAGATGCTAGCTGAGAGACAACTGATTTTAACTGGTTCTCACCTCTGTGTCCTCCCGGTCTCCTCCCTCCTCCCCATCTCCTTCCTCTCCCTCTTTCTTCTCCCCTTCTTCCTCCTCTACTTTCTCTTCCTTCACCTCCTCCGGCTCTGGAGCCACTTCTGAATGAAAAGAGAAGAGCTGATGAATGACTTCTGAATAACTTCTCAATGAATGATTGAATGAATGGCTTCTGAATGAATGAATGAATGAATGAACCAACTTTGACAAAAATACAAGCATACAGATGAAGAAGTCTACAGCATTCATTCATGATCAATTCTTCCCTAACGATATTGACATATCAATGATTAATCTAGCAATCAAAATTGTCTTTTCCTAATAATCAGAGTTGGCTAATCGAGCAAAGTCCATGCCATCAAGTGACCAAATAATTCTTACATACCTTCCTTCTTCTTGATGCGAGGAAGGAAAGTTTTGCTGTACATGGAGTAGTGGTCGTATTTTGTGATGAGAACTCGAACTGCACAATCTGAGAGGGCCAGAATTCTTGGGATGTCAAAGGTCACCCCTACCTCAGCAAATTCATAGTTCTTGACTCTGCAATTGAAAAAGATTACTCCAATTAATTCATTACTCAATAACAAATTAATTCATTACTCAATTACAAATTAATTCATTACTCAATTGCAAATTATTTCATTACTCAATTGAATATTAATTCATTACTTAATTACAAACTAATATAGCAATGTGTCTCTGATAACTGCCCTTTCCCAGTTTATTCCCTTTTTTATACTGAGTTATGGTTGCTGTGAACTAGCTACTGGTTTTAAACTAATCGTGTATAAAATGACTCCAAGGTTATTTCCATACTTATTACCATTCATGAGCTTGGATTCCTTAACAACAACCTCTCTTGGATTGTTTGATACAAATCAGTTTAGTAATGGGAGGACAAAACAAACCGACCTCAGGTTCTTCCTGAAGTTTTGCTGTAAAATTTTTGGAACAGCCTTATCAGATACAAAATTTTTTAAAAATAAATTTTTGAACAGCTTTCTCAAATGTCAAATCTCATATTAATCCTGTATGATTATATTATTGTTACTGTGTTGCACTTTCCATCCTAAACGGTTTTACACTGATTATAAGAGAAGGTCGTGAGTGAATGACTGAATGAAGCTACCTCGGGTTCTTGCTGATGTTTCCCCAGATGCAGAGTTTGATGTCCTGGTTCTTGTGAACAAACTGCAGATTGTACGAGGTGGGGTCCTGGAGATTGCTCGCCTCACATAGCACGTAGAAGCTGGCAATGTCCAACTTGCTCCTGATCACGTTCTGGATATCCTCGATAGTCTGGAAGGATACAACATTTAGATAGAGGTTTAGGTGAGTTGGCAATATTGGTTTTGACACTTTACATACAGGCTCTTGATTAATTGAAGACGGCTTTCCCTACAAGGTATAACTCACACCATTCTAGATCATTAGCTATTTTAAGACGTGTAGTGTTTGCCAATCTTTTTGGTGTGTAGCCTCTAGCCTACTTTGCCACACCTCAATAGTCCCTTCAGAAATTTTATGAAGGTAAAAGCTTAAGAGGAGGCTGCACTCAAACCTTAGATTTAGACACTCAACAGCGTGTGATGAACAAGTGATGGGAAAATTCCTTGTGGGGAAGATGAATAGAGGACAGCCTATATAGATGTGGATTTAACTTAGTTTATGAAATATTATTTTATGAATAATGAAATGATTTTCAAAATATCAATTTCTTGTTGTTACATTTGCCTATAGATACGCTGAGTGAGGACCCAGACTATTTTAAAGGATCCTATCTTTTCACAGCCATGAATAAAGGTTAATATTTGTGGCATCTTAAGCTAGTGGTGATGGAATTTGCAAATTGGCTAATCGGAATGATTTTACCCTATTTAATTCAGCAGAGAAACTGTTAAACTATTGAATAAAATGTGTAAAAGATACTTAAAATCACTCCTGTTGATGATACATTTTATGACTGCTTCTTTCCATTTCAAATATTACTGTGAAATTATTGACTCTTAACAACCTTCCCATTGGAATGAACACAACAAGAAGGTGTCACAACCTTAGTTAGAGAAAATAATTACCTAGACCTTATTTAGTGAGAAGTAAACCTGACTAAGATCTTGTAGACTCCTGCATGATGTCTTGCCCTGTAATAGAATGAGAGTCATGCTTTATGCTACACCATACAACTTGTACATACTGTTTTGTGTTGAGCTAGCTCCCCTTCTGTTATCTCCTCTGTTGGTGTGTCCGACATCACATACTCAAGTTCAGAAATCAGCTGTGGAAATAAACCAGAGTTACAGGTGCTTTGTATATTTATTGATTGTAGAGTGATGACAAAATTGAATGTACAATGTTATATGTATTGATGTTTTTATTTGACTTCAGCATTACTATTACTTACTTATCAATGCTTTGACACTAAACATTACATTTATATAAGTCGATAATAAAAACATCTTACATAATTTTCATTTCATTTGCACATTAACAACATCACTACTGTCAATAAAAGTTTTGACAATGACAAAAAACAAGATGGACAAACATAACTGGTATCATAAATGTTGTCTCATCCAGAGCATTGAAAATAAGTAGATAGCTTGCCAAACATGAGAACAAATGATCTAACATTTGAGTGAAATCTGATGAAGATACATACAGCAAGATCAAGCTCTATATCTTTAAGGACTTGTTTGGGAGTGATGCGAGAGTTCTCCTCAATACGAAGGTTGATGTAGGTGTTGATCTCTCCTGGTATCGAGGGGTCGGGGGATCCATCACACCGCATGTACCTTGCCCACTGTCAAAAGAATATACACACAAAGAATATTGTCATCAGTGTTTGATACTGCTGGAAATTTTCCTGTCATGATGTTTAAGTACAAATGAATTAAAATTAATACTTATACACAAACCTTCTTAGAGCAGGGTTGATCACTTCAAGCTTAAGTTTTCCTGAGATGAGCGACATTGTATATTGAGTATATTGACAATGATTTTTCTTATATTGTAACATAAGTAATCATATCATTTCACAAACCTTTAACATAATTAGACAGAAGCTTTGAATTACTATGACTGTATGGATACTAAAAAGAAAATAAAACCCATCTACATCTTAAATATTATCTACCTTAGCTTTTTTGCGTCTTTCACTGTGCATATGCTGCAGATTGTTTCTGTTTCCTTGAAGAATTTCCTCCAGTTCAGCCATCTGGGCCTTGCGAATTTTCTTCTCCTGTAGATTATCAACATTATCAGCTCAAACCAACTTGGCATGTGTCCCTTCTCAGAATCAGCATCTATAGCATTATAACTCTACGTCATATCAGCTTAGAAGGAAATATCATATATATCAATTCAATTTGAATGTATAAAGGTAAAGAGATCATTTAGAAAATATTGATTAAAGATTATACATATATAAGAGAAAATCTCTATATAAGAGATATAAATAATGAAACTAGAATAGTTATGGTGCTTTTTTAAAAAGATTTGTTTTATTGATGACAAAGTATCCCATATAAAAAAGAAGTTAAGATAAAAACTTATAAAGATAACCTTTCATATGTTCTTTAAATGCTCGAACAAAAATGTTAAACTATATTCATAACAATGAACAAGGGAACATTGTTTTTTATTCGATTGAAAAGCATATATATGAATTATTTTTTTAAATTGCAAAAGTTTTATCCAAACTTGATGGTTTTTTGATAACTTTGCTTATACCTGATAATTTTTACAAACATCAACTTGAAACCTTACTAGCACTTAACGATACATGTGTGTAAGTCTTAGGAATTTCAACATTGAACACAGAACTTGCCTCATTTTCCAACTTCTTTCTTTCAGCTGCCTCTAGCTTTTCCTGTTGCTTCTTCTTTTTAGCCTCTAAAATGGCTTGTAGTCTTGCTTCCTCTAAAATAAAAAGGTATGAAATGTTTAGCAGAAATGTTTCCATCTTTCCCATGCCAATATATCGATTCATCTAAAACGTTCATGCACTCGTTCAACTATAACTAAAATCACTCTTTCGGATTTGGCCTAAAAGCTATTAATATGTTTGTTTCAATCTTTATGTATGCTCAAACCAGATAGCAATGATAGGAGCTTACATGAACAATAAACATTGAACGATATATTAGTAATATTACATTGTTACATCTGCTGATGGAATTAATATTGTTGAACCAAAAGATGTTTATCAAATACAAAGTGCCAATAGCAGATTAACCTCTCACCAATGGATGTTTTTATTTTATGGAAGCAAGTTTCATACCTTCCTCCTGTGCTTTCCTCTCTGCTTCCTCTCGTTTTAATTTCTCCTTCTCAGCTTTTGAAAGCTTCTTCTTTCCATCCTTCTTTGGAGGCTGATAAAAGGAGGGGAAATTATTCACATTTACTTTATATCCTCGTTAAGCTTTCATATCTTAGATACCACATTTCCTCTACTAAATCTCTTGTAACAAACCCAATTGAGGGTAAAGTTACTGATGAAACAAGCGCTGATTCCCTTATAAGTGATAATTTTTGTATGAAATAAAATGGAAAATATTTACAATATTTAACCTTTAAGGCACCATTAGCGAAAAGAGGTTAGAAACAAGATTTAAAACGATTTTCAGTCAAACTATCCTGGTTTATTACCTACGTTTAGTTTTGGGAGGGGAAGAGTTTATTTTGGCATGTTTTCTACAACCAAAAATGTGGAGAATGGGCACTTATTCAGAGAGGGTGCTTAGTATGGTGAATATGATATTCACTTTAGTTGAGGTCATATAAGCATTGTCTCCAAATAACTGCTTGGCCCAATAAAGCAAGAATGTCTGTTGTAATTAAGGGCTGAGATCTTTATTAGAGGACATGTGGTAGAAGTTCTTACCTTGTTGAAAATGCCGGTAATGGTCATTATCAAGTTCAAACTATGCCCTGGAGTCACACTTCTCCATTCATATGAAAAATATGAAACTTGTTTGACTCTTGTTTTTTTGTCACTGAGAAGGTAATTTATTAAATTTAATTTATGGGTCCTTTGACTAATGGATAAAAGTATCCAAAAATTCCTAACGATTCAAGGGACACCAAGCTTCAAGGTTCTCTAGAAGGGCAGCGGGATGCCTGGGATCAAACAAACATTTGTTAATCTTGATAAAGTAAAGCAGTGAATTCAGGGCATAATTTGAGAGCTCATGAGCAAATCAGGAGGGTAAAGCTTCCAAGATTGGTGACAGTTAATAATGTGTACACAACATTCTTACCTTTATCAAACATTTAATTCAATTCATCAACATTGTCATATACATGCGTAATTCTTGATATTTCATATTCATAAGAACACTGTAATATAGAAATTTAAATCTGATTTTACATTTTGATCTAATATTTCTTTAAGGTGATGGAACTGAAAGATAAAAATACTGATATATGTTAATAAATTTCTTTGTTTTTGTTTAGTTTGAAAATGACCATAATGATTCTCATCTTAAACTTCGCATTTAAATCATTTTATAATTTGTCTTATGAGTTTTACCTTTTTATGATTCAACAATATTTAAGCAAAACAACATTTCAAATACAACACACAGTCAATCAGGGTGAGACAAAAATAACATGCAGTGACTTATGCATAAGTTAAAGAGTATGACCTTTCCTAGAGTTAATATTAACAAAAAACATAACAAATAATAAATAATTTTAATTGAATATATTTACCAAATATTTTTCTAGTTTTGATGAATTGATTGTTTTAACTGTTGTCAATATATGAAATCTATTATTTGTTTACATACAATTTCATTACAATAATGAGTTCACATCAAAATTGACAGATCAATAGACCACATGACACTCTAGATGTTTTCATTATTAATAAAAGCATTGAATGAAGCAACAAATGAATAAATATTGACTCAAATTATATAGAAAACCTAACTTTTTTACATAAATTAATATCACACCTAACTCACTAAAAATTACTCAATTAAATCTATGATGATGATAATTTATCACACAAATCAAAGGCAAATTATGACATTATGGTAAAAATGCAAGAGTGCTTGAAAAAAACACTTGACCGCCACTCTGAGTTTAATTCCCAACTCCACACATTAGAATCACTCAATTACTGACCTCATCTGCCATGGTGTGTTGATAGTTTCTGATTTAATAGTCTCAAAAACTAAAAGTCCTGAATTGCATGCAACCAAACGAACATGATTAGTGCATTTGACAAAGTGAAATTTGACATCAAATCTATATATGCTAACTTATTTTCAATGATTAAGTGGACATGAATGTGATTCACGATGCACATGACATTATGACAAAGGTAAGAAAATAACCTAATCTAGAAATGCATTTTTTAAGTTTACAACAAACAGTCAATAAACATGGTAAATTCTAACTATATCTTTAACTTGTATGTCCTTCAACATACCCATGCTGCTACCCCTGATTGAAATAAATGTCAAAACTAAACTAGTTCAGCAAACTATAGATCTTTAGCATCAATATTTAATCGTTCATTTCATTTTCCAAATATCGGTACTAAACATTTGATTTGCTGAACTAGAAAATATCATGCCTAGATGATCATGTCTACTTCTCAATTCAATCTGAATGTTTCTATCTTCATGCCAAAACCAATTTAATTCTTCTGGCATGGTTTTACCTCATCTGATCCCTCTAGCGTTGAATATGATGATTCAGATTCCTATTACCAATATCACATATTATATGGTGAGTGAGTTGTTGTTTAGCGCTGTTTGGGTAGTTTTTCAGCCATTATTGGCGTGAAATGAATATGGTTAAAACTGATATCCCCAAAAGAAAATTGTAAAGACTGTCAAACAAATTATGCAAGGTGGGTTTGAAAGAATTCATTGGTACACCTATATCATACATACATAGTTATACCATATTTCCTTGAATACAACCCTGGTTCCCAAATATCACCCGAACTTCGAATTAAACTCTGTTATACCACAGATAAAACTTGACTTCAAAAAGAACCCTGGCCTCAAATAGAACCATGCCACTTATGGCTCTAAACAATTACTCACTCGCTCAAGTAGAATGCAGGTGTTAAGGGTCTCAACGAAATAGAACTCCGGGGTTAATTTCGAGGAAATACAGTTGGTGTGATTGATTTAACTCAGAGATTTCATTCAATTATTCATTAATTCTTTATCATGCTTTTTAATGATATATAATGGGACTGAAACATGATAATTTACAACTCAACATCATAATTTGAGATTTTCTTACATTTTTGGATGATCACAGTAATTCAATTTTAAATTGTTGAAACCATATATGAATAAAACAACTAAATAAATACAGTAAACAATTTGATAACATGAACACCTACTTTTTCACAATGATACAACTGAACTAATTTCAAAGGAATCGTTTCAACGTACCATTATTAACTGCACAGAGAAAGTCGAGTCAGTTCTAGTATCTCTAGTTTGTTGTCGGATAGCAACCAGTCTGGGCGGGAACTGACACATTTCCGTTCTATGTCGTAATGGATCATTGACCGTAATACTTTCATATTATATCTTTTATGTCTTGCTTTTGAGATATTATATATAAAAAATTACATTAGATAGCTATATTGATTTTTATTTTATTAGTTATAATGTTACAAGATTCACATACATGTCGTAAACATAGACCAATTTCATTTCCGTTCAGTGTACAAAAGTGTGATTGTAAAGCGAAATAGGATTTACAATCCATATAGGTTTCAATTACTTTTCTTTTTCAACTATTTCTTTTGATTAAACAACTTAAAAATAAACATATTTTTGTATACATTTTAATGCACTCGTCATATCATTGAGAGTATCAATTATTAAAAGAACTTTTGTAATCATTTTTCGTTTTAGAGTGCCGTTACGGAATTTTGTATTGTTTAGTTTTGCAGACAGCTTTTGTCATCGCTTGGCACATTGTGACTTGTCAGGAAAGGTAGTTCCCATTGCGGTTTCACAGTCCCGTTCAAATAACTCTTACACCTAGGATAAATTTCATTAAATGGTTTTCAGGATATCTGTATGCTAATTTTATTTCATTAGTTTGAAAGTAGTTTCTTAACGTACGATAGTGTCGATTACGTGACCTTTGTCGCATAGGTTAGTAAAAATTCAACAGTGGAATATGTCAACAGTCAAGATATCACCGATAAGTAAAAGGTCTTATGTATTTTAAACATTAATCTTATTCTCAAATGAAAACAATTTGTTGCTTTATGTTTTCATAATATATATGCAAATGTTTGTTGGCAAATCAAGAATGTGAATACACAAAAGTCATCTGCATGCTGTCAAAAGGATACAATGATTTTTGTACACCAGACCTGTTAGTAGATGCAGTGAATTTGTAAGACTGTGGTTTCAAGGACGGATCAATGTGAAGTATGATTTAGTCAAGGCTTTTGTAACCTTGTGTATAGTGTTTTCGAGCCCTTAAGACAAAAAGCGACACATGTAATAAATCAATTATCATTTACAGTTAATTCTTATGTAACCATTATTAACATTTGTTTTTCTTCTTGAATATGTTATTCAATGAAATATACCCTTGTTTATTGCAAGATAATCTCCGAACTTCGAAGAGGTAGATTTAACCACTACTTTTATGACATCCCCTCTTTTTAGTCCCTAAGATTTTGTGACATAGTCAAGGCATCTTAAGTTTTCAGGGTCTGTTTTCAAAAGAATATCATATTTAAGTATAAGCATATGTTTACTTATTGATATAACATCAGAACATCAACTTTTCTGATGCATTAATTTTATTTAAGCATGATAACATATAACACAGCAGTTGTTGATGTGTAATATTCATATTTATGTTCACATTTTTTAAAGTCTTAGACATACATTCCAAGACTTTGTACTGGTCTTGACAGAGTGAACCAAAATTTAACAATCTTATTTTATATTCAGGATCTTGTATTGTCAAAACCAACAATGTAAAATATAGTTAGAGTCATTGATCAATCCCCTATTACTATAAAACGTGAAAGGATTTTTGTCCCATATTGTTATCCTCAGTTATACCTTCAAACATTGAGCAGTTAGTAAATAAACTCAGATGGGCACAGGTCAACTTTGGCTCAAGTCTTGTCTTATAGCACAAGTTCAAAATCTGAAAGTGCATACTTCCAACTCAACTAGAACCTAAGTCTAGTATTCAAAGTCAACTTTCAAGTTAGGCGATTTCTTAAATCCAAAACACTATATGAAACAGTAACCTTAGATAATACTATGACTATAATTATAACATTTATGTAGATGAAGAATGTGTGAGCAATTCCAATGGAATAGATATATTAACAGACTTCCTGATGAACCAGTCTTAAATAAACCTCTATCATTTGACATCAGTGTGAGATAGTAAAGGATATTGTAACATAAAACAATTTAAGATCTTGAATTTAATGATCAAAATTCCAATAAAACATCAGCGAAACTTCAATTATGATGAATTTGTTAGCAATAAGTAATTCAAACTCTTTGTTGTTTTCTGTTGCAGACAAATATGAATTTTGGTACCATACAAGCCTGAATTATTACATTTTCGAGATGTCAGGATCACCACTTCGCCCAAAAGTAATACAGCTGTATAAAAATGTAAGAATGTCAATGATAGAATAAACAAAAATTCAATTATTGATCCATTGCAATAAAAAAATTTTTTTTTATCAATGAACTGTTACTCATGTTTGAACTTACCAATGAATGCAACTATTTAATAAAAATGCTGAAAATTTTTTATTCCTCATTTGAATATCATATCAACAGTTGGTATTTCGCACCTCTCAGCTCCAATACTTTGAAAGAAAATTTAAATTCGGTCTGCATCAATTACCTGACACATCAATTCAGTTTGATTTTCAGTCCTTATTCCTTGATTCATCTATTTCCAAATTGATTAACAGATCTATTTGTATACAATTATTAATGTATAAAGAAGGCAAAACCAAACTTTGTGATAACATCTACTTCATAAAATATTTGAATTAACATTCTTATTTTATTATTTTTATGGACTACTATATTTCCTATTTGGATAGAGTAAGATCATTGGATTTGGTATGTAAATAACATAACAATCACATGTCAATATGTCAAAGACTACATGTCATGAAATGCTGCCTCTAGCATGCTACATGTTAATGAAATCTAAATGTGTACATTGTAGATCAAAGATAACAAGACTATAGGTGTTTGTTCTCTTCATTTAACCGAATTGTCACAGCTCTATTGTTTTAATACAGTGGACACTTTCTTTGCAGACATTTTGTTTGTCTTTTCAGCTTTTGTATCTTGGCAGAGATTACCCAAAGGGTTACGACTACTTTCGAGGAAAATTGAAGAATGCTTTTATGAAGAATAAACATGTAACTGACGAAAGCCAAAAAGAAATTCTTTTGGCACGTGGAGAATATGTAGTTAAGGAACTTGAAGCCCTTTACATGCTCCGGAAATACAGGACTCTGAAAAAGCGGTACTACAGCGAATAATTAGCATCTTTCATTTATATTTTTATACGAGATGTTTATATAGCTTTTGCACGAATGAATGCTTTGAATGGGGTATGGGATTTATTATGTGACTTCAAATGGACGCAAACTGTGCCTTATAAACACTCACTCCACAGTACAGTTCCTTGTTAGAACTTTTGGTGATCAACTCATTATAGTTGGGAGGCCACAATCAAAAGCTCAGCTGGCCTACACTTAAAATATAAGCAATGAGCTTTCTTTAGACTTTACGTATGCAATTATGTTTTTTATGCAACATTGCAGTTAAAGTTTGTTTCCAATGCACTAGAAATTTGTCTTTATCTGTGGAAAGGGCCAATTGTTGAACTTTAAGTAAGTGCTGTTCACAAGGGGTGACTATTTCTAATAGTTGTTAAGTGGAAGGTTTGTTATTATTATTGTGTGAACAAAATTAGATGCAGAAGTCTTCTATAACTCATGGATCTCATGTTGATTTTTGTGAATATTGAATTTTTCTAGTCAAATTGATTATGCAATATGACTGTGTGAACAGTTAGGAGTGAAATTAACTTTCAAAACCACTGCTTAGAATTATTCTGGGAGTCAAGCTTTTCACCTTCTTAGATAGAATTTAAGAAAATACTAATTAATTTACAGAGAGATAAGAGAAATGGTATTTAATCTTGCCATAAAAAGGGTATTGTTATCTTCATTTGAATTAAAATAGTATTCTTTTGAATTTCTAATAATTCTTAAATGAAAACATAATTCTAAGTATAATAAAGTGTTTTATTTAAATTTCCATTTTGTTAGCCAACATTTAATGAATATAGTCCCATTTCTGTGTAAATTGTCTAATATCTAATGTACTATATGTGATGCAGTATTGAGTTGATAAATGGCATTGAACTTCAGAAATATATTAACTAACGTTCATATTTTTTTTACATGTTTGAATAAATCGTATGCACACTTATCATTATTTGTTGTTCTTATGCTGTTGTTTTGTTCGAATTGTAATATTATATTTTCACCTTAAGACTAAAGGTGCTCCATAATATCTCCTTTGCTGTCTAATCATCAGCAGTTTCTTTCATTGTAATTCCCCATAGAGGTAGTTCAAGTTATAAGTTCCTGTCTGCTGATCAGTCCTTTGACAGAAAACAATTGCAACACAAACAGAGAGACAGACAGGTTTATTCAGTATTGAAGGCCCAGTGGCCCAAAGTACATTGCAGTTGCATCATAACAGACTATGATCACGTGACATAGACAAAGGTTTCACTTGATATTTCAAAATGGACATGGCAACACAAACTCTGCCAATGAAACACTTCTTGCATGGAAAGAATACTTTTTTTAATGGAGGCTTATGCCCTGATTCAGTCTCCATATTACTTGACTGTGTCTCTAAGTTTATGGTGATCTTATATCGCATTTTACAGGGATTAAACAAGATGTTTTAACCATGAGGATCTCCTCCTTTTTGTCTTGCTGGGCGAGATTTGAGGCTTGAATCAGCGATATCACTATTTGTCCTTGGTTAAAGTGGGATTACAATGACCAGCACCAGAGGGACGTGTGTTATCAAAACATCAATCTTTAACATATATTGAAACTATTATCTATGGATACCATGCAAGATTTTAGTTGTCCACACTATTTGACCCTTTCAAACACCAGTCTTCAACCTCAAACATTGCCCAGAAAGCATGGTTCTAGGTATGAGCCGAAGTGCTGTGCCTGCATCATGCCTTGATTTGGGATAATTCTTATAGTTCCTCAAAACAAGCTTTATCGTCATTACAATACACAGGCGTCTTCTGGAGAATAGGGCCTATTACTGTTGGAAAATATGAAGAAAAACGACAGGCAAACTTACATTCTACTTTTTTTAATACTAGAATTCAATATATACTAACGTTGCTTATATATATATATATATATATATATTATTGTCATCTCCAGTGGCGGATCCAGGGGGGGGTTCAGGGTGTCCGGACCCCCCCCCCCCCCCTTTTGAAAATCAATTATAGATTCCAGTCAATAAAACTAATTGGATCCGCCACTGATCTCGTTGCGATCTCATGATTTCCCACTAGAAAATTTTGTGATAGTCAAAAAAAACGAACCGCAAAGGATTGTACAGTATATGGGGAACCATTTTCTTCTTGTCTCTAGATTTAATCCAACAACTTTTAACTATGCATAACCATAGGAGTTAAGTCTGTATTACAGAGCCATTGCCCTATCATATATTTTACGTACAAACCGTACATGTCTTTCGTCAGTGTTTGGAAAATCTCCAAAGAAATTATATTATCTTAATTACGACAAACACAAGTGGAGCTTGTAGCACAACACTCTGACTGTACATAAACAGACCTCTACACGAGTTTTTGTAGCTTCTTGATATCACTGTTGCTGTCTGTAGAATAGGATGATTAACGACCGGCAAAGTCATATTCTACTTTCGCTTTTACTATAGAAGCGCTATCAGTGCTCCTGTTCATCAACCCCCCTGATGGTTGAGGTATTTCTCAAGACTGATGTAGGTAAAACTTTTACGGAGAGAAATATATGGTTAAGTGTAAATATCTTCTATATATGTCAATAGGTGTGTTAACTAAGGGTGCGCGGTATTATCGGTATTATCGGTATATTGCAATACAGGAACAACACGATATGTACCGGTACACTTCACATCCAATATATCGGAGGTTTTAAAATTTATAATTTCCATGTAAAATTGCAGAGAAACTTAACAAAAACAAACGTAAACTGAAAGATGAAAACAAAGTGTGAACTCGCTAGGTGAAAATAGCACAGAGCACAAGGTCGACACCAATCACTAATTTATCTCTCTTTACAAAACAGTGGCCATTGATCACCGATATAATTGCTGATATTAAGTCAAGAGAGCATGGGGAAAAAACATGAAAATATATATTGCAATACGCTTCTCTGTATCGCAATACATTGCAATACGAAAATGAGTGATACCCATCCTTATTGTTAACGGATCCGATACCAACAATGTTGATGATAGACCTTGTTCAATGAGTGTCAAGGTAACGTTAACGTCAGACAGCATGACTGATTCGGGCTTGGGTCTGTGATTCCAGTGTCTGTGATGGTGTGGGGAGGAATCACCATGATGGCTAAGCATGATAACTAGCATATGGTTCAAGAAAGGGTCACTGGTGTGTGCTACCCTGACCACATCCTGGCACCGTTACATCTGCCCTTTGCTCAACGTGCAGGTCGACGTTCCATCTTTTAAAATGTTAATGTCCACGCCAATGCTCGTGTTGTGAATGACTACCTTAAGCGTCACCATATTGTTCATATGCCTTGCCCAGCCATGAGTCCTGACCTTTCCTCTGTATAGCATGTCGGGATCATGATCGGGAGACGTGTTCGTCTACGTCAACGTGAACCGACAGTACTGTAAGAATTGGCCATGGCGCTGCAAGAAGAGTTGGACAGATTGCCCCAAATCGTGATTAGATGTCGGAGGATTGGTGGGGCAATTACCCATTATCAAGCCAAAAATATAAAATAAAGTCAATTTTCACTTTTGATAGCGTATCTCTTTGCCAGTGGAATGGGTCGTCATATAATTCTCCCATATGACCTGTTCATGTTCATGTATAGGCAACTGGCCTCTTATTAACATACACTGGTACCTCTAATAAAAATAGCGGTGCATTTCCGCAGTTTTGCATTTTTCTGCATATCCCCTACTTTTTTTAAGAGCATATATGAAACAGCAAATGGTTTCTCTGAAATAGCTTTTCTACAAATGCGAACTTAAAGGAGGCACCTCACTGGTTTCTTTGTTTATTGTTCAAGGGAACGCGGTACTCTGCGTGTCTTGCAGGGAAAATCATCCTTCTTTATTGTTAAATGCTGAACGTTCACTTATTGGGCTACATCTATATTTTGTTAAATTGGATGATAGGTTTATACTTATATCAGATATAACATGACTCGGGGTCAAGTTATTACCTGTACTTTCAGTATTGGCCGAAGTCCCAGTAAAGACTAGGTCAAACACATCGTTTAGTCTAGACAATAGATTTCTTCATACTCTCAAAACGAGACATAAATAACGCTGAAGTATCCATTCTCACTTTTACTTGTATTAGCTAACGGGGAATGTTTCTGGTAGATGAATTCGGTCTTGTTTTAAAGACTCATACTCAAAGGTTCTTCAAACCGTTCCAAACTAAAAATGTCTATTTTTATCCTTTTTACAAAAAAGAAACGACCTTTGTTTATATTTTTGTTCAAACATTTGTGTATGTCAAACTCTCATAATGGTGTCAACTGTCATTATTTTATCAGATAGGAAGAATATCAACGATATTGTTCACTATTAACCACTAATGCCTATTACGATTTGTATTAGATTCATGTAATGTATATCATACTCAGTACATTCAGACAGAGGTCTAACTTAGATATAACCAAAGAAAAAACAAGGAAATCTGAAAGGATAACTATCTTTACATCTTATTTCATACAATATTCAAATGAAGGGAAGGTTAATTTGTAAAAGTTTACTTCCTTACGATCTCACATTTAATTATATTGAATTATGTCCATTGACATGTCATTGTTGATCCCAAAAGAAGTAGTTTCCTGTCTATCTTCAGCCAGATCTCGTCTTATTCATCAAGGAAAGGTTGTACTTAGGTAGTCTGTCATCCAGACCCTTTAGTTATACCTGGAAAAACGTAACTCGAGTCCCAGACCAGGTTTCTTCTTTCAGTATCGGCAGGTTTTCCACTCAAGACTAAATCGGTAGCCACGGTATCGGGGCAAGAGCCGCTTTGTCTTATCAAGAACAGACACATGGCTGAGCTATCCATTCTCACTTCTTTTTACTTTTTAGCAAACGAGGATAATTCCTGTTTTATCACAGTTCCTGCTTGTTTTGAATCACGTACCCTGAAGAATATTGAACCGCTTCCAAATAAAACATGTGGTACCAAATTAGCAATATCAAACAGGGCATTGTGTACTAGTATTAGCCTGACTCAAGAGCTAGACTTATGCATGTCTAGAAATAAATATAAAACATGTTTTAACAGTTTACAAAAGAAATAATTCAGTTTAAGAATGAAGAAAATATAGGTGTAAATAGTAATTTATGCAATTTAAAATGGTAATTAAAATATAACACAAAGTTCAGACTTTTTTCCCAAAAAATTTGAAGGAAGATGTTAAATGTAAATATAATTATAGGTTCACCACGTATTGATTAATACTAACTTAACAGGTAGCAATCTAGACTTAAGAAAACAATTTTACAAGTGTTTTCCTTTTAATTGCTTTCTAATGATTCAAGTATTTTGAAGATAATCGATTTTCATAATAATGATATCGAGTTGTCTGATTTTTTGCAATACCTACATCATGGTCGAAATATCATGTAGACTACCGGAAAGTAATTGGTTATAATCACCAGGAAACCGTGTAAACGATATTCAGTACCTGCTGTATAAGAAGTCCATTCACCTTTCACATACAGGGACATATGCTATCATTCATGCATCAAACGCATTGCTCACTGACATTGATATGTAAAATTACACAACACGTGCATGTAATATCAGAGACAGTGAGGCTAATGAATAGTCTGGACATAACGCCAGAGAATACCACGGTCTGATAACGCTCGTCCTTTGAAGCAGGGGAGCTGACGAGGGATTTATCGGATGTTGGTGCCATCGCTCCTGCAAACTCATCTGTAGATTTGCATGAGATCTCCAAACTATTTTAATAAGTTTCAATTTATAAACCATCAAGCTATTTAAGTAAAGTCTTGAACAAAGCCCTCACATAATTTCAACAGGTGCACATGCTACGAAAATGCATAACATGTCCACCTCATCAAGGTTGATATTGTCGTAGAGACTGTGAGAAGGTCTAGGGAAGTGATCATCTATAGGCCACTTGGGTTGGAGTATGCAGTTCCTCTAGACTGTAACTGAGTTGAATATATATTGCGAGAAATAGATTTTTGTGTGGAAAAAAGAATATTCTGACGGTGTTTTGATGCTTACACACACTAAAGTTGACATGCAATTTTACAAACTGAGTGAAAGATAATACCTTCACAGCATAACTGACAAATCGTTCCCATAAATGAATATGGACATCCTAATGGCCATTTCAGCATAATCCAGGTAACAGGGAAACAATATACTAAATAAGAACAGGCTAAGAGAGCCTGGGATCAATGGGTGAAATGTAATACATTTTGAGAGTGCATTTTAACATGCTAAATATGTGTTGAAATGTAGATCTTGCACAATATATAGATTTCATATCACAAGTCGTTTTGATTCCAATAAAATACAAAACGAAAGCTCCTAAGATAACGAATTTTACGGGGCAGATACTTAAACATTTATGGCCTGTTTGACGACAGTATTTAGGTTCATCAGTTGCAATGAATAAGGTTGTAATCATAAATATTGGGTCTACCTATCGTATCAACCTCTTAAACCAATCAAAATTGTCAAATTCATAATTTAAATCAATATTAAGCAAAATATATTTTTGTTTGGGTATCTTCTTCAAACCTGAGTTCTAAAGTCATGCGAGAGTTGAATTATCAATACTCTACTGGAAGACTGTGAGCCAGGCTGTAGGAAAGTTCAAAGCGTGTGGAGGACACACGCTGTACCGGCAGACTGTAGCGGAAGCGTCTCTGATGAGATGTACGATGCTCGACCAGAACAGCTGACTGAGCGTTATTAGTGCCAGGCACCGCTCGTATCATTGCCCTCTGATCTAGTGTACAGCTATACAAGACAGTACATGATACATATAAATGCCGGGACAAACAGGGGCTATTACTGAAAGCCTTGTAACTGAGAATCAACCGATCATAAAACATCTCTCGCAATATATCAATAACTACTATATAACATTTTTGATAGGCAATACACGACACGCGGTATACATGCACGACAGAGTCAAAATGTGGATTTTAATTATCTTTTTATTAACATCGTTATACATAGACTGACACAGATTTTCATGAAATACTATATTACCATATCACTTTCAAACAAATGTTTTACTTTTTATCATAACACCTGAATGGATTACATTCATGATATTAAAGTTTGCCTTGAATCTCATATATGGTAGAACAAACACTGGAACTCGCATTTTCTGAATCAACCCGATACCTGTGGCAAGAAGTGATGGTTTTAAAATATTACTGCAAATTGTCGATGCCCGTTGGAAAGCTGATTCTGGATGCTGCAACTCTGTGTTCAGATGCTGTCAATGATGTTTTCTATAGCTCGTTATGACATGCTTCGTAATCTTACTGGCCTAAGGTACTTTACATTCCTCGTAGTGACCCAGTAAGAGCACCGAGTCGCTGATCATTGGTTCCTTCTTCGATCTGAGCAGGCTATATTGTTTGATTTGGAGATAATGAGATACATACTGTCTTCCAACTTATCTCATGATTTGTCTCTATTTTTCACTTATCACAGTATAAGGTTACTGACATCAGATGAATTACATCGCTAGTATAGGTCATCAGTTTGTTTATTCAGATTATTGCATAGGCGAACATCTAGATTCCATGCTTTCAATGAATTAAACTTAGTCTCAAATGAAGGCACGTGTCCAATTAAGGGAATATTTCAGATGCTCCAACACAGGGTTCCCATAAATCCACTATCTTCGTTGTCGTAGACTCATGAAACGTGCATTACATCTTTGTTTTGAAGAGTGCTTTGAGACCCAGATCTGGTCCAACCGAAATTCTGTTGTTCATAAACATAATCTCTGGAAAAGCAAGTCTAGATTGGGAAATACACAATTAAGCCAACGTCCCTTAGGCTCCTTCAGTACATTTCATAAAATCGTCTTTTTACAACTTTTAGAATACAGTAAGGGATAGTCTACGAGTACTATCACAGAATATTAGGCCTGCATGAATAATGAGTATACTTTTGATGTCGAAACAACCTTAAAGATAAAGGGTTATTCCATGGCACACAGGTGATCATAAACGTCGGAAAACGTTACTAGAAGTGGTTTATCTTCCAAAATGTCCACGGCCTGTCTAGATTGATGAAAGCTGAGTTTCACTGACGAGTTATTCCAGACGCTCGTTGAAAGCATTGTGGTGTGAGTGATTCTCCCCGTCTTCTGAATTGCTTGAAATGTGTTCTTCAGTGTACCTTTGGTCTGAGTGTGCTCTCTTTCATTCTAATACCACCAGAGATACAGAACACAGACGCTCTTCGGTGGTCTCCTCGGCAATCCTTTCTGATGGCAGCATTGGAAAGAGCAATTTCTAGTTTAGTCAACGATCATTTTGTTGCAGTTAATGTGACGTTAATGGTTTGGTGTTTAACTATTTATCAAACACGACAGTATATACTACTCATTCTTCGAACGTTTAGATATGAGGATGTGCGACCAAGGGATCAGCATTTTTTCCAATCTTTTCATTGTTTTCAGATAGGTATTTTTATCTCATAAAACGTATATGGGGAAAATACATCTAGCAAACCAATGTTTACATCAGGGTAAATGGTAGGTCCTACATTAATTATTGACTAAAGTGACAAGGTATATAGATGGGATAAAATTGGTTAATTGAACAGGGCATTAGTGCTTTACCTTCTGTCTAACGTGTTTATTCGAGCATGCTATATTTGGTGCAAACACGACCGTATCAAATCAGAAACATATACATATATATATTTACAGCAAAAAAAGGTTAAGCTCCCCTGATTTTTCATAGAGGGGTGAAATTCATTGAAGTATGGTATGAACCTGAGAAAGAGAAGATAAGCAAAACAAATTTTGATTAAAAGAACAATCATTTGGTCATTTGGAAGGAAAGTTTTGTAACGGTATGATCACTAAAAATGCATTAAAACACAGATTGAAATTGAAATGGAATTTCATAAAAAAAAAGACATGGGTTTCAGTGTCGACAGTTCAAGGGTTGGTTTGTGCCACCCGATAAAAGTAGCATGAATAAAGTGGATCAGTGTGCAAGGAATCACAAAACATCAGTAACGTGTGCTGCCACCACGTGCCTTAATAACTGCAGCCACTCTTCTACCTCAACCAGGTTTCTTAATTGTTCCATTGCTATCCACAGCCACTCCTCGTGAAGAACTGCCTCCTGTTCCCTCAGGTTTTGTGGAGGAAAATTCGTTCTTTGTACCCGACGGGCCATGGTGTCCCGAACATGTTCGATTGGGTTCAAGTCAGGAGACATTGCTGGCCATGGATTCGTGTCACAGTATTATTTGCCAGATGATAGTTTACAGCACGTGAACGATGAGGTCGTGCATTGTCGTCCATGAAAAAGGGTCTTGTTGCAAGTCTGTGATCTTCGAAATGATCAATAATTATAGGATGCAGAACCTCCTGAATGTAGCGAGCGCCTGTGAGTGAACCTTGTATAGTCACCAAATCCAGTCTACAGTCGTAGGAGAAGCCTCCCAAAACCATAACGGACCCAGTCAGAACCAATCTATTTTTACTCTTCTTACTCTCTTTCTTATATACAAACTTCCCTCATGTGAGAATTCAATTCTATTTTTTTCATACATAGATACATATACCAATAACTAGTAAAACACTTGAATGAAATGACAAACGAACTCTGTTAAATCATTTAAGATTCCGAAAATTGTCTCCATATGTGAAATTTTCAAACTTTTTATTTTCTTTTATAAATTGTTGATTAGAAAAGTCAAGATTTAGACCATGCGTGTGACTTAACGTATGTAACGGGGTATTGTGAGTGGAAGCGATTCCAAAACATGGTTTTGTCCCTTTTGAAACCGTTTATATACTCAATAACCTCTACCGAATAAAAGCCCAACTTATTTATCTCACTGGGTCTGTGTGTATTCTAAAAACACAAACATGAGAAATCATCCAAAGATAAAGTTTCTTCTTGACTGGTAGCGTTATCTTTACGTTTGTAAAAACTGAATAGAGGGGAAACATCGGATGATAACACCTGTGCCAATGAATT
Organism: Phorcus lineatus; assembly: GCA_921293015.1. Classification (NCBI taxonomy): domain Eukaryota; kingdom Metazoa; phylum Mollusca; class Gastropoda; order Trochida; family Trochidae; genus Phorcus; species Phorcus lineatus. The sequence continues at coordinate 40,961,878 of OV121096.1, forward strand.
ACAGGTAGTTCAGTATATTCTTTTTAAGTGTACCATTTAAACTGTGCATGTCCTAAATAATATAGTTCGATCAGAGTTTTTGTTTGTTCCCATGGTTACATCAAAATACAGTCAACAGTATACATGAGTATATCATTTTTTTGTCAAAGGTATATATGTATATCAAGCAAGTTTCAAGCATCAATTAGCTGAGTTTGATCAGAGTTGTTATCAAGTCCTTATCTTATATCTTTAAAGATAAATTTTACCATTTCGGTAGCCTTAAGTGTCGGATTAAAATGCTTTGTTATAATACCCCATGACCCACATTGTAACTTAACATCACCAGTTTCCATTAACATCGAGGTTTTCGTTACGCTTGTCTGGTTCTTAAGGAAGAACGTTTTTCGATAACCCTCTTTATCATGTATATGTATTTATGAACGGTTATATGCATGTGGTTGGGTTACACCTTGATATTGGGCATAAGTAACAATTTTGGTACGGAAATAAGTTGTTTGGTCTTCAAGTAAGAATTTTAACTGCGTTTGGCGATTCCTTTTTTCTTAAACTGAATACACCTTTCATTTGCATCAGACTTGTTTTTTACTACAGCCTCGGGGCTTGGAGCGATGTTAACGATAACGTTTTTTTACTCGATGTCAACTTGTAAATTGTTATCGCATTCCTGTTTTCCGTTCCAGTTTCCGCTTATCTCATAGATGTCAGCGTTTCAGTGATATATGGATTTTCTTTGTAGCTTAAAGGTACTTAAAATTGACTGGAGATGAAAATGAGTTACCTAATTATTATCTATTTTTATGTTAAAATGTTCAGTTTAGGTTTCGTTGCGTTACTCTCTTTCACTTGAATTGTTCATAATAACCTATATCACCTACGTGTTAGATGACGTGATGATTAGAAATATTTTGATATATACTAATTCAACCATGATCCAAACGAAATTGAAATAATTATGATCTACAGCACATGTTCGTTACCGTCTAAGAGGATAATATATCGGCGGTGTCTAATTTTGCCTACAGTCATAAAAATATTATATCAATTTGTTAAAGACTACAGTTTAGGCCTTAATTTAGGGACCAGTCATTTATTACAGGGGGGGGGGGTGTGGGCCGGGGGTTTTCAGGGGAGGGTCAGAAAAAAAATATACAGCCACCAGGGGAGGGTCATGAAAAAAAAATACGAAAGGTTGGGGAGGGTCATTTTGAAATAGACAGTTATATAGACAGCAATTGAAAGTGGGGCTGAAACATTATCATAAAGCCTTATCAAATCAACAAAAAAAATCCAGAATATGAGCAAGACTGGTTTATATTCTTAAAAACACATGCTTATATAAAAAAGATCACCATGAATTCATTGCTCAAATCCTTGTTCTTTATTCTTGTAGAACAAAAGTAGAAAAGTAGTTCTGTTGGACTGAGAGTTTATACAAGCAGTTAACAGGTGTTTGCTATATTTTTATACAACAAAGATGCATATTTGATAACTAATAGACTCATAAAGTTAAAACATCTAGTCAAATTATTAATATCTGAATGATTATATTAATCGTTCTCAATGGTACAAAGTTATGAAACCGTAATACTTTAGCAGATGGCTTGATTGGTGCAAATTTGTTAATATAGCCATACTTATGAAAAATATCTAAATGCATATTCAGAAAAATAAATTCCAATGTTGATATTCCCAAAATTGGGAACATTTGCTATATTCATACTTAAGCTTCCATACATTTTGGGTTTCACACTTTATTTTTTAAATATTATGTAACATGTAACAAATGTAACATATGTAATTTATGTGAAACCTAGATGTGCCTTTATTATCCTTACTTTATGTACCTTCAAAATGCTATAGATTTCTTGTGCTACAAACTTAATGTAGACGGTTAAATTTGTTTTAATCAAACTCATACACAAACAGTTTAAACGTTATGAAATTTGATAATTTAATTCCTATAAAGTAAAGATTTGACATTTTACATTTTTTGGTCCTATACTCTGAAAGTGTTTGTAGATAGATTTTAAATAGTTGTTTTTTTGTTTAAAAGAAATTTTTATGTCAAGAGCTTATCTCCCAACCTGGTCCTTCCACGGTTTTATAAATTTATGAATTCATTGTTTAAAGTTTTCAGTGGAATAATGTGGGCAAGATATGTATTTTGATGGAATTTTTAACTAGTGCAATATCTTAGCTCTTTTTATCTCTGTTGAAAGTAAATTCAACAAAGAAGTTGATCATCCATAAAATAAATTCCTTCTCTTCCTCAGTGCTAACCTATTTTGCTATATAAAGATAAAAAAGACATTGTGATTTGAAATTTAAAAATAAATAAAAAATGAGCCTTAAAAGTAAGATAAAATTAAAGATAGAACTTACAGTATGTACTGATTTTAAAACACTATAGACCATTATCAGATATCATGTTAAACCCATCAATGGAATGGTAAATCTTGTTTTTTTCAACATTATTTGAAGCGTTACTTAAAGAAGTTTCTCTTTTGGAAATATCCAAAAAAAAAAAAAAATTGAATGTAGAACCGACCATAAATCTTCAAAAGACCAATTTCAAGAACTTTCGTAGATATGATTTGGGGGAGGGTCATGAAAAAAAACACGCTTGAATTGGAAGGGCCATGAAAAAAATTGCGACGAGTTGGGGAGGGCCACATTTTTATAGACAATCCAAAGAGCAAAAACCCCGGCCCATCCCCCCCTGTAATAAATGACCGGTCCCTTATATATTCTGTTACACTTCGCAAAAAGAAAACATCGGTTTACGGCGTAAAAGTAAGCAATGAATAAATTACTCTTATTTTGGTTTTATTTCCGGTGTGAATGAATCATGAACCTAAAAACACATATCACATAATCACAACTGAATTGGGATTTAATGAACCGTGAATCAAGCCTTGCCAAGTCTACGCCCATTGTAATTAACCTCGGTATGCCAGACAATCTGTGCAGCCTATATTTAGAACGAAGCTCATATAATCGAGTAGAGGGGCATCTTACAAGGGAGGTAACTCTAGGGTAGCTGTCAGATTCTGGCAAAATGGCGATGGGAAAGGGATACCGTGTATTTCACAAGCTTCCACCGGATCGTTCCACACCTTACAGTGTTTTAATGGACAGTAAATCAAAGGAAGATAGCTTGATGTTCGAATCGGATGCCGTTGTGGTCTTATGTAAGTCTCAGAAGTTCCTTAGGTGCCGACACGATTAGGCGACCAATGTGATTTATTCAAAGAAATGGGATCTAGACTTTATTTAGGGAAAGGTTATTCGGTTGGTGGTGGTTGCTTATGTTATTTATAGATTCTTTGTTTCGTTTGTTCTGCTACCTTTTAGTCCTAGACATAATGTCAAACTGCATAATTTTTTGTAAAATTTATTTTACAATATTACCAATTTATTCTTCAACTAACAGGTGCCCGTTATGGTCACAAGGCACTTTTACAAACACCAATCTTGATACCGTATACATTTACTGATTGATTGCAGACACTTTGTAGACAGCAGATGTTTGGTGTCTAGTTTCAGTAGCATGAATGATAGGTTACTTATATATATGCTATACTAGTATATATATACATTTATATAAGGTTGTTCAAGTAGTGATTATAAAGTTCATTTGGGACCAATGAACCTTTTTAGCTATGAATTTTTATATGCGTAATAGAAATTACATTTATAGAAATTTATGAAACTTTGAATCATTCCATGCCTTTAATTCTGTAGTCTTAAGAATATAATGATAGATAGACGAAATATCTCATTCATTTAACTAAAAAAATCTTAATGATAATGACAGGCATATCATCTGTGAGATATGTTACACAGTACTAGAAAACCAAATGTAAGGATGATCATAATATAATTTATTTTTATTGACTGTAATCAAATTCTATTAATTGTAGGTGATAAGTGATAGTAACAGCTTTACTTCAATATGCAGACACTTGTTCAATATTTAAAGATGTATCACATCATTTTGAGAAAGCCCCTAAATTTAAAGTTTTTCATGTAGAAAATATAATAAATATATTAATAGATGAAAAAAACAAAACAAACCCCACTTCATTAGTTCTTATTTAAAAAACAAACATAATTCAATATTTTAAAACATCTTTACTGAACTGGTTATTGCAGTCATTAGCATCTTCTATATTGATTTGATTCATAACATGATAACCCTATCCCAGTGTTGTCTTGAATATTATCCATGAATCTATATGGCTGTTTTTGTACTATCATTGAAATTAGGAAAATATCCCAATTTTGGCAATTTAGAGATAAAGATGCAAGTAAAAGGAAGATATTTGAACTTAGTTCAGGGTAGATGTTATTTTGTTTTTTATTCAATCCACATAAAAATTCATGAAACATGCTCTGTGTCATTTTAATTTCTTGCATGATATGCTGGTTATCCTCATATCTATACATTGTATAATAAATTAGCCAAACTCATATTCATCTGTTTTCTCTAACGCCATCTGGATAATTTTGAAAAGGTTTTTGTAAACCCAGTAACTGTAAATATTTTCATTCGGCTTAAAATTTTGAACCAAACCTGTATATTGTATATTTAAGCGGTATATTATAAACATTAATTTACCAAGTGTCAAAGTCTTTAAACAATACCTTGTATATATTATAGGAACTTCAATCATCTTAAATTACTGAAACAAGTATATCTGATTACCAATCATATTGTCGACCTTTGAATTGTTGTACTGGTAATTTGTTCTGAGCTGGCAGGAAGATGAATTCAATGTTTCCTTCAAATTCCTTATTTTCTATTGCTTGACAATGATAACTATCTGTGTAATTCAGAATACAAACTTTGCTATCATTGTTCAATTTCACCTTTTGAAATAACATAATTCTTTTCAATGCACAAATTATATGACATAAGTTAGCACTTGAAGATTGAAAGAGGACCAGTGAAGAGTTTCCAATTTTGCATGTCTAAATCATATATCAATAAATCAAATGTGAAGAATTAAATTTTGAAAATGACATTTACAATGGATGATATATTTGCTGGGATAAAAATTCCCTTCATTTCAGTGCCGAACGCACGGGTAAATTTCATAGGGCACGGATAAAAGTGAACTGCTGTGCCCTATGGGCATGTAAAAAAATCACTTAGAATCATGAAATTTAATTAGACTGTCAAAATCTTTGATTTTAAATCTTTCTGCAAGTTCTAAGAATGATTTTTCTTAGGCTGTGTTACCTATATAAATCGTTTGATTGACAAAATTTCAAACTTATTAATCTCTTTTAGTCGAAATCAAAACAAATATTTGTCAGAAATACGATCTTATGGATGGTGACAATAAACAAACTCGGGGAATTCTCCAGAGCTGGCCTCTACCAAAATACAGGAAATGGTTTGTGTGTGACAGGGGAAACAATCTCCAATATTTTGTAAGGTGTGTCTCCAGATTGGTTTCCCTTATGGAGGGATGGAAAGCCTACTGGTAATTACATCTTGATGCTTTTTCTACAGCGTCTGTACAAATTCTTTTTGTGCTGAATTTACAACAAATTCAGTAAATAAATTTTGCATCTTCATTGTTTTGATCCTATGATCCTGATCTCTGTTGGCACACTCAATTTTGTTCAGGACTCACACAAATTTTAAAGTGGGTGCCTTTCTATCTCTGATTTGTATTTGTACTTAATATCTTAATTAGTGAAAAAGGAAGCCCAAAGAGTCATCCTCTGAGTCTTAAGTAGTTATTTGTTTATGTTTATTGATGTCAAACCAAAGGAATCTTATTGCTGTCAAATCATCTTCTTATATAACATACGAGGGGAAGTCATTAAGTTCATATAGGTGAGAATTATTACACCCCTGTTTCGCAATTTGAAATCACACTTGCATAGTACAAGATATGGTAATGATGATGAACTCAAGGCAGCTACTGAGGCGTGGCTGAAGGACCAGTCAGAAGACTTCTACCGCAAGGGCATATACAGTCTCAAAGACAAAAGGGCAAAGTGCAACGAGGTCCAGGGAGATTATAAGAAAAATAAAATCAAAATCACAACCATTGGCTTCTCTTGTTATGTTTTATATCCACTTCTATGAACTTATTGACTAGTTTCAACCGATTTCAGGTGGTAATGTTTCCTATGGCCATGAGGTGTTATTTATAAATGTTATTCATGTTAAAACCTCCTGTATCTTGTGAGGAAACAGATAACATCAGGAAGTGTTCTACGTTTATCATTGTCGTTGTTTGATATTATCTTGGCAAAACAAATATGTATGATCCCTTTTCCCTTGTATCAGGAATTGTGAGGGGCCAGTTCTATGTTTATCATTGCCGTTGTTTCATATTATCTTGGCCAAACAAATAGGCATGATCCCTTTTTCCTGGTCATTAGTGCCGTTTGTAAAAACAGATCGGTCTCTCAACTAAAAGCATTTTGAAATAAGATAAAATATTATCCTGAAATTGTATCTTGTGAGATTCAATAAATCATTAAGCTGATATGTGCTTATGATTTACCAACTTTATTTGTGCTATGAATTAACAAGTTTTTCAACTTTGAGTTTACATTTATTATGACCGATTAAGATGATATTGATTATTAATTATTATTCAAAACATGAATTTCGTCAGCAGTTATTTTTGTGTATCATTATTTTTATTTATTATTTATTTTTATTTGTTTTTATTTGAAGACTTGTTAGAACATTTTACAACAATATCTATGAATGGTATTTATTCCACAGCCTCCGGAGAGACAGATCAGATCAGGAAGCAATACACGAAGGTGCTGGATGCTTATGGCTGCCTGGGGGTGCTCACAATCAATGCAGGTGAGGCTTCTGGGGGGTTAGGGGGGGGGGGAGGAGATAGGAGGAGGACTTATTCACTTAAGAGTGTAGGGCGGGATGCAGGGATCTGAATGAAGGTTTGGAGGACTAAGGGATGGAACTAGTTGCCTAGTAGGGTAGGGGTAACTGAGAGAGTGAAGGATGGTTGGAACTTAAGGGTGAGGGAAGAGAATTTGGAACTGTGGGTAAGGGGAGGTTTAGCCTAGGGAGAACATACCCAGTGGGGAGAGTTGGGATTAAAGAAAAAGAGGAGTTGGGGGGTAGAGGGGTAGAAGGATTAAGAGGGTGAGTTTCAGGTAAATGAGGATTTGGAGATGCTTGGCTATTTAAACTGATGATGGGATAGGATAGTTCTGAACTGAGAGATTGGTTATAAGGAGGGTAGTTGGAACATTGGTTTGGGGAGGGTAGTTGGAACATTGGTTTGGGGGAGGGTAGTTGGAACATTGGTTTGGGGGAGGGTAGTTGGAACATTGGTTTGGGGGAGGGTAGTTGGAACATTGGTTTGGGGGAGGGTAGTTGGAACATTGGTTTGGGGAGGGTAGTTGGAACATTGGTTTGGGGAAGGGTAGTTCGAGCATTGGTATGGGGGAGGCTTGAGGATCTGAGGGATGGGATGCAGCATACGGGTCTGGCATTGACTTAGAAAGCAGATGAAGTATGGGAAATGTTAAAGGGCACCTGCTGTCAGAGAAGCATGTTTTGTGAAAGCATTATCAGTTTCCTGAAGGTATGCTAGTGTCTACAGGTGCTTGTTTTCAGTTTCTGAGTGAACTACATTTGTGTGTTGGTCAACTATTTGTGTCAGCTTGCCCATGGCAGATTATTTCTTCTGTTTAGCTTGGAAGAAAAAATGATTGTAAAGTAAACAAAAATCTTTCAAAAGCTCTGTCATAGTCTATCAGTTGTTAGTGGTCTATGTAAGAGATAAGCAAGACAAATGAAAAAGGTGTTGGCACTGGCCCTGTGTTGAGGAAAATTTATGAAATAAATAGTCACTAATTCATTTTTATTAATTCATATGTAAATATCTCAGAGGTTATAATGTCAATTCCTATTTATGTCAACTACTATGTTAACATTATTCTAACGGCTTCAACTTCAAAGAAATCCATGACCAAACAACAGGAACAATGGCCTTTTGTCTTTTAGCAATCAACTTCTACATTAAAACAAAGGGCGTAAATGTCAAACGTCATATGTTGTTATTATTTGATTAATTTTGTGTGTGCATTAATGATATAATTTGAGATATTGGAATACCAAGGTTAATTTCCTTTCCAGTGCTTCAAAATGAAACTTGTGATGTCAGTGCAACAACCCTTTCATATCTAACAGTGGAGAAAATAATTCATTGTCAATGCTGGCCAAACTCCTTTTAAAATTTCAACTGGCAATATTATTATTGGGATGTTTTTCACAAAAATCCAAGGTTGAGATTGTGGGTATTTCAGGCTTGTTTTTATAAACCTTATTTACCCTATATGATCATTCCATTTCTCATCTGTAATTCATTTCCTCCATACTCCCAGAGATAAATAAATATTTGTACTAAACAACTCAATTTAGACCTGGTGAAAAGGTCAAGATATACTTTTCTTCAAGGCTCAGATAGGTTCATATGATTCCAACATTTTGGTAACATATGCTACTGTTGATAGGAGAGTTATTTTTAGGTTTGACCAGGTTACTTATTTTTATCTATTTCATTTAGTAAATGATTGGTTTACATTAATAAAATGTGTGAAATTAATTAACACTTATCTGTTGCTTGAATTGGTAATTTAACTCTAGCAGTGTTTGTGTAACTGCAGTGGCATTTGTTTAAGGCAGAAAAAAAGAAATTTGATATTTTCACAAGGTTCGTGGTGTGTACATTAACCATCGACCTGCTGAGTGAGTTATAGTCAGCTAGTCGGGTAAACCAGGATTCAAGGCCAAGTTGTTTGAATTTTGAATATCATCATAAAAAAAATTTAATTTAAGTTTTAATAGATATTGAAAAAAATTGCATCAGAGAGGTTAAAATCGTTTTCAAGAAATTTGTAGGTGACTGTAGGAAATTGCTGTAATATATATATATATATATATATTTTTTTTTCAGTATATCATATTTAGCTCTAAGTTGGTTTGATATTCATTTAGTGTGCATGTACAATAAGTAGAGCTTTTGGCTCCCCACACATAGAAAGTTAGACATTTCAGGGCTTTGGGTATTTATAAAATTTAGATTGTTAATCTGTTTTTCTAATTAGTTTAAGTAAAACTTAATACAAGTTGGATAGTACTCCACAAGTATAAGAGTCTAAGTGAACCTAGGTGAACCTTTTAAGAAATTGCAAAGCAATCTTTTAGTGAGGGCATATTCCCAAATGGAACAATCCAGAATTATACAAGGCTTAATTATGGAGAAAACTGGATTATAATTGCGTTTAACTGAAAGTGTAATTCATGATTCAGGAATTTTTTTTACAAGGGTACCAATATTATGGATTGATTTAAATCTAGGTTTAATACTTTTGATTTCAAATGTCTTTTTAAACAGCAATTCAAATCCGCTCATTTTCTTACACAATCAACTTTTCAAAATCCTTTCATAATCTTTTCTGAGATCATGTGTGAATCACCTATCAGCACTTGTCAAATCTACACGCAATCAAATGTTTCTATGACAATCTTAAGATGATGTTCTCCTTTCACAAAACTTCCTTTACTAAGATGAACCTTAACTCCCATGCTTAATCATTACACAGAGGCTCACTCAGTAACTTACCAAAATCTTTGCGAAAGTAATACATTCATGTTTATTTTCAAACTTGACAGATCCTTATTTTAACTGTTTCCTAGGCAACCAGAAGATCATGTACCTAGTGATGGTAACTGGCTGTCTCTCCGTGGGTAAGATTGTGGAATCAGAAGTGTTTAAGATCACCGGGGTGCAGTTTGTGTCGTTACGTAATGATCCGACAGACGAGGAGAGAATTATGGAGCTGCGCAAACTGCTGGCGTCGGGGACGTTTTACTTCAGCTGGTCTCAGAGTGGTGACCCCTGGGACCTCAGTCTGTGCGCACAGAAGAAGCTACAGGACAGCGAGACGGACAATAGATTCTTCTGGTGAGGAAAACACTTCTGTTCATTTAATTTTTTCACATGACATAGTGAATGCTTTATACTTTGTATTGAACATTTTTGTTCACTTTGTTTGTCTTTCCATTAAGTCTAATGTAGCCACTGATAAATTTAACCCTGACTCCTACATCAAATGCTCATAAAATTTGGAAGGGCCTATAAAAATTTAAGCTGTGGGTCTCAAGGATGCACAATTTATTTGTTTACTTATTGAGGGATGCACTAAAGTCTGCTTTGAGCCACAAGACCCTGTGGTAGCAAGTACCAAGGCTCAGCAGGTTATATTTGTAGATTTATCACTGGGTAGCGGGCAGTTTCAGGATGTTTAAACTTTAAGTCCCTATTTGAAATTTCTAAAGAGTGATTATGAATCATAATGTACATACCTATAATCCTACCCCCCACAGCTTCCTATTTAAGAATTATGAAAAGTTTAAGTATATCATATAATGTAAAAGTTCACTTGAAAACTGTAGGAACACTCCATATTTAAAGGAAATGGTTTATGCTGTTACTCATTTGCCCTTCAACCAGGAAGTCAAGGGTTCAAATCTTGTTCAGCCATGTGATGTAATGCTAATCTGACCTCACTGCAGTCACTCAAATACACATGTTGTGTGTATTCTATATGCATCTACCAGCTTTGTAAGGAAAGCTAAAAACTATTTAAAAAAACCAGTTTGACTCAGGCTTGCATTTACCATAACACTTCTCATTTACAAACTTACTTTTTAAAATTGGTCACCCCTAAGTTGAATTTAAACAATGGATATCAAACTCAACATAACTAACGCTATAACTCTATATCAGATTCCGACATGAAGAAAGCCACCCACCTTTTCCTGTAAATATGACAATAATTGTAAATAAAACCATAGTAAACCATGTGCTATGGAATATCTTCTTTGACCCTGAAGAAATACCACTTATTCTTTTGAGCCTATTTGCATTTAACAAGGTCTGTTATTTTCACTGTCACTCAATGTCAGAGAGATCTGTTTTCAAATGAGAAGGAATACATTAACATTTCATCCCCACATGATAGAGTGTTGAAGATGTCTTACATAGTTTCTGATGCAGACATAACTCATTGGCGTAGAGAAGCCCTTTAAACAGATCAAGAATGTACCCAGGTTCTATTACACATTGTCCTTAAAAAAATTTAAGAAAACAAAATCTGCCATTTATCATACACGTCAAACTTAATTAGAAGTTACCATTTTAGTTGTTTCAACTGTTTCAAATATGCATATATCACAATCATATAAAACTGTGAAATTATGCTGCTGTTAACTATCATATCTGCAAAATTAAAGTGTGATATTCCCTATCCAAATTTGCTCAATCTTTTTACAGGAAAGTCAAAATGAAAAACTACAGAGGCTTATTTGAAAACAATCTAAACAGATTATCATGTCAAAACTATTTACTAATTAGCTGCCTGCTGAAGAGCCATGTTCAGGTTAGTGTCAGGTGGGGGAAGTTGAAAAAGTGACCAGCAAATCTGTCATGCTTGTTGGATTATGGATACATAAGTGTCTAACTATGGCAGGGCATCTCTAAGTCTGAAATAGGGCAGGATGTTTTTTTCAAATCGCAAATCTCAGAGTCAATATAGACAAAAAGTATTTCTCACACAACATCAGATTTTAAAACTATCAGATTAATAGTTTTCTCTTGTTATGATTTTCTCATTGCACCCGATATAGAACCTGTCTATTGCATAAATAAGCTTCGAGACAAGAAAGTAACTCGGGGCTATTTTAGACGATAAGTCTGGTAGGATTTTTTTTAACCCATTTGAAGCAGACTAGCCCTTTATCCAACGGTAAAAGCACCATTTTTCTCCAATTTTCAAGAGACAAAATTTTGGGCAAAATCCTCAGTACACATTAGGTAACAACAAGGATTATTTTGAATAAGTTCTGTCCGATGGAGTGGGTCCCAACCCTGGAAAAACGTGACACAACATTTTCAAAATACCTCTGTGTCTTGTAGACATTTTCATCCTTCCCTTGAATAGATTCCAAATACGTAATTTTGGCTTTCACTTGATTTCCAATGTCCTGTTTACAGGAACCGGATGCTGCATGTCCATCTGAAGCGCTTCAGCATAGACTGCGGCCAGTGGCTACTCAAGATCATGTGTGGTGGTGTGGAGATCAGGACTATCTACGCTGCCCATCGCCAAGCCAAGGCCTGTCTCATAACCAGGCTCAGTTGTGAGAGAGCTGGAACTCGATTCAACGTCCGCGGCTCCAACGATGACGGCCATGTTGCCAACTTCTGTGAAACTGAACAGGTTTGAAAAAATGATTAAGTGCTTTTTGTGTTTGAGATATAATCATCAATTGCATCATTTCATCGCTGCTTTGAGATAAAACAAAAGATGGTAAACCAGTACCATGACAAACATGCAGGCTTAAATTCAGTTTCTCCTTGCATAAGAAAACTAGCCATGATAAGTTGCATTACACTGGTATATTTAAGCAAAAGCCACGCCACCCACCTCAACTGAAGCGTTAGAGAGTTTAGATAAGTTTGGTTTCTTACAAACCTAAGTTAATTGGAATTTCCTAACTAAATGTCTAAAAATAGTATTTGTTTCTATTAAATTTCAACACCAATAATGACTGAAAGTTTTCTCAAGCAGCGCTAAATAACAACTATTACTTTGCAGGTGATATTCATGGACAACCTGGTGTGTTCCTTCATACAGACTCGCGGGTCGGTGCCTCTCTTTTGGGAACAGACAGGCATTCAGGTACGTATTGTCCTGGTCCTTCTAGGGACTTAAAGGGCCACTGAGTATGTTGCTTGGGTCATAGATGTCAAACTTCATACATGCTGTTATTTCATTGAGATATAAATCTTTTTTTAAAATAAATATTAGCGTCTCAATGCTTGTCAGTTTAGTATAGTGACAAACAGGTTACAGTTGAGATTTGTGATAGAAAACTGGACAATGGACGTGCAAATGGCTGAAGCATAATTTCTGAAACTTATTTACAGCAGACACAACGACAAAAATAGGTTGATAGTGCTAAGTCGATCATTTAACTTACATCCACTTTATTTTGGCACAGAATTTTGACTTCTTAAAATTTAAATAACCGGTTTTCTTATTCAAATGAAAAGAAAGAAAGACATGAGCCAGTTATAGCTTCGATATGGTAAAAAATAGGACAGTACATGTCTTACAAAGTTTCACCGCTTGAGGATTTTGATAAGTTTGTCCAGTTATGATTAATGGATGAATTGTTTACCATTTGTTTTCAAAATCAAAACTGCAGTTACTGAATAAATCAAAGCCAACAGAGAGTAGTAAATCTTCTTAAATATGTCGTCGTATGTCTCTTACCAAGTAAACATTTATCTACCTGGCATAGATTTGATTATCCTTGTTTGTGTGGGCAGGTTGGAGCACACAAGATCCAATTCTCGCGAGGCTACGAAGCGGCGGCCCCGGCATTTGACCGCCACCTGCGAATGATCAAGCAGCAATATGGGGATCAGGTGCTTGTCAACCTCCTGGGGTGTAAAGAGGGGGAGAAGATGCTCAGCCAGGCCTACCAGGTACGTCTTGAAACCTCTCATAAACACCTTTCAATAAAAGTGTCAAAATTTATGAAAAAGGTATGTGTCATTAATGATTGAAAGAAACGCTAATATCTTAGTATGAATAACTTTACTTCTTTACATATTGATATGTATGCACATTTAAACATGTTTTACTTACTGAATTCATCGCTACTGAATTATTCTCTTTGTTCACTTTATAATAAGAATCTTTTCAAATTTGTCCTGTTGATAAATGTCTTTGAACGTATTTAGGGAAACTTTTTTGAAAACATCTTAGTCTTGACTTTGATCATGATATCAAGCTCCTTTAAATTGTGTATGATGTGACGTCACAATGAAAAAAAAAAATTATGCATATAGGGAATCGTATGAAAAATATGAACCCCAATATGATTGCCCTCGTAGGTAATAAATTAAACTTTTTTTAGAACCATCACAAGTCATCATCACACAACCAGGACACGCCCATCTTCAACTTCGACTATCACTCAGAAGTTCGGGGTAATCTGAAGAACATGGACAAACTGAAGAGCAGGATACTGAAACACATACACAGCTTTGAGTTCTTCTACAGTCAGGGGGGAGAGGTGAAGAAGTAAGTTGTAACTTTGCACTTTTGATCCTAATTTTTGAGAAGAAGTAAGCGCAACACTATATTTTAAATCTTAATCTTCGAGATTATTTGATCATCCTGGATGTTAAGATTTTCTGATTATTTATCCATCTCGTTTGAGAGACTACGGTTGAAAGATTTTTTATTAGTACAAATGGTACCACAATACCTAAGTTTAATGAATAATTGTAATCAGAATGAGGGTACTCAAATTTGTGCCAAATTCATATCAGCAAAAAGGATGCTAAAAAAGCTGCACACAAAACTACCTTAATGTATTAATCACCCTAGAAATAATTTCTAACTTATTGCCGATTTGTAATTTTCTGAAGTTTCTTGTTTATGATAATAGAATTATTCAGTCATGTTTCTCTAATAATGTAAACATATACCTTACTCGGAATTTGTCCATATGTTAGAATAAAAGATAAAATGTCAAAAAGCCCATACTAAGAAAGGAAGTATCAGTTTTGACAAATTTCTTTCAGGCAGCAGACGGGGACAATCCGGACCAACTGTGTGGACTGCTTAGACAGAACCAATGCAGTGCAGACTATGATTGGCATGGAGGTGAGACTCAGTGATCCCAGCCTTGCTGCTTTGTGTAGATTTATTCAGTATTTAGTCTCGAGGACTGACCTAAGAATAGCTCTATAGCATTTCAGTAGTTGTTGCTTTTTTTCAGTAAACGGCAGCAATGACCCGTGTGGTTTTAATGTCGATGTCGTCGACTGTTTGTCTACAAATGTTATGAGTGTTATATTATTAGAAAAAAACATGAGTATTTGGTCCAACCATTAAAAAGCCTGACTCAATAATTTTAATTCATCAGCAATCTTTACAGATTCAAATCTGGTAACCTTGACCTAATGAAGATACATGTCACTTGCTCTGTTTAGTTATCTCTTTGAAGAGAGCTTTAGTCAATCCTTGAATATTATCAGTCTTTGGTCTCTCTGCTCAGCACATTTACAAGAAGACATTTTAAACAATTAAAAGGCTCATGGCAGTGAAAGCAAGCCCAAGATAAGTGTCATCATGGAGTTGAAAGTTATCAAGTTAATGTTGCCATTAAGTCAAAACTCCTTGTCTTTCAGAAAAAGCCTGCTGACAGTTTATAATGAAACTCTCCCCCCTGTAGCTTCTGACCGTTTTTGAGTCCAGGAATAATTAGTTTGAGTATTATTCAGTTTATTCTCACCATTTTCTTCAGGTTTTGCCGAAGCAGTTGGAGAGTCTAGGACTGGCCAGCAAGACCCAGATGTTGTCGAGATTCCAGGAAGTTTATCGACAGATCTGGGGTCTTAATGGAGACCACGTCAGCAAGATCTACGCAGGAACAGGTGCCCTTGGGGGAGGAAGGGCAAAGGTATCCTACATTTCTTTAGTTCCAAATATTATCTATCAGACAACTTGAGTCCTAAATCTTGTGTAACAAAGTGTAGAATAATTAAGATCTTATTCTAATGCAATTGCACTTAGGTTTGCATTTTGCCCTTTTGGACTTTCAGACAATACCTTAAAGTGCTAATGACTCTTGAGTTCCTTTTTGTTATCAATTCTCTTATTGAATTCAATTTCAATCAGGAAAGCCTTGAGAAAGCCTGAAATGTTTTTCTTGTAATCCTGTACAAGATCTGTTAACACTTCAATATCAAAGATATTTTGGGGACCCGTTCCTCTGTTCATCTAGAATAAATAGCCCTTATATACAGCAAATGTGTTTTTGTTGTTTGATCTTTTTAACTCTAAAACATCTAATAACAAATCTACAGGTAGCAGACGCAGCAAGATCAGCAAATCGAGCAATCCAGAATAACTTCCTTGACAACAGTAAACAGGAAGCCATTGATGTCTTGTTGCTAGGCAGCTCGCTGTATGGAGAGCTTGCTGACAAGGCGAGAGCACTGCTCACCACCAGGTGTCTGCATGGTGAGTTGTCAGGGTGGTTGTCATGGTACCAAATACTTATAGGAATGTTTTGAGTGTTATTAGAAGACACAGGGTGATGTTATGGTCAAGCTCAAGCTTTCATGGGTTTGATTCTTGCAATAGCTTCAAATTTCTCGTCTATTAAGTAGTGGATATATAGATATGTACTTTTTGTGTGCAATTTTTCCTTTGCTTAAAAGTAGTTCCACTCAGTTGTGGCTAGTTTTAAGCAGAACAGATTGCTAGTTTTAGTTAATGTTCCATCCATTCATCGCTAGTTTAAGCAGTTCTACCCAATTATGGCTAGCTTAAAGCAGTACAACCCAGTTATGGCAAGTTAACGCTTATATTTGCAGGTTTCATGATAGTTAATATAATTAAGTTGCTTGCTTTCTTCCTTCAATGATACTCTTTATCAAAATGTAGGTGTAAATTTAAGAGCAAGGTTAACTGAGAATGTTTTGAACATAATGAACTAAAAATCTTAATAGTCCAGTGACTATCTCGAGTTATTTATGCATGTAAGGCAAAAATAATTCTTTTTTATTCCAGCTGCCCCTAGTATTCTGTGGGGCATGGTGCAACGCTACAAGGAGTACACAAAACCGACCTCCATCAGAGTTGGCGTCGGCACGTGGAATGTTAATGGTGGCAAACACTTCCGTAGCGTGGCATTCAAACATCAGTCAGTCAGTGATTGGCTCCTGGATCTGGCGAAGAATGCTAAACCAGGTGGGTTATCTCCCCTTTGGTTGATGGAAAATTGTATTACGGAAATATTTTAATTTGAGTTTTTGACTTCTTTGCTAAAGAAATTGATGATAAAGACATAATTCATCACTGCTGCTTTCAAAACTTCCTGAAATCAACTTTATGAGACATGTTTTTGAGAATTATGGTTTTTGATATTTTTTTACACATGCTAAAAGTTTCTAAATCTATTTCCTAGAATGTTTTTCATTTGGAAAGATACATAAAAATAATAAATGTTCATATGGTATTGTTGTGGTGGAGATGAAAAGATATTGTTAGTGTTAAATTTGCTTAAGTTAAATGTGAAACTTATGTTTATTATTCATTATGATTAACAGGGACAGTGGATGAGTCGGTGGACATAGAGAAACCAGTGGATGTGTTTGCCATCGGCTTCGAGGAAATCGTGGATCTGAATGCAAGCAACATCATGAGTGCAAGGTCAGCTATAAATGTTTTATCTGGAGAAGTAATTCAATAACTGTTGTCATGTTATTGAGGTAATGTTAAACTAAGCGCCAAAGAAATGTGAGACATTTAAGTTGTCTACGTAGTGAACTAAAGGGATATCCCACTTGCGAAATCTAATTTCAACCCCTTCAAATTATAGCTCAAATTTCATTACCATTTAAATGTCGCTTTCGCTTATCTACATAAGCAATTTCTTCTGGTTAATGTTCAACTTTCAGTATGTTTATTCATTACCTTTGGTTGTCTCAACTCCCCTTGTCAATATACCAAACAGACTGTCATGTAATGCATGTGTGGCAAGAAGAAAAAACCTATTCCTACTGGCTTTGACCAGAGGGAAATCTCTTTGGCTGAAAAGGTAGAGCGTCTGACTCTCGCCCGGAGGTCCTGGGTTCTCCCAATTACTTCGGTTACACATGTATTGAAAAGTGTTAAAACGATTTTAAGTATTTTTTTTACAGGTTTGACTCACTTTATGATACAGATGATAATGACAGCAAACGTCCTGTTCACAGTAAAACAAACGCACAGGAGTGGCAGAGAGAGTTGTTGAAGACCGTATCACGTGACCACAAGTACATACAGCTGACCCACATACAGCTGGTGGGCGTCGTCCTCTATGTCTTTATCCGACCACATCTCGCCCCCTTTGTCAGGTGAGCAGTGTATTCAACCAGCATCACTAAATTTGCCTGAATTGAATTGCTATTGGTTTATGTTTGTTTTTGATAAGCCAGTCAGTTAAATGCTTCTTAGTACAATCATCACTTCAATAATCTGCATTCGTGAAAAAAAGTGTATTGACAAACCAAAGACCGGAACAGGTCAACGTTATGAGGATCTATCATCTATGGCTTTGAATGTTCAGTGGTCAGACTTCATTAGGCCTATCTGTTCAGGCATGGTCATCTCTTCAGTGGTTCCTAACTAACTACTCAATATTGATAGACTGGGCTACGTAATGTTGATAATTAACCATCTGGTCATTGTCACACATGTGAACCATAATGTTATTAATCATAAAGTCTAACTCAATGAAAGCAAAAACGTTTTTATTTTCATTTCAATTCCGCAGGGACGTAGCAATTGACAAGGTGAAGACTGGCCTAGGTGGCGCTACAGGTAACAAAGGGGGCGTGGCCATCAGAATGTTGATCCATTCCACCTCTGTGTGTTTTGTGTGCGCTCATCTAGCAGCTGGCCAGTCCCAAGTGAACGATCGTAATGCTGACTTCAATGAAATTACACGCAAAATGGCATTTCCAATGGTAAGCATTGATTACTTTGAGTGATAATAAGTGTAGAGTTTGTTTGCAGTGCAGTTGATCATGCATTTATCATTAATCATCTACTTACAACTGTTGTATTGCTGCTTTTGTTGAAGTTCATTACTCTTGGAAATATATAACGTAAAGATTACTTTTATGAATATATAAATTTCACTTCCATAATTATGTAGTTGAATTAAGCAATGAAGTAGTGCCTGAGGATAAGGCATTTCTATTTGATTCAATTTCAATTTGGACATGATCGTTCATTATCAGATTGTAAATGATATAGAATTAAATAAACCTGTTCTTGTCTTTATGTTATTCATGATGTTATCCAAGTTCCAAGAGGAAATTTGTTTTTTTCCCGTAGAAAAATACATTGAACATATCCTGAATATTTTGAAACCCAAATAATCAAAAAGAAATTTCTTGTTTTACAGAATTACCCTACCTACATAATTTGTTGAATTGCAAGAATGTAGTGCATCTCTTATAATCCAGCTTTATTAAAGATGTAACCTCAGTTAACCAATAGACTAAGATCGAGTAAAAACTATTTTGATAGAATTCTTTGCTCGTTAAGCTTACCTGAAATCTTTCATTTACATTAAACAAAAGTTGCTATAGCTCCTCTTGTCTGTAAAATTTTGTGTGACAACCCTCATTGGTCATCTAAAACTGTGTTTAGGTGATGAAGTGATATGTCCTGTCAAATACGTTTTGAAGGTTAATTTTAAACAGTGCCCTGCCATCATCAAGTACAATCACAATTGTTTAACACCATAAACAGTAACGACAACTCTATGAAAACATAAATATGTGATGTCACAATGCTTTGACTTCTGAAATAGCTAATAAATCAACACTGGTTGATAAAAGTAAATAAAAATAACTTTTATCAACTCCAGTTTATATGTTTGATATCAGGAGACACTTTGGTAAGTTTTCTGTATAGCAGACTGCAAATTTGGTTTTGCCAAGACTGAGTATTCTCATTTATCTCGACTTGGACAGCAATGTCGGCTACTCATTGGCTAAAAGCGGTCACGTGCCGTAGGTATATTTTTCTATGTTAAACTGGGTCACGCGCAACCCTAGTAACAGAGACGACGTGCTGCCAAGAGTTATCTCCCTTGTCCCACTGTTAGGTAAACAAAGGCTACGCAACGCTTGTTTGTTGAAACCTTATTATTAGCTCAGTGTATTTTCCACTAATTGAAGTCATTCGCATTTCATTAATGGAACAAGTAATTTTTGTACAAAGGAAATGTTCGTGCGAAAATACCTTGACAAGTTACAAGACTTTCCATTGGCCTACCGGTTCATTAGCCCATAGCAAGGTTGCCCATCAGTGAGCTGAAGATTGGAATCGTGAACTAGCAAACCAATCTCTATACACATATTAGTCGAGGACATCGCCGACTTTTCATTCATATCAAACATTAAAACCAACCTAAGCATTATTTGGTGATGCCTGCATGTTCTATGCGTCCGACACGTTCATGCTCAATCGCATCTTTCACGACGGTCCGCCATGACAGTCAGGAATTTACGGCGATTTTAGCGCCGCTTCAAATTGAACGTTTCCAAGGTGGAACGTATATATGAGGTCACGTGACCAAACAATCAAAACTTAAAAAGCCCCGCAATATTCTTTATATTTATTCAAGTTCATAAGTCTGTAATTTCTGTCTAGTACCGCTGCACGGTACTAGACTATACTTTTCGTGCTCTAAACGGTCATACAAAAATCATATTTGTAAATTCATAAATAAAAGAATAACATTGACAAGATAAGCCGCCATTTTGACCCATCCAATCTTTCAAGCCATATTTAAAGCATAAAATAAGGGTCCTCGTCGAGATAAATATGTTACCATGTGTCCACGAGTTTGATATGGAGATATATCATGTGTCCGAGTTAAATATCAAACGAACTTCGTTCTCGTTTGATATTTAACTCGGACACATGATATATCTCCATATCAAACTCGTGGACACATGGTACTCGTTTGATATTTAACTCGGACACATGATATATCTCCATATCAAACTCGTGGACACATGGTAACTTATAATGGAACTCGAAAAAGACTAGAATCAACTGCCATACAGAGTTCCACCCCTGTATTCTAAGTAAAACATCCAATATCCAATATGGACACCCGAAATAGTCTGTACTACATCGCATGTTTATTTCTCTCCTCACAGGAAGTGTGTATGGTATGTATAACAGGGCATGTTTTGTTGAATGCGTTGTCTTGTCCACCATGTTTCATTTTTCATATCATGTGTTGATTCCTTGTCATGTAATCTGTTTTAAGGTATGGCTATTAACTGATATGTTATATTTGTTGATAGTCAACTGATTTTATGTCATCTTTAGCGTATTTCTTTTAAAAGCCCAACAGGAATTTTGTTGTTTTTATAAGACATAGGATAGGAGTTGTTGTATTCGTGTTTGTCCAATCAATTGAGAAATAGAGTAGCCTTGAAATCATGTATTTTACAATAAAGTTAAGTTTTGCCCTGAACTATTATGGTTAAAGCACGAGGCCAAACGCTGTTAATAATTGTTAACGTAAAACTGTCCTTTATTGCAAAATACATGATGGTTGAGGCTACTCGATTTCTTTTCTAGCATGTAGATTTTAATTTATGTAGGTTATATTTTAACCCAAATAAACGTAAAAGAAAAAGACAGAATTTGGCTGGGAATTGAAAATCCTCAACCAGGGCCATTGCTAGTGAGGTCCTTATGCTATTGAAAATCCTCTACCAGGGCCATTATTGTGGAATAAAGGATGAGCAGTGCCTTTGATCTTCACTAAAACAATGCTAGAAAGTACAAGAAATGATAAAGGAGAGGAAAGAACATTAACACAAGGCCCAGATTTTGAAACTGGACTTGTGCTAATAGAATTGTAAGCTGACATTAATGTTATATATTTACGTTAACCTTTTGAGAGCTTATAAGGTCAAGGCCTTTTATTTATGAAGAGAAATGATGAAGAAATCAGTTTTCCTGAAGCGATTAACCATTATTCATCATCCTGCATGTTGGCGGTTGTCCCATCTGTTTGTGCTACATACTAACATGCATGGTACCTCCATGTTTTATTAAAGCTATATTCTCCAGTCTTTATCTCCAAACATTATCTAGTCTTCTTTGAGCTCACAATAACTCAAGGCCAAAAATTAAATTTCTTACAGCCAATAAGTCTTCTTTGAGCTCACAATTACTCAAGGCCAAAAATATTAAATTTCTTATAGTCAATAATATGTCAAACAATGTTTAAAATATGACACTCAAGGCTATTTCAGCACAAAAAAGGATTTAACAATATATAGCCAGGATCTATGAGACAACGAAAATGTAAATTTGAAGGACAGAGTATGTGTTTTGTAGCAAATTAATGGTATATATATATTGTAGCAGTTTAGTTATATGTTGTGTGTTCTTAGATCAATATGAAATAGTTTAGGTATATGTTTTCTATTAGCTCATCTGAAAGGGACTCTCTTTGCCCCATAATCAGAAGACATTTCTTGTCTAAGATTTTTTCACATTTTTTTCTGGAGTTTGTTTTGATAAGTAGCTGTGTTAGAAGTAGGATGTGTGATATTTGTTGACTCTTGTTTAAAAAGAAGAATGTATCCCTTAAAACAAATTATTAAAGTAGTACAAATATTTATGGAAGGAACTTCTTTATTCTGAGATTTGCGACGTTTTGGTACGTTTTTATTATTCACACTTGACAAGGTACAAGAATCTGAATCGAAATGCAAATCTCAGAATAAAGAAGTTGTCATCCATAGATATTTTTACTTAGTTGTTTCCAACTTATGAAAGACATTAAAGTACATGTTAGCTAACTGAGTTAATTAAACATTTCTTACTAGCTTAATCATATAGGACATGAATCTGTCATAACTGGAAATAAAGGGTGGCCATTGACTAATGCTAAGGGTGCGTCAACATCAGATATTGAATTAATTTATGCCAAACCTTTAACAATGTCTAATTGGCAAGAGGGAATAATCCATGGCACCAACAGGCATTCCTTGGATGTTCTGGGAGGTGCAAGTGTAGGGTAAATATATCAACATGAGCAAGAAAGGGTTTTATGAAATTATTGCAGTAGACCATTGCCAGACAGGTTCTGTTCAGGAGTGTTTGAGAAACCGTGAATGATACACATAACCTTAATCAGCCAAACTAAATAAAATTAGATATTCAAGATAAATTGATGGACTGATATTCTAATATTCTGTGAAGAAACAAGAGATATAATATTTAGGTATATAGAGGTAATATGTCATGTTACAGGAGGGAAATGATTGATATTTAGAATCTCTTGTCATTTCATAAAGTAGGGAAAGATGCAAGTAAAAGCTTGATAAGTAAAAAAAAACCTGATAAGTAGAGACACTTTCACGATCACATTTATACTACAGAATTTGAATTCGATAAGTAAAATGTTTAAAAAGTAATAATATTTGGCATTGTCCAGTGGCATTATCTCTTGTTTGACAATATGATACGATCCATATCTTGACATCTCGTAACAACACAGTTGTATATGGTGCATGTCATGACACACTATTTTAAGAGATTTTTAATAAAAAAAGATTAACTTTTCACAAACACCTTTATTATAGGCAAAATAGATTTCAAAGTCCATGATGTAGATTGTATCAAGATACAGAAACTGTATAACGATAAGTATATCATCAGATTAAGTACCTCGATACTACATGTATCGTCACAACTCTTAGGACTATGAAGGTACTGTTTTACGTTACAGGGGCGCACAATAGAGAGTCACGACTACGTGTTCTGGTGTGGTGACTTCAACTACCGGATTGACATGGACATAGAACAGGTGAAGGATCTCATCCGCAGCGAGAACTGGCAGGCTCTACAGCACTACGATCAACTCAACGTGCAGCGCGAGGAGCAGAAGGTGAATTCTGAATTTTCTTATTTTCAAAAATCCTGATTTAAATAGTTTAAATTCTGGCATGTAATAACTTATCTGTGAAAAAGTCTGAATATTAGTCCAACAGTGTTGGTTTCTGAAGGATATTGACCAAATACTCATTCTTGATATTTATGGTGTAAGACCTATCACTGTAGATATATTGTTATACTAATGTTTCTCGAAGTGCACTCATGTTTTGATCTTCCTCAAAAGGCGTTTGTTGGCTACAACGAGGGAAAGACGAATTTTGCGCCGACGTACAAGTACGACCTGTTCAGTGACGACTACGACACCAGTGAGAAGTCTCGAACCCCCGCCTGGACTGACAGAGTGCTGTGGAGGAGAAAACATCTCCTGCGGGAAGAAGGTACATTATGTACATTAAAATTATAATTTTTTCTTATACAAATGTCAAGGAGGGAACCGTGAAATGGTTACATATTCAAACAGAGTTCCTAGGTCATTAGATTGCAACATAGTTTTAACTGCCGTGATTTAAGGTACATTTCCTGAAAGCAGTGTCAGATGCAAAATCACCTCCCATCCTCTATCTAGTTATACCCTTAGTCAGAAGTACATAGTGATATCAATGAATGTTTCTATCCTCCATTTGAAGACCTTTTTGTATGGTAATTGCAGAAATTGCTGTCATGATATATTTATGTTAACATTTCTTCTAAAGCACTTTGAGAGGTGCAGCAGGAACTAAGATGTATTATTGTATAATAATTTCTTTCTTAAAGAATTTGTCATTTATGAATTGATCCATTGAAACAGACTTGTCGATCAGGTTTCCTGGCTTGAGGCATTCAGTGAAGAGTCCTTGCTCGTTGATATTATAAGTTGTTGGCTATGCTGAGAAAAAATTTCTAGGATATTTCTTATGAACAGTAAACATGGATGACCCCAGCTGGAACCAGGGTAAACTGATCCTGTATGGTAAAGCAGAACTCAAGACATCTGACCACAGGTACGTGTTTAGTTATCTGTTTTAGCACGGGTTCTGTCATGCTCTGTCATGCCATTCAAGTATTTTCATTTTACCAGGTTTAACCCGACACTCGTACGAACCCTTAATTCATTCAAGACAAAGAAGGGGTCATGTGACCTTGTCTTTCATTTGTATTATTTCAACCAATCGTATCAAAGGTATGGAAGGGGCTGATTGCCTTTACTGAAAGTGACCGTGTATAGTCTATAACCTTTTGTCTCTTGTCTTTCAACTTCCACATTTTGAAGTAAACATAAGACAAACAAGGTATCAAGGTCACAAGACATTGACCCCTGCATATATTACTTATTGAAAGATGAATACATTGAGTATTGACTTGTTCCACCCAAAAAAGTTTGCCTTTCTATCAGTCTATCCAGATCATTTCTGGCTACATGACTTGAAAATTCTAATATCGATGTTCATGTGTGACGGTGTTTTGCCTTTTGTTGGTTATAACTTCAGGTTGCAAGCTTTTTTAAAAAAGTGACAAAAATAACCATATTTCATTAATATTTTGGGGGTTTTCAAACCGAAACTCTAATAAATGTTGTGCCTTTGATAGGTAAGAAGTAGTTGATGACAAACTTATGAGTTTTTTTACAAAAATGGATAATTTCCCTGATTTTTGGTATATACCAGAGCATAATTTGAAAGCTTTTCCGAAACAGCGTCAGGGTCTTTATAGCACCTGAAAATATTGTTTAAAGTAATGATGAAAGAACCAAACCACTCAATGATGTTCCAGACCAGTGTTAGCCCTGTTCGACATTGATCTGATGGAGGTCGATGAGGCACGGAAGGAACAAGTTTTGTCAGACGTCATCAGTCAGCAGGGCCCACCAGATGGCACTGTCATCGTCTCCCTGGCGTCTGGTGAAGAATTTGATGATGATACTATAGACCAGGCAGTCACAGCTTTCACTGAAGTCGGAGATGTCACGGTTGTCAGGTTGGTTTAACTACATCAATATTACATGCTGTTATGCATGTTCGGAATAAGTCCCGTAGGCCTAGCACTCAAACATATTTTCATCTTCTTTTCAGAAGGAAAAATCCCATCTTCTAAAAAGATTGTTTGGACATTGGATATCCTTAATTATATATTTCATGTCTCTGTGGCCCTTACTTAAAGGCCTAGAAAGCTGAAACAGTGTGTAAAGACTCTTCAGCTGATAGAAATTCATATTTATAGATTTGTTGACCCTTTTACCCCTTGGAAGGGCCACTCCCGTTAAACCTATTCTCATCTTCTTCTTCACAAGCAAAATGGGTAGAACCTTGTGTATAGACTCATCGGATGGCTTATTTTACAAACTGCTTTTTTAAATTTAATTTCTGTGTTTTCCTGTTGCCTTAGAAGTGTGATCATCAAAACATTACATTCATAGCAAGGAAGAAATCTAATATCACAAGAACTTGTTTTCTTTCAGATTTATAGATAATGAGCTCACTTATTTCATTGTCTCTCCCTTCAGGTTTGTGGGTATGGACATGTGGGTTATCTATCAGACTGGGGCCAGCGCTCTTCAGGCCCTGGACATGGATAAACAGGAGATCAATGGTCACAGTATCAGCGTACGGCTCCGCAACCCCGACTGGAAGCAGGTTATTGAGCACGAGATGAAACTGTGTGCCCTTAACGCCACTGCCCTCTACAACCAGTTCTGTGATAATCTGCTCGGGGACGACTTCAACATGCCTGCCATGGAATATGACATTGTGGACGGTGGGTTGTGTGAGATAGGTTTTGAATTCTCAGTAAATGATCTGTTAGTTTAAGAATCCTCACTCATTTAAAGAGAAAAATCTGAAACAAACTGTAAGAAATTGACTTCTTATATAGAATATGAGATGGAGAATGATGGTTGTATAAAAATCTTGTTTTGAATTTCAAGTAATTAAAAAACCCACTTTTAAATCATACATATCCTGCACCTCTTGTGCAACATGTTGCTTGGAAATGACTTAAAAAATTATATGGTTAAACATAAGATATGAATTCTAAGTACTTCAAAAACAATTTAATGAATCAAGCATGTCATGAATCAAGTCATTCAAGGGCATTAAGAAGATGCAGATATAAGAGAAGGAAGATTTTCTTAATAACTGCTCCTGTGGTGTGAACATACACCCTATTTTGGAGTAAATGTTTACCTGAAACTGTTTCTTCGATTTCTTCAAGTTCTTCTTATCATTCTTCTTTATTATTATTATTTGTACTTTGAAAAGGTTTTTACCAAGAAATGCTGTCTTTTCTTTTCTCGAATCTTTGGTTAAAAGATACCTTGATCATGAAATCAATATGAGATGGAGAGATTGAGTTATATAAAAAAGGGGGACTTGAAATCTAAGTTGATTACACCGGCTGATCCAGAGGAGGTTCCAAATATGCTACCCCTTGCATTCCCTCCAAACCAAAAAAGAAAACTATCTTGGATCTAATGTTAAGTTATTCAGAAAATCAGTTATCCTATCATATACTGTAGACTATGTTATTACCTAAGTTGATGTGGGCTTCTACTGTTTTCAGTTAGTTTTGGATTATTTCGTTAAAAAATGATATGGGATATTGTTTTCAGATTGTTATTGGATATTTAAATAAGTAACATATTAAATATCTGTATTATTGACACATATTTGATACATGATACTTGTTTTCTTCAGATGATCCAGACATGTTTGGAGGAGATGATGCTTCACTCCCTTCACCGCTTGCCCCTTTCTCCTCACGGGGAAATAGTCCGTCTTCCTCAGGTTAGTAAAGACTTGACCTTTGACCTGCTGGGACCTCTGTTGATGACATGTGCCTCTTTTCTCCTTGCTAGGTTTAACCCCCATTCTTTAGCACTACACTAATGTTGTCTTGAAGACTAACTGCATTTTGCATTTGATATCATTGTAATGTTATAGAGAACAACTTTTGACCGAAAACAGTAATTATATCCATTCATCAGTTTCCCCATTTCTTGAATATATCATCATTATCTCAGGTCATAGTGGCTTGAAATAATAAAACTATCCATTTTTATTCACCTCAAAACTATTTCACCTCTCCATCAAGAGGCCAAAAAGTATTGTCCATTTTCACTTCACCATAAAATATTCTGTTAAGGTCGGAACAGCCCAGCTGTAGAAGAGTCCCAAAATGAAATACCCGGCGGTCCTCCAGTTGGCCCCCCTGCGAGACCCTCACAAACACCTGCACGACCAACAGGCCCCCCACCCAGACCCTCAGCAGGCCCCGGGTTGGGCGCAGTGGCTGGAGGGGAGGGGCTCATTGCACCAGAACCAAGTGCTCGTCTGAGATGCTCGCCTTCACCAGAGGTAAGTCAGCATAAGTCTCAGATTTGTAATGAACTTTCTTCATTGTGAGATTATTATATGAAAATTGTCAAGTTGCTAAAAAGCATTAATTGGGGATCATCCAGAATTGTTTTTTAGATTTAGACTTTCAAAACTATCTGTCTCAAAAAACATGTAAATATTTTGATAAGGAAATGGAAGATGGACCTTCATGCTTGGTTGTCTTGCTTTTAGTATAAAGTTTGTGTGGAGTTGGATTAACAGATTTTGTCGTTGTACAATTCAAACTTTTTTGTAAAAATTTTAAATTCACCAAAAAAATAAAATTAGAATAAGTTTTGTTTTTTCTCTCTCAGACTTTTAACTTTGCTCTTTTGATTTATAGTTTTTAAAACACTTTTTTTGATGAAGGTGATTCAGTGTCAGATTAATAAAGGAACTTGGTTGATTGTTGTTCTTACTGAAAATTTATTCCTCCCCGACTAGATTAGATATGGTCATCCACAAAAATTACCATCTGTGAGATTTTAATCAAAATTTCAAGTGTGTCCTACTGATAGCTCCAGTGCAAA
Source organism: Phorcus lineatus (assembly GCA_921293015.1). NCBI lineage: Eukaryota > Metazoa > Mollusca > Gastropoda > Trochida > Trochidae > Phorcus > Phorcus lineatus. The sequence continues at coordinate 40,990,349 of OV121096.1, forward strand.
TGAAAATAGAAGATTTCTTTTGATACCAGTTATATGTATTAGAGACTTTGATATGCAAGTATTTTGACAACTTTAAGATTGAGTAGACTCGTTTATTTTCCAACACCAAAAAAAAAAGATTATATATATATAGAACGTAATTTTCTTTTGTACATAAAGTGTTAAGTGTTTCCTATCAGAAAATGATTTACATATTTTTGATGAATGAAAACTATTAATTACATCTGTTATCAAATTACAGTTGATTAGTTCCAACACACATTACTATTACTATTACTATTTCAATAATCAATTAATCCGTAATAAACCTAATTGCAGATGCCAAGGAAGCAGCCTCCTCAGAGACCAGGGGCGCCCCCTGCCAAGCCACCTCCCCCTCAAAGACCCCCAGGGGGACCCCCTCGACCAGCAGCCAATCAGGGACCTCCAGGTGAGATAATGAGTAGATAGGAATACATAGAGATTATTAGCTAATCAACAGGTTTTTCAGCAGTAATTAACTAATCAAGTCTCTTGATGAAACAGGTCACAAATCCAAACCATTAGAGAATTATAAGCCAATGAGAGCGGTTAGTATGAATATTTGCAAATCAAAACTCTGTAAGAGTGGTTATCAGCCAATATAAACCCTTAGAGAAAGCAAGAGCCAGTCAGTGCTTTTATTACAAGATTAGCAGTTTAAAAATGGTGACAAGGAAAGAAAATTATGATCAAATTATTATGTTTTGTATCCAGCAGTGATAATGATAAAAACACAGCACTAGAGTTAATGATAAACTTATGTGAAGTAAAATTATTTGTCAGTTAAGGTATACGAGTTAAAGTATGTTTATATCTGAAATGCCTTGTATTACATTTATTACACTATGGTTACTTGTGTAACATTGCATCAAACAGACATACTGGAGATCATATTCCATCTGTGTGTTTTAGACTCCAAGTGCTAATTTTAGAGATTATTCTTCCTCTATATTGATTATCGTATTTTTATATTAATATTGTATTGCTATTTAACAAACAGTGATTAACTCGGTGTATTCTTGACCTTTTGCTTTGAAAGTAAACATGACAACACTTTAAAAAATGAATTAATTAGTTTAAGATCCTTCTGGATGGCTAATGTACAGGAATCTTAACTCTGTCAGGCCATTTGCTAATGAAAGAGTTTAATGAAGTTCATCTTAATTTAAATGACTTTAAACAGTAATTCTGTCCATACAAACAATAATCCTTAACTCAATTTCTTTAATGACACAAAAGGAAAAGATGATTTAGTAATTCGTAACACTTGCAATCAAACCTTTTTTATGCAAAAGCTATTTTCTAAGTAACTGCAAACATTGTACATTCTGTTTAGTGAAGTAAGCCACAATTCACAATGATCATGTTTTGTTTGTTCAAAAATCTCATCTTACCCATGTTGAACAACCTTATATATAATCCTCTTTGGAATTCTAGTATCATCTAGTATCAAATCTTTTTTCCTCAGGTTCTCCCGGTCGTAATGTTGCTCCAAAAATACGCCAACCACTGCGACCGCCCCCATCTGCGAATTTGAAAGCGAAGAAAGGAGGGCGACCGGTGAGTTGTCAATGTGTTGAGATTCGTTAGATCGCCTCTAAGGTTGCCAAGGAGTGACTTAGAAGCGGGTGTGGAGAATCGGAGACTTTGCTGTGTGTTACCTTGTTGTTGTGAATTTAACAATCAGCTTGCCATGTTTGGGACTTGTGTTTGATTCTGAAGAACCTCAGTCTTCCCACACCCCTTCTGAGTTCTTGAAGGATGAAAACCTTGGCATGAGTTTCTTATTGTTGAATAGTGGGAGCCACGTTTAGTTGGAGAACTATCAAGACTTTTGTTAGGTCGAGAGAGTTGTTTTGTAATGTAGGAATACGTGTAAAATAAGCAACATAATGGGTTATGGTTGTTATTATTCTCTTCCTGTACAAAAACGGACCTCAGAGGTTTACAGTAAACAGGTTTTCTGTACGTTGGACCGAAGGCCAAAAGTTTAATAATTCTGAATGATAACGTATCTGTTAGTTTTTGGTCTCAAATATCAGTATTGCCTAATAATCTGAAATCCTGGGATCTCTAGAATAGTCATTATTCAACCACTGACTACTCCTGTATAATTTTCTGATATGCTAGTTATTCGTTTAAACCGGTCACTCAGAATGTTTTTAGGGCTGGTATTTAGTTTTGAACGTGGTCTCGCTCCGCTCCATCTCTAGATACCCTGGGTGTCTCTATTAACCTCGCATGCCTCCCTCTTCTAGATCTCCTCTATTGGTCTGCCTACCAACGTAACCCATCATTCACACGCCAGTAGCTTTGCCGAGGCTGAGAAGATGATAGGTAGCCTGATGGGCAGTAACCATGGTAACAGCGGTTTGCCGTCTCCGTTGATACCCAGCAACCAGCAATCAGCACAAAAACCAGGTGAGCTTGATTCATCGATAGTTTCATTCATTTCAACTTTTTAAATGTGAGGAGCAAGCTTATAAAAAGAATTGTTATCTCAATTCATTAAAATGATTACCACAGGAAAAAAATCTCATTAGTTTGAATTAAAAAAAAAATCTGTCTGTATATATTTTTATTATCATTTATTAATCTAATTGACTTGAAATGTAAACCATACAAATATCTATGTCTATATCTATATTACTGTAACATCATGAATGTGGTGACAATATGGTCTCGATATGTTACAGAGCAATCAACAACAATGGCTGCACCAAAACCAATTCCTCGCAGTCGGACATCTAATGAACTCAACTCTGAAGACACAGGAGCCAGTCAGGCTCCTCCAAAACCAATGCCGAGGTTTCGTAGCATGGAGAATCTGTCTATGGAAAAGTCGGACGATATGAGCCAGCCTGTACCAGCTCCTAGACCGCGACCTCGTAAAGATGTGACAAGCATGTCACCGACCGAGGATCAGAATGATCCATTTGTAGTCAGACCGCGACCTGCAAGCTCCGCGAACCGCCCAGTTCCTCCATTGCCAAGTGTCCCTCCTGCAGCATCATTACCTGCCAGAGTCATGTCTAGTCAGAGCAGTGCTCCTCCCACCGTTCCCTCCCGACCCAACTCCAGTATACTTGATGCTCCATTATCTGGGGACAAGCCATCGGAGCCAGACCCCTTTGACACAAGTGCAATATCCACCCCATTCCTCTCCCACGCCCCTCCCCCAGTACCCAGTAGACCTGTGAGCAAATCTCCACAACCCCCTACAGATTCTCCACCTTGCCCAATAATGACGCCCCCTCCCACGCCCCCTTCTTTAGACACATGCCCGGCAGGACTGGTCGGCAGAAACTCTCCATTGTATGGGTCAGACCAAGATTTCCCTTCAATACCACCCTGTCCAACAGATGATCCACCCTGCCCCACTGAACCACCTCCCTGCCCCACAGAAGCACCCCCTCCTCCTCCTACAGAAGCACCCCCTCCTCCTACAGAAGCACCCCCTCTCCCTCCCACAGAAGCACCCCCTCCCCCTCCCAGGTTAGACTCATTCCCACCCGAGGGTCAACCTGCAGATATGAATGGCATACAGGACTGTCCCCCTTCTATACCAACTTTGCCCCCATCAATGCCACCCCCAAACCTACCCCCACCTCCCATTCCTGTTCGTCCTGGCCCCCCAGACATTCCAGCTCCCACAGGCGTCCCACCCCCTGTTCCCAGCAGACCCCCAGTAGGTCCACCCATACCCCCCAGGCAGTGAGGAATCTGCCGTCTCTCTCACCAATTATTCCTGTAATCAGAACCCAAGCATGAGAGAAGTTATCTGCAACCACTTTGCTCTTGTACCACCATACCCCCTAGGCAGTGAGGAACCCTTACCTGAAATTGTATCTGCCTAAGGCAGTTATTTGCTGTACCAGGAACCTCACGAACTATGAGCAACAATTAGGCTTTGGTACAACCTTGAAATAGGGTAGCTGTCACATATGAACTCATCTGCCCCGTGTGACAATGAATACTTTTATCACATGAGAGATAGGTTGTCTACCACCTAAAACCAAGAGTCCCAGATAGCAGTTAAAGAAGGTATTTGTTTTTCAAATAATGTACAATCAAATAGGTTAATAACATTGGTTCTGAATGAGCAACTTCGTACTCTATAGACATTGAATAGGTGTGTTGTCAACTCAGTTTATCTAGAGAGGGGAACTGAGGTAGAAGTTGCGTCAAACTTTTTATTTAATGACTTGAGCTTGATCCAGTTAGGTATACCTCTTGGGTATGAATGGTATGAAGGATCTAGTTGTATATGTTGTCTAATAATCATCTGAGTTTAGTGATGCAGGTATTGATGAGGTCCATGTATTGTCTAATACTGAGGTACCATATCATGTGCCAAACGACCAACAGGCATTAGACCAATTCTGCTCAGTAGGGTAAACTGAAGAACTATTACTGACCATGACACAAGAAGACGGGATTATGTTCATTTCATCTGCAACAATTTGCACAAGTCTGATTTTTAGCCATGTCAGCACAACCCCACAACTTTACACTTAAATTCAGAAACATGATTGATTTATTCAGTAATATGAAAATTACAATTTTATTGAATGTAGAAATGGGAGCCCTTGAGATGTGTGATACTTCTAAATCTAGACTTTCTTTCATAGATATATCTAAATGTAATATGGTAAATTAGTGATGAAGATAGTACACTAAGAGAGACTGTTAGTGAGACTGTGACACTTCAAGAGGCATTATAACACTTATCTCCTCCATACCTCCCAATAGATAATCTGTATGATTTCACAATCGGATGTACACCTCATGATTATGTACTAAACTGATCCAGATGAGAAATACCATTCCAAGGTTGATATATATGGGGTACATTAGGGGTGTAATGATACGGGAAGGTTGTGATTCCATGGGTATCCTGATATGGAGGTTGCGATACAATACGTACCCCAATCCACTTACACAAATGGTATTTTCTCAAAATATTTTATCCAGTTCATGCGTGCGCTGTTTATTGATTGGGAATTACAACTTCCTAGTTCTTGAGAGGTTCTTGTTTATTTCATGAAGTAGTTTTTAAATTTCTAAAACCGTTTTTGAGCATTTAAAATTTATCAAAAGAGCATTTATTAATATTTCATGTATGACAATACACATCCTTTAAATCATTGTATTTTGTTGTGGCCCTTGTATCAGGATACAATACTTTGACGCCGTATCGGGATACAATACTTTGTCTGCGTATTGGGATGCGATACTTTGTCGCCGTATTGGGATAAATACTTTTTTGCAGCATTGGGATACAATACTTTGTCAACGTATTGGGATACAATGCTTTGTCAACGTATTGGGATATGATACTTTGTCAACGTATTGGGATACAATACTTTGTCGCCGTATTGTGATACAATACTTTGTCAACGTATTGGGATATGATACTTTGTCAACGTATTTGGATACGATAATTTGTCAACGTATTGGGATACAATACTTTGTCGACGTATTGTTACACGTCTAGTTACAGTGGCCACTGTTGAATAAAACCTAGGAGATGACCAGTTATAAAACTTAGGAGATGACCGGTTATGGAGTAAAGCCCAAACAAAAGCCCATAATCAGGGAAGCTTTTTGTTTGGGCAGGTTATTTCACATTCAGGCTTGGGAATAGGTTATACATATTCCACAGAAGATATCTTCACTTTTAACATAGATGTATTTTAACTGCAGCTATTTTATTTGTATGTCAACATTACAATGTCATTTGGATATTGCTACTTACAAGCTCATCAGGTCTGAAAGTCTATGGCACACGACATGCATCCATGTTCTTGATTTCAAATCAGTTGTGAAAAAGATATTATTTTCAACCAGTTTGAAACTTATCTTTGTCGGAGATGGATTATCAATGTTTTGACACCTCAAAGCCCTAATCTGATTTTAACATAGAAGGCGTGGTCACAAAGGTTTGTTTCAGTATTTCATAATTTGTCATGGAAACTTCCACTTATAACATCTAAGAATCTTTTTTTTTTTGATGGGGCATTTTTGTTAATTTGCAATGAAATTATTCCTCGACTTAGTTTAAGTTATGCAGTGAAAGGTAATTGGAATATTCTCTTAAGAATGCTTTGCTGGCATAATAGAGGAGTGAATCATTTTACTCATTTTATTTCATCCTTGTGTCTCTGCAACTGTGTATATTACTTTCTTTAAACTGTGATACAGCTTTTGTAGATAGTCTCATTAGATACTTTTATACAAAAGTTATTGTTTGTTCTGAAAATAACCAAGTTGATTTTGTGATGTTGAATGAAGTTGTAAAGTAAAACTGTTACACCAGAGTTAATTAGTGTTAGCGATCTTAATTAGACATACTCGTTATAGGGAGACTTGTAAGTCAGTACTAGGGCATTGGCCGTCGTGATGGAACCAGCCTTGATCTTGTGATTACCATTGAAACTGTTTTAGTAAATTCTACAGCAAAGTTTTGTTTTTGTTTGTGAAGAAATATAAGTCAATGAAGTTGAAACCTGGCTGACAAAATATTTGGCCAAAATAATATTGTCATGTTATATTATTAAACATGTTTTTTTTAATCTTTTTCTTAGAACAGTGCAGTATTTGATGGTTGTATAGATTAAAGATATTTAATGTTGTTTTTCTTAAGCATTTAAAGTTTTTCTTGTTTAACATGAAAGATGAACTTAGGGTTTGAACTTCAATATGAACTTGAAGAAGCTAACAGTTGAAGTGGGTTAAATTGCTACATTTGTATATTTACTGATTGTATCTCACTGTTTGTTATGCTAATATAAGCTTTACACCATCCTTGTGGATACTCATGACCTTCCAAGTTAACCTTTTACCTGCCAATGGTGAATGTAATAAGTGCTCGTAATATGTGCATTTGAGTGAATAACTTTCAATGGTGAATTTAATGAGGGGCTTCTGTAAGTGCTTGAATTTGCAATAGGTGATACGAATGGGTTATTAGGGTAGGAAGCTTCATTGTTACCTTGAATATTTGTTCGGATAATAAGTGATGCCTCCTTTAAAAAAACCTAAGTGACGGTGCAGTAGAGGGGCTTTTGCAATAGTGAAGCAGGTAAAAGGTTAATCTGTCTTGGTACTTCAAACTTGCCACTATATATTCTCAATACATCTTAAAAACCAGATCATGCATCATAGTTACCAAGAAGTTGTGAATTATGTCAAATTTACACTTTTAGGAATTGTCATCATCTTAAAATTTCATTAGTAAATTCTTAGGTTGTTCTGATGATTTTGAAAGAGCAGGAACATTCTTAAAGTAAATGTTTGATTCAAGCTTATGGTTCTTATCTGCAAGAATCAAGGTTAAGTTATGTTTCGGAAAAACAACAAATTTTGAATATTCTGGGACAAAATCATATGGTAGCTTTTCTGTATCTCACCTGCTTTGTAAACAAACATACACAACTTTCATATATATATATATATCTATATCTATACACACACTTACACCCTGTGCATAATAAAACTATACCTATGCTCAACATTACTGCCTGCTTCTAGGCTAGTGTGTCCAGATGTGTCCGTATGAAGAATACTATTGAGAAATTTGGATTAAAAATTTAAAATGTCAAACAAATGTTACTTTGAATGTTGGTTAATGTCATGGCTCCGTCAAAATGTTCTTAAAATTTTATCTCAAATAATCAGATCTCATGTCAGTTGATCTTACCATTTTTTAAATCTAAAAACAATGCATATTGATTTCTTAGTACTATACATTTATCAGACTTTCATAATACACTTAATTTGTTTCATTTTGATCTGATATTAATTTCATAACTTTTGTGAACCATAATTCAAATTTGCTCATTGTACAAGAATATACTTAAAGTTTGTTTCATAATAGATGGTTTTGGTTCGTTTTGTAAACTTTTTAAATGAAATTTCAAAAACAAAGATTGATTATGAGAGATCTAAAGTTTATTATAATACATTGTGTGTTTGGTCTCATTTGTTTATAAATTTTATAATTTTATTTTATCTCGGTGCAGTGTAAGAAAAGTCAGTTTTAGCTTATAACATCAAGTCATTCAATGTATGACAACACTACAGCTGTGAAGACTTGTAACATCCCTTTAATATCTATAGATAGGGCTTCCACGGGTACTCGAGGACAGGTCTGGTGTAGAAGTACTTAAATCCATTTCCTGTGACTTGAGCCCTTGAAAAGAGATCACTGTTACTTATTTAACTCTTTTTTTTTTTTTTGATGCTTGAAGAAAGAAGATCACCATGATCATGTCAAGACATCAATGCCAAAATATACAATACATGACAATATATAAGTTGACATGTATGTGTACTATGTCTGGGCTGAACAACATTTACAAGACCTCTTGTGTAAAGATACTCGAGTCATGACTTAAATTTTTAGGACCCGTGGAAGTCGTTTATTTAAATATCAAACACTTCAAGTCCACCCGACCATTTCTAGTATTCCATGTGTGTCTTTCATGTTGTTTAGACTAAACATTCCATAGATCACGACAAATGTTAGTTTGAGAACTTGTTGACTGTTGAACATAGCCTGTTAGTGATAAGCATTAGAAAAAATAAATGCATATCAAATATCTGTCAGTGTTTTTTCTTTGTTCTCCACGCAGTGGTCCCAGGGATCGCAGCCACTAATGGCGGTGCTAACCAACAATACTCAGTTTTCGAATCCAGGAAGTTTTGCATAAAAGACTACATTGAAATTTATTTCCTGATGTTTAAATTATTACCATGAAAGTAATTAATACTTGGGTCCAAGATTTTTTATACTTATTTAATGTGAGTTTGCATTGGTGTGATTTGCATGATGAATAACAAATCTGTTTGGACTTTTTGGTTGTGTGATGCGTTTTGATTGCATAATATCTTTCAAATGTTTTTTCCCCCCGAGTTGCTTCTAGTTTCCTTTGATGTTTGAAACCAAGTCACCAAAGGTGTCAGACTAGAGAGCTTGAGGTGCCAGGTCCGAGCTCACCTGTTACCAGGTGCAAAAGCCTTGAACTCAACTTTGTGTGCACTCATCCATTGTACACATGTAACCATCTGAGCTTAAAAAGACCCACAGAAACGTTTGGGAAATAACTGGGTGATGGCAGAGTAATGGGTACAGCATCCTTCGTCTTTGAGAGGCATTTATTACTGAGTACAGCATACTTGGAATAAAAGCTGCAACTATCTCCAAAGCTATGAGTGGGTTCCTCAGGAGGATTAACAAGTGAGGTTAACTTGGTGTGCACTGCTAACTGACAATGTTAATGAATGAATATAAATTCATTTAACAATATTCAAACACAAATTATCACAGTTTTTATTCAATAACATACCTCAACATCATGATCATACATATAGTATTATCTTCATTCATCTTAAGAAATTCATTATCTTGCACTTGTCAACATTAATCAATTATCAATTGCACTTAAAAGAATTGCACTCCAGTCAGGACTTCATAGAGAATATAAATTCATGAGGCTTATACACTAGAGATATATGACTTGCTATATCAAGAGGATGGTAGGGAAGTATTTTGCATAACCAATTTCCTTTTGACAGTTTATCATAATCGTTGCCAGTGACTTATCCAACCGTAAGCATAATTAATCGTTACCATTATTTGGTAAAAACAACCCTAACATTCAAAATGGTCTTGGTCCATCCACCTTGAAAAATAGAATATTTCTTTACTTTTTAGTCCAGCTCAACCAATTTCCCAAAAATGAAACTTACATAAATGCTGCTGAAATGCTTAAAGTGAAGAGTGACATATAACAATACCCTGATGCCATCATGTCTCTGTATTATCAAACTCAGCATCCCAGTACTAAGAAGATCAATGTTTCAACATGAATTCTCGTAATGATTACAAGTTCAATGTTTATTAATTGTTGTGAGGTAGAAAGTCAAATGTAATCATTTGAGATTTTGCCATTGGTTAAAACAACATCTTTGTTCCTCACTTAATGAGATAAACACGGTACATGTAAGCAAATGACATTCCCTATGCCCACTTCATGGTAATTCAACGCCTACATACAGTAAGGAAGCACTCGCATATCCTGAAAAATCATAATAATGTCAAAGTATGCACTATGACATCAGCTTACACTTCCATAACACTAAGTAACATTTCACTTCAACTTTTTCTATCCAAGATAATTTTCTGTCTATCTTCTATTTTTCTCAACATGTCTGCCTCGCTCATCGACAGTTTGTCATAGCCTGTTATTTGAGCTACGTTGGCACCTCGAAATGACTTGCTCACAGACTGAATAACATGGCTGACTTCTGCAGTCCTTTTTCTCCCTCCTTTCTTCCTGGGAGATTTCACTGTTACTTGAAAAGTTTCCCTCTTGACAATCTCTGAAGGTGAAACAATCTCTTCACATTCTGTTTCTCTGAAATGTAAAAAATCTACTTTTAAAGATAAGTGGAAATGTTCATATTCAACTGAAATTCTTTAAATTAATAAGGTTTGTCTTGCATTCATATATTTTTGTTTTGATTTGCAAACAAATGACTACAACTTTATGAGAATCACAAAACATTGCAGATTAAACAACATTTTTTAACATATTTTCTTCAGGTATGTTGTTGAAGGTGCTGAACTTATCCCATAAGTAAAACTGTTTTCAAAAATTCCTTAGAACCATAAGATACTGTTGATAAGAAAAGTTTTAAGTCAGTTTTCACTAACAGTAATGTCACCTTAAACTTGCCTATTCTTCTTTTTCTTCTTCTTTTTCTTTGGCGGATCATCAACTTCGGCAGTTTCTTCAATTATTTCTTCTTCCACTTTCGCTTGAAATTCTTCATCCTTTTTCCTCTTCTTAGACTTCTTTTCTTTCTTTTGCTTTTTAATTTCATTAATGTTCAATTCCTCATTGCCACTGTCCTCTTCCAAAACTTTTTTGGACTTTTTACACTTTTTTGAACTTTTCTCCTCACTCACAACCTCACTAACATTTTCAGTGAAGTCAACACTTTCTTCAACATCCACATCTTTATTTTTCTTCCTCTTCTTTTTTTTCTTCTTTCTACATTTCTCTTCTTCTGTATCTTCAAAACAATTCTCACCAGCACTGTCCTTGACCTCTGGTTCACCTTCTGGCTGTGAACTTTGCTGACCTTTAAGGGCGGCCATTTTCTTCGCAAAATATTCCTGAAGGTTTGAGGTACTTCTGATAGTTGTGAAGCCGTGTGAATTGTCAATGTTGGCATCTTTGGATTCTTCTGAACCAGAGGATTCCTGTTAACATGCAACACATACATATTTGAAAATGCTGGTGCAAGATATATTGGATGTTGTCAATCTAACTGAACTTCTCCTTTCTCTCCCGGCGGTAGGTTTTTGGGTGTATAATACCAAGCAAGGGTAAAAAAATACCTTCAAAAGCAAGAGCCAATAGGGCTGATTCATTTCTGAAAGCCATTTTTGCCAGGAAAACATATCTACGCATTCATATAATCTGTACATTTAATTAGTGCTTCAGATTTCCAATCTACATATTGTACTACCCAAATATCTTACCTACTAATATAAGAGGTGTGACTGTACACACATTTCACAATAAGTTACATATCATGTTATCTCGTAACGATATGTTTTGATACGAATGTTGCAATGCACCACCAATGCATCAAATTTAAAGTTAATAATGATACATATCATGATACAGAGCCTTACAATGATAGGTATATCGTCAGATAAGGTATCATGATTCTTGATACTACGATATATCGCCATAGCGCTAACTAATAACAACTTATCAGACTAAGGCCAATTTCAATCCCTTCCAAACACAAATGAGAAAAAAATATGAACAATACAAGTTACAAGATGACTCCATCACTCACCGCAGATTCAATAGTGGGCGTGTTCTGCCCTGAAGCTTGTTTGTCTTCCCGCTTGCCAAATATACACTTCAGGTCGCTATTTGATCTTGAAGACAGGTCCTTTCCTCGTGTAAACTTGGCGTAACTGTCAATAAAATGTATATAGTTTAACTAGAGGGTAACATTTTTGGAAGTTTACATAACATTTTAATAAGATAGATCAATTAAAACAACATTATCCTTAATTAATGCCGCATTAAAGGGGTATCCTACTTAGCATCCATTTCACACACTGTAAATTTAGTGCTATTGTCATTCATTATAAAGAATATCTATACTCTAGTTTGATTTCATAAAATGAATACACTAGCATATGTCACTCACTGGACCCGTTTCCTTGACGACATAGACTTCTTCTCAAGACTGGCCACCTGCTTCTTCTCAGTTTTAGCAGAGTTATCTCCCTCTTCTCCATGACCTTGGTTAAGAGACTCCAGCAAACTATTAAAGTCATCCTGGTGCGCTATCCAATTGTCAGCATGATTCTTGGAACAACCAACGCCTACATAAGACAAGTGATAATTGTTAGGCTTAGAGTACTCTCAAGGAATGCACACAGTCAAATGAGATTCATTAACTATGGAATCAATTCATGAATTATCAACTGTTCTTTGGTAGACACATGCATCACAGATTCTGTGTTTTAAATTTGAGAAATATGATTTACCTTTCTGATCATTCTTCAGGTTGATCCTGACGTGGTCAACCCTCCCGTCCTCCTTGGCCCCGAGCCCCTTCCCCTTCGACCACCCCATCTTCTCCAACATCTTCTGGCCGAACTTGCTCTCATCTGGAAACATAAAATCAAAAATTTTAACATGGACACCTAAACATTCTGGCAACATAATACCTGGGTAGCTCAGTTGGTAGAGCCTCCCTCTACAAACTGGAGTCTGGGGTTCTTTTCCCTGTCATATCAAAAGACATTGAAAGATCGGAGTTGATGCTTCCTTTTAGTTCTCAGCATTAATAGGACAGAACAACGTGATAACTAGTGCTGCACAATGGCTGACGGTTGCACTTGCATAAAAAGAATTTCTGAATTAATTCACATTTTTAGAATAAAGACTTAATATTATTATAACTATTATTATAAACCCTATGGTGTCAACATTGGATTAATATGAAACTTTAACATCACCCTAGCTTTAACTCTATAAGACATTGTAATCAACGCTTTCTACTTGTTATTGGTGGTGCATGATTCCATACACAAACCAAACGAAATCAAAACCAAAGAGATGGACATAGAGAATGATTCCCTCAGTTTCTACAATACGTTTGTCGTTTCAAATTATTTTATCATTTCTATCTATATATTTCCAGACGGGGTCCATGTGGCAGATGCTGAATGGCATGTCTCTACGCAACATGGCCAGTTCTGTGTCGTCTTGGTGGAACTCCTGGAAAGGTCAAAGTGAACCCCTAGTGACCTTCAACCAACCTATCTCTATGGCAACAGAGACAGCAGTGACCTTCAGCATTCCAGTTGAAACACATGACACTGATAAACCTTACACCAAGACAATCACCACAGAGGCTGCCATTGTTACTTACACAGAATTTCCAACTGAAGGCATCACTACTTATGCTAGTCCCCACCTCTGGCCGGAACTCAAATCCTCATCAGTGTGTTCGCTGCAAAGCCATGTGAGTCCAGTTCCTTCTCGAATTGAGCCAATCACATATGCTGAGGAGCACTTGACTCCTTTCACTCACATCTCTCCAGTTGTGGTTGCCATGGCAACCATCACATTGTCCCTCTCCACAGAGGAGTCCTTCACTACATGTATACAGAGTCTCCTCTGTGAAGATATTCACTCTCTCATGGCACAAGATCCTGAGTCAAAGCTTCAAACAGAAACAGCAACGAAACCTGTTTCACATCTAAAAGAAACCAGATCTGATGAAATGTCTTTTGACTTCGACGAAGGTCACAATATTGATCCTAGCCAGAATGAACCAATTATTGCTGACCAAACCCAGATCCAATATGGCATTCAGGATGAGAAAAACAAACCAGAAATATCTACAGTTTGTCAAAACAGTCCTGATGAGACCCAAAACACCAATGAGACTGAACCTTGCGACCATCTTGACACAAACCAACTGACTTGGTTCACGCCCGATGAATTGGAAGAGATCTACTACACCCCTCCAAGTGTCATGGACCAAGAAACTAGAGTAACCAAGTCAAGTTATAACAGAAGTCAGATTGAAAGTTATTCCTACATACAAGGCACCTTCAAAGATCTTCAGCCATACCATAAACCAACAGTAAATGAACTGAGAATGACATCTGTGTCAAAGTCTGATCTACACAGAATACTTTTGTCCTTAAAGACAAAGAACTTCCTTGGAGTTCTGCAAGAGATGTGGCTGAACAAACACCTACACATCAATATCCAACCATCTTTCATATCTCTACACCATATACCGAACCAACAATCAGTTGTCATACATCTAGAAAATGTTGTACCTCCAGCTATCCTAGGACCAGAATTAGACAGATCAATTGAGAACAAATCCATTCCCATTGAAGATAGTACCAAAACTAGACAGGACCAAACCAAAATCACTGAGGAGTTTATCAGTCAGATCACCCAGGACCCAAATTGTACAATCACTGAGGACGCAACTAGTCCAAACACTGAGGACACCATAAGTCCAATCACTGCGGATGCCACTAGTCCAATCACTGAGGACACAACCAGTCCAATCACTGAGGACACAACCAGTCCAATCACTGAGGACACAACCAGTCCAATCACTGAAGACGCCACTAGTCCAATCACTGAGGACACAACCAGTCCAATCACTGAGGACACCACTAGTCCAATCACTGAGGACACAACCAGTCCAATCACTGAAGACGCCACTAGTTCAATCACTGAGGACACCACCAGTCCAATCACTGAGGACACCACTAGTCCAATCACTGAGGACACAACCAGTCCAATCACTGAGGACACAACCAGTCCAATCACTGAAGACGCCACTAGTCCAATCACTGAGGACACCAATAGTCCAATCACTGAGGACACCACTAGTCCAATCACTGAGGACACCACTAGTCCAATCACTGAGGACGCCACTTGTCCAATCACTGAGGATGCCACTTGTCCAATCACTGAGGATGCCACTAGTCCAACCACTGAAAATGATAGCTGCAAAGAAGATCCAATGTTAAAGAATTCTGAGAGAGAAATATTAAGTGTTGACCATAACCAATCCAAAGCTGATTATATAGATATAAATGAAAAAATGGAATCAAGAATCTCGAAAGATGAATATTATCAAGAGGATAAGGAGACAAATGAAGAAAATGAAAGGTCTATAGAGAGAGTACCAGGTATCAGGGAAGAACCCACAAATAAGAAAGTATCAACTGAAGACAGAGAGACATGTATCAAAGATCCTACTCAAGGGAAAGCAGAATCAATTACCGGGAATGAAGTGGATATAAAGAAAGAAGCACCAAAAGAAATAAGTAAGAACAAAGTACAATCTAATATTGAGGATGAAAAATCTATCACACAAGAAGACAAATCTGGGAAGGAGAAAGAAGAATCCACTGCCAACCAAGAGAGGACATGTAGAAAGAAACTGGAATCTGAGAAAGGAGGATCCAAAAAGGGGGAGAACTCTGAGGAAAAGAAAGACACATCACTTCTTAAACAGGAAGACACCATCATTGAGAACACAGAACACAGTGATAAGCAAGCAGAGTGTAATCTCAAAAAGGAATTTAACAATGGGAAAGAATTAAACACAAAGAAAGACAAGTACGATGAAGCAAAAGATGAAAATAGAAGTGAAAAAGAAGAAGAATTGATTAAAGACAAAGAGTCCCGAACCAAGCAAGAAGATACCAAAATAGAGAATGGAGAATCTGGTAGTGACACAGAACCTATAAGGAAGAAGCTAAACTCTGATACCAAAGTTGAAAAGAACATAAATGAGAAAGATCAACCTAGCAATGAAAGAGAAATATTTGAAGTAGAGGAAGTACAATCCACAAGAGACAAAAAAGAATCCTTTCACAATGAAGAATCTTGTATCAAAAAGAAAGAATCTACCATTCATACGAAAGGATCATGTATGGAGAAAGAAAATTCTTGCATTGACATAGAAGAATCAGATGACAAGAAAGAAGAATCTACAAATGACGAAAAGGAAAATGATTCAAATGTTGAGACAGAGAGACCAACCATCCAGAGACAGTCAACTATCATGAAAGACTTAAAAATGGAGGATGAAACTTATTCAGAGATATCAAGCATCAAGACTCAATCCAGTATTGAGAGAGTATCGAGCATTGAGAGGGTATCAAGTATTGAGAGGGAATCCAGTTTTGAGAGAGAATCCAGTTTTGAAATAGATGAAGTGAGCAAAAACAAAGTTAATGAACCAAAAGCATACAAAGATCCTGAAAAAAAATACAAGTCCACATCAGAAATGGACAAGGAAAGTCTTGAAAATGATATCATGAATTACAGTACCGAACTTGATATAGTCAGTGATGAGATCCCTCACTCTGATCATAACAAACTGACTGACGATGACGAAACCCAGAGTTCAGACAAAAACACTGAAGATGAAAAGACCACAAGTGATCAAGACAATCTGTCTGAAAAATCTGCTGAAGATTCATGTCCAGATACTTTGAAGCATTCAGATGATGCTGAAATTTTGTTTGAGGAGAAGAAGGCAAAAAGGAGAAGAAAGAAGAAGGGGATGATGCGATTTGAACTGGGAAAGATCCTCTCGATATCAGCCATTGAGGAAGAAGACGAGCTGAACACAACCATGTGGTGTGACCTGGAGGACGGACATGAGGACGAGGAAGCAGAGCTGGAGAACAAGTACATTCTTGGACAGGTAAATATCTACAGATGAGCAGATGCTTTAGTGGGTGCTGCAAGATTTAAACCATGTTATATATTTACAAATAAAGTGACAAGTACTCAGATATAAATAAATAACTTAATGCATTACATTTGTTGAACTGTGCATCTCTGTATTCTCATTGGTTAGAACAGCAGAGAGATAATACTGCAGCGTCTATCTGTAACCATCTTCATTGTACCGCATACCCGAGAGTCAAACATGGCTAAGGCTTTCGCATTTACTCTTTGTTATCATATTCAATCATTGATAAATCTTCTATGTAGCTAATGTTCGATAAGTAGTTACTTTATTCAAATATTTGTATGAATATGAATACGAATATACCTTATTCACGATCTCCAAATTTCACAGTTCTGAAAATAAGTGCATATTCAGCAGGATTTGTGATGCTACAGACATTTGATTTCCAGGTTGTGTTGAATATACAGACTCAAGCTACTCTGATTAAAATTGACCATGTTTGGAGAAAAAAAAGTTAACAAAATTGACTTTAAAAGGATTCAAAATCATTCTATTGTGTACTTTCCTCCGTAAAACAGTCTTGAAGTAGCCTCTTTGCTTGCACCCAATCTCAATGACTCCGGCAAAAGCCTTTGGAGTCAATATCTTGTGCCAAGTAACTCCTGTTAACCATTCGTATAACCTGATCACAGCCATCCTTCTTTACAATGTGATGATATGATTGGGCCGCTAATGACTAGGTTTTGTCTGCGTTAAACTGGTGTCACAATGTGTGAATAAAGACCCTGCTTTCAGACAATTATTAAGAGGAAAGCCCCTTATAAAATGAGTTAAAATCCTGCTAGATTAAATTTTTTTAAAAACTTTTATTCCTCGGAACACGGTTGATTTTAATCAGAACGAGTGAGTGAGTTATTGTTTAACGCCGCTTGGGCAATATTTCAGCCATTAGCGGCTAATTAGAACGAGAATCTAGCTTTGAGTTCTAAATAGGTAAATTGACACTAGGAATGAATAAAAAATACTATCATATTTTGCAGGAATAACTCAAGGTAAAAACAACACATGCATTTTGACTAAGAAGTCACATACACTCATTTTGATCTAATGACTAACTATAATTCCATCACATTATGTTTATATACCTATTGGCTACTATGTATCATGTAACATGTGGTTATCAGCCACGTGGGTAAAGAAAATAAATTCAGACTCCGATTTCAAATTGCACTATGTGTTTAAGTTATCGGTGATTATCTAAGGATATAATATTATAAATGATATTCCGATGATTGCTTAAATAACATACCGTTACTCCATGCAGTTCCTTGTGGGTTGATGGACAGTTTTTGTTTACGACGAGGTTCTGCAAGCATCGCCATTTTGAACGGAAGTAGTTTCCGCACCGCATTTTGTGTGGGTCTATGTGATTGGCTAATGGTGCTATAGTTATCCAATGGCTGAACCTTTGATTTGATTAAAGTTCTCTGGGGAGGTCAAAGTTGAAAACATGCTCTCTCATGCCCATTCTATGGCGGGTTTACCAACCAATCAAAATCGCTTATTGTTAAACTAACCAATCGTCGTCAAAGCACTCACAACAACTTCAGGCAGGCAAATTTGAAATGATGATGGTCAGAGGGTGACAGTAAAGGTACAGGGACGAAATATATTTTGGCGTGGAGAAGAAAAGTGAATGACGAATTCCTCTTTAGTAAGCTGCAATATTTCACCATGAGTAGTGCAACAAGAAAAGACGATGGACGCTCTAAAGAGGTCCCAGATATTCTTATTGATCCATCCGGCAAGCGATACATGAAAGGAAGGTTCTTGGGCAAGGTATGAGATATGTCCAGACATGTTTTCAATAACGTAAACATAATTTGAGATAAAAAAATATATCCATAATGCAATTCTTTAACTTCTGTGCAACCTTTAATTTCTGCTTGAACGTTATCAGAAATACACTTTATTTTGTATTATCAAACTAAAATCTGACAACAGTCACTTGAATTTGAAAATGAACCCAACTGTTCGGTTCACTTGTCGATTTGAATTGACCAACGTCTAGAATACAGTCTACACAACGAATACAGTACTGACCTATTTATTAAATCACTTGTGAAAGCTCACAGTGATGTTTATATACTTATTTGAATACTTTCATAACAATTTGAAAAAAATATCAACTTTAAATTGCATTAGGAGATTGAATTAAAAAATGGCCAGTGATAACTTTTGTTTAAAATAATGGTCCAAAATAATCATCAATATGAAGGCCAAATGTCTTTTTGAGATGATTATAATCTATTCAAATAGAAAGGACATGATTATTTCATTATTTATAAAGAAAATTATCCTAGGTTTCATCGATGTTGTTTTGAATAATTATAATAAATTAAAATGTTTGTTGACTGCAGGCTAAATTTATAATTGTGTATTGAATTTTAAGAATCAAAATGACTATTTGAAAACAGATTATTTTGCAACACAACATTTTCAACCTTTAGAATCCCTCAAATTGAATTTCTTTAACTATACCATTACATTAATAAAAACCTAGGATCATGTTCTTCATTAATAATGAAATAATCATGTTCTTTCTAGTTGATTAGTTTTATTCAACTCCTTTCTAAATCAATAAATAATTATATATCTAAAATTATCACATTGAACACTGAATCATCATATTGAAAAATTCATAACCAATAATAGGTGATTACAAATATTTATCTAAGATCAAACAAATTTCTTTTCTTTGAAAAAGAACCAGACTTCTTTCTCATCAATATTGATTAAAATAATGCTCTGACAAGATCAGCTGAACTGATATAATGTTCAATTACACTAATATATATAACATGTAGTGTTTATTTTAAGGAGAAGACATTCTAAGGTGGAGAACTTGTTCCTCACCCTTTTCTTCATGAATAAAATATGTTTAAACTAAAACTAAACTAAGTGTTCATTTAATCTAATACATCACCAATGATTGTTACGTTTTCAATTTGTTATTGTTTACAGGGTGGCTTTGCAAAATGTTACGAGCTGACCGATCTCGACACCAAGGAGGTGTGGGCCGGGAAGATAGTCTCCAAATCTCTCCTGGTCAAGCAACATCAGAAAGACAAGGTGATTTTTCTTATGTGAAATTAAACAATATTGCATTGAAAGAATAAAAAGTATTTATCTTATAATCTTATATAATAAGATTGTAGTCCGTGAAATAATTATTTTAATGTTAATGAATGGGGTTTGAAACTACTTGGTCGATACACCAGCCATTTAGACCAGTGCAGAGTAATTGCAGCAAGCCAAATGCACTCTCATGATCATATCGTCTACACAATCAATTAGTCGTTTGGACATCCAGGTATTATTCTTCATGGATTCACTAGCCCAGCTTCCTTTTGTACCCTATAAGCCATTAGACCATGAAAATAAGAAAAGCTTTAAATTCTCCTAAAATGTTATATTGACATAAATGTGTTAACTTGTTTCAGATGGCCCAAGAAATTGCAATCCACAGAGAGTTGAACCATCCACATGTTGTACAGTTCAGGTCCTTCTTTGAGGATAATGATAATGTGTATATCGTCCTTGAGCTTTGTCGGAGAAGAGTAAGTTTAATCACTTGTCTGGAAAAAAATGGATAGATTGAATACTTAGTCTTGATATTGATCTTTATTGAACAAATATTTTGACAACATGAGTACCTATGAATGTTCAATGCCACAAAAAAAAAATTTGCTTAGTGAATAATTATTGGTTCATATTTAAATGTGTTGTTAAACCATTGTTTTCACTAAAGGACAGTATTAAAAAAGGTTTATAAATACATGAATAGAAAACAACTTCAAACTAGATCCAATGGCAGAATAATTTAGCACTAACTCGTAGTGTTGCAAGTGTCACCCATCCTTCCAAACAATAATATATGTTTTGAGTTTGACCATTAGCTATGCTATCCTGGACTATTCTTGGACTCTCAGGTAAAGGTTTGATACATTTGAATTTTCTCTTCAGTCATTGATGGAACTGCACAAAAGAAGAAAGGCAATCACAGAGCCAGAGGCGCGCTACTTTGTCAAACAGGTTGTGGAAGCTTGTCAGTATCTCCATGGTAACAAGGTCATTCATCGTGATCTCAAACTGGGTAACCTCTTTATCAACGAGGACATGGCCATCAAAATAGGGGACTTCGGACTGGCAACTAAAGTCGGCTTTGAAGGAGAAAGGAAAAGGTACATGGTAGTCATTGTAGTAGTGCTTTTCCTTAGTTTCTGTATTTCTAATGCATGTATTAGTCAGCAAGGCTTTGTTTCATTTGTAGAATTTTTAATAGATTTACAGTGCATAAGCTGTTTGGCTAAAGGTGTAGATATATATTTCTTTGCAGTTTAGAGGATTTGCAAATTTCTGTCTCCTTGTTCCAGAACTCTTTGTGGAACCCCCAACTACATTGCTCCAGAAGTCTTGTGTAAGAAAGGTCACAGTTATGAAGTCGACATCTGGTCATTAGGATGTATATTGTAAGTATAATAATAATTGAATTTAACTGAATTTAGTGTTTAAAATGATGGATTGATTGATCAGAAGTAGACATTTAAGCTAATGGACTAATATTGATCCTAGCTGGTCATCTGGTGGATCGTTTTTGTCAATTTTGAACATTTTGCATGCACAGTATTGTAGTTTAGTAAGTCTGATAAATTTAATGGATACCAACTCCAAAAAGACAAAAGGATACATTTAAGACAACACAAATTGGGAAAGGTTTCAAGCTCCAAATAATTTTTAGTTTTCTTTTTCCTTTATCAGATATTCTCTTTTTTATTCAGGTACACCCTTCTAGTCGGCAAGCCTCCCTTTGAGACGTCATGTCTACGAGACACGTACATGAGAATTAAGAAGAATGAATACAACATCCCCTCCAAAGTCAGCCTGCCAGCCCGCAATCTCATCTCCAAAATGCTGAGGTCAGACCCGACAGACCGCCCTACCATTGAACAGATCATGCAAGATGAATTTTTCTCTTCAGGTACACATTTATTCAGATTTCTTATCTGCGCTATATTTGTTATGATAAAAAGTTTCCGAATTTATGTTGTATAGCACTTTTAGTTCATATTAAGTTCGAATTTATATTTCAAAGGATCATCAGGTACTTAGAATAAGAACAAACCACAAGCACAATCAATTTACATGTTTACTCGGCTTAGAATGATTTACATTGACATGACAGTCACATAACCAAAATATCTTCACTTGACTTTGACAAATGTAAATCATTGGCATGTTTGACAATGTTTTTCACTTTCACCATTCCAGGTTATCTGCCAAGTCACCTGCCTACCAGTTGTCTGACGATGGCGCCAAGGTTCGACACCCTCTACAAGTCTGAGAGCATGCATAGGAAACCACTGTTAGAAATAAACGGTAAAGGTATATTTCGACATCTACAATCATTATTTTTTCTCTCACTTATCTTATCAATGAACCCCTGTATGGAGGTAAACTTAACTGTTGTCTTAACAGAACAATGTGTAAAAATTTAAAGTCGGTGATCCTGGAAGGCTTCTTTTGATAAGCAGTTGAATTGTCGGATGTTTTAAAAAGTTAATTTGAATTATTATTATTCTTTTGCACTTCACATTTTGCCATTGTTACAGATGTTCGACCACAGACTGCTGATCCAACAAAAAGTGATATGGAAAAGAAGAAAGATCTTGGTGATGGCTTGAAACAGCCCAGGAGAGGAAGTAAGTTGGAGACTTGTGAAGACAAGTTGAGTCTTAAATCAACAGCAGAGTATATTGTTTTATGAAGTTGACTAAACCAAACCCCATTTTCTGATAATGGATGTATTATATATGTACATATTTTTAATAAGTTTTGTTTATTTGGTAACATACATTTAATACGTTCTAATATATATGAATTTTTCTACCAATATCCTGAATATTTTTGTTAAGAATACATACATGTAAGGAATGGATGCAGTTCCTAGAGTTCATAATCATTCATATAAATTACTTCCTCAGGTGACGAACCCCCAGATTACTGGCTCTCTGATCTGTTTGGCCAACTGTCGGCAGTGGTTGCCACTAAGCCAGGAGAGAAAGCCTATCCTCAACCAGGTACGCTATTTATTAAAGTGTTTCATTAGTTCCATCATCTGTGAAAATGAAACTTTTTTTTTGTAATAGAGAATTATAGAACATTATCTACTTAAACATTGAAATAGTGACTGAAAAACAAATGTTAGTATCTGTGCACTGGAATCTTGTTTCTTCATTGTACCAGAGATATTAAACTCAATGTATCCTAGTAAAATATCATACTTCCCCCCTGACAGACGAGGCAGTGGACCCAGCCTGTATCCCAATCTACTGGGTAAGCAAGTGGGTGGACTACTCTGATAAGTATGGTCTTGGGTATCAGCTCTGTGATAACAGTGTCGGCGTGCTCTTCAATGACTCAACCAGACTCATCCTTCTGGCCAATGGAGAGTAAGTACTCAGGATCTTGAGCTGATAAAATATTAGATTTATTGAAAAAAAAATTTCATATATGAGCTGGAAGTATGACAGCTGATCTAAATGATATTGATAAATACATCTTAAAGTTGTGCTTTTTGTACATTCTTCTGAGGATTTTGTGGCGTTCCTCAATTGCTTATTAATAAATACTTTGAAATATTTAAAGCAAACATTGACAATCTATGTATTCTTTCCTCACCTTTGAAAGGAAAGTAAAATTAAAATATCATCTCATTTAGTAGTGCAAAGATTGTTTCCATAATTTTCTGAAGTTTCAAAGTCAAACATTTGATGAAATGAAAAGTTGATGTTAACTATCATCATTCATCAGAAACACACACTACATCGAGCGGGACGGGACGGAGCACTACCACACCCTGAAAGCCTACCCTGAGTCCCTGACCAAGAAGGTGACACTGCTCAAATACTTCCGCAACTATATGAATGAACACCTACTGAAGGCCGGCGCCAACATGACACCACGAGACTCAGACCAGATGGTGCGTCTACCGTTCTTGAGAACCTGGTTCAGAACAAGGAGCGCCATCGTCCTCCACCTCAGTAACGGAACCATTCAGGTGCGCAGCAATTCTATACTTACCTTTCAAGTCTTCTAACCTTGTCATTTTAATTTCTCAGATGGCACATGTAGTGGTTACGTTAGTATTTATTTGAGAAAACCTTCCTTTGGTCTTGGCGATTGTTATGGTTGAATTTTGGTGTTGTTTTGGTCTGATTTGATATTTGTACACAAAGCAGAGAGGTGAAATGAGATCTAAGGAAAAGAATTAACTTGAAATCAATTTTGTGTCTTTATTACCCATAGGGTGAAACATAAATAGCGACATATTATCAATATAAGCACATTTGTAGTGCACATTTGACTTTCACATATTTTTACGTTTTACATCATAAAACAATTGTTTGTAATATCACTGTAGCTGGCTGTTACAGAGAGAGAAGCGTTAGCTTTGTGTTTATTCCCCTGCGACTCCTAGATTTAGTAATAATGAATACCCTAGGAGGTGTGTCGTGTGACTTTATGAAATTCAAGCAATTTTGTGTAAACCCCTCGGTCTTGCTCGGGTAGTACAAACAGTGCACGCTTGTTTCGTAAAAGTCGTATGACACCCTTCCTTGGGTCAAAATCTCTATCTTGTTTATCCCATATTCAAAATGGATTTGTTGTGAGAAACATTAAAGTTTATTTTGCTTTTAAGAAATTTTACATACATTGTATTTGCTACCCCCTAGGACTTTCATCTGTTATCCTAAGGTATTCATATGCTTGTTTTCCCTTTTTCAGATTAACTTTTTCCAAGACCACACAAAGATTATCCTGTGCCCCTTGATGGCAGCTGTGACATACATTGATGAGAAGAGAGACTTTACCACGTACAGGCACAATCTCATAGAGAAGTTTGGATGCTCAAAGGAATTAAGTAGCCGGCTTCGCTATGCACGATCCATGGTTGAGCGACTCCTCACATCCAAATCTGGATCGGGACGAGTAAAATCAGCAGCGTCTTAGTGCTATATGACCTTGACAGTAATGGAACCGATCAATTGACTGACGTAACATCATTCCCAAAAAGTGTCATCTATAGTGCTTGTCTGATTGCCCCGAGAAACATTTCACGAATTCTGTGCCGTGTGTTCAGTGCAAAACGGTGTGTAAGAAAACAGATCTGAACTAACTAGATATACCTACGTGTAGTCTTGACGAAGCACTGGATGTGAGATTTCTCTCCAATGGAGTCACTGAGCAGAGGATTAACTGAATATTTTATGATTATGGAAATATTTCTGTTTGTCTACATGTAAGTCTTTATTTGAAGAGAATGTTTGGTTGTCATGTATGTCTTCCATAAAGAAGTGACCTGTGTCGGCTGTCTTTAGGAAATGAACTATTTTATTGCCTCAAAAATAGAAATAGGTATTTTCCCCACGAGTGCTTCTCACTCCTTTTTTTAACATAAGTCGATTGGATGGTATAATGGAGATATTCATCTCGGTTTGTAAATTTTACAATGTGTTCTTTGGGCTATTTTGGCCATGACTTTTGTAAATCCCAAGTGCAAATCTTTCATAGAAATCATCTTCATTAAGATCCTTTATAAGCTTTCAAGTCTTAAGATTCTTTATAAGCTTTCAAGTCTTAAGATAATTGGTAAAAAAAATCTTTATCAGAAAATATTGAAAAAAATAAGTGCAAATGCTTTGTATGTGACTGTGATAAATTACATACATGACTTTGTGATGTGGATGGAATATAAGTCACTGATATAGGCATCGAGGCAGCTGTAAATATTTAGGAGAGACGTGGAGCTACCATGGGACCCGGAGATTGTACAGATCATTTCACATCATGGTAACTTATCACCAAATTATAGCATTTTGTATTGACCTATGTACTGGCATGTGTTGGAGACTTTCCCATGGTGTAGTGATCCGGATTATTGGATAATGTCGATAAAGATTACCATTGTAATATGATTTAGTGTGCTTATCATCATGTGGTTGTGTCATTCATTCCTACAGAACTGAGCACACATTGGCCTGTTTTTCTGAATAAAACAGTTACAAAACTAAACTATTGACTTTGCTTGTTTTTCTGATGTGATTCAATTTCCTATATTGCTATAAAATTTACACACCAATATAAAGATACTGTTTGTACAAATAATTTGCTAAAATAGATATTCCATAGTTTTGCTTTAAGTAACAACTAATTCAGTTTAAACTGCTAGTCAGTTTTGAATATAAAATTGATAAACACTTCTTGGCTGATCATTTTTCTAGTTTATTTCATACTTCAGGTTACTAATTCAATAAGAAAAATCAAACTGTTAGACCTTACCATTAAATATATAGGGCAAAAGAGGAATACAAACATTGAATATATTGGACAGAGTTAATGTTTCTCCTTTGAAAATAAGGTAACTGAAAAAATAATGTTTTGGGTATTAGAGAATCTAAATTAGATGAATCTTGCAAAAAATTAATTGAACATCTTGTAACCAAACTGTCTACACAGACTCCTATTTGACTTTATTGTGCTTGTTGCCAAGCTGCTGCGACGGATCATTATAGTCCAATGTCTCAAAACACAAATTTTGACAGGTTGGCAGCCAGGTTTAAATTAGCCAGAGATAGACCGGTGCAATTTAAACGTACTAGTGCACGCCAATATTTCATAAACACAACGAATGCACAGATACTGCATATCTCTTGATATTACTCGCTATCCTCACTCAAGTAATCTACCTCGTAAGTTATTTAACAAATATTTATGTATTCAGGTAGTAAAGTGGATTTTTTAAGGCCGGAAGTATTTAATGTTACGTTACATTAAATCCGCATGAACTACAATATCGGAAATATTAAAATTTTGCTCATAATCAGAAAAGCGGAAACGGCAGCCGCTATGGTCAATCTAATAACATTGCTAATACTGTGTTATTAAATCGGTTAATTTACATCATTGCTTTCATAAAACATATTTCATGATTTGTTCTCAGTTCAGAGTTTAGGTATTTTCAATAGCTGCACACAATACTAGTTGAGCCGTTTCCAAGTGTCAATAATTTATCCATTTTATGCACAGCTAACCATAGATTTTTATATGTCCAAGCCGACAGTGGCTGTCTTAACGTTTTCATTGTTGATTGCAGGTAAATTGTAAAGAATGTTTAGTATTTCATTGCATTGATAGAAAGTTTAAGTGAATGCATAAGTCCTCGTAAACCTTAAAATAGCCAATTTAAACCGTAAAATCGTGCACTAGTGCCTTTAAAGCCATGCAGAAGATACCTTGTGTGCAGACTAGACAATAGGAATTCTAATTTATAAATTTGGTGAGTTTGTGTATGGGTGACAGGTTCCACACTTTAAAAAAACTATTTTTATCTTTTCCAGCATTCTCTCTTAAAGGAGGTTGCACAGCAACCTTTGTCTTAATTCAAAGCTTTCTTGTGCACAAAATGCAGAACCCTGATTGGATTCAATCAAAGTTAGTTGTGCAATCAGCGAAGCCGTTTCAAAATTTATCATTCACATCGCCTAAGTTATTTCCGTAAGCTTCCTAAAAGCTAAACTTTATTTGAATATGCACCTTGCACTTTGAGTCGTCTTTACAGAACACAATCACCTCATTTTCCGACTGTTTCATTGCACAGACCTGTGTGACATCAACTATGTTCTCCATGCATTCGTTGCTTTCACTGGCTGAAATATAGCCAGGTAGTTTAAGCTGCAATATTGTCTTGCTAGGGGAAGTGCTGGAAGACTGAGAAACCTTCAATTTAAGACAGAGGTTGTATAGACATTTATGACGGAGCTACCTCTGTTGGGAGAGAATGCTTCTCCAGAAGCTTTAGAGAGCTAAACACAAAATAAAAAGCCCTTAAAACCTATATCGTTCTCAACCTTCATAGAGATAAAAACAAGCAGTCTGCCATATCCCCCGCCAAGTGGCTAAAGTGTAACATATATTGAACAATAGTTATGAAGCAATTTTCTTTGATTAACCCTCAATAACTCGTGTGTTTACTTGAAAACTATCCTCAGCAGATCATTGTTAATGAATTTATGTACATAAACATCAAATATATCCCTCCAAAACTTTGATTAGCAGGTGATAATAATTTTTTCGCCGCATTTTCTTAGTTGGGCAGAAACTTTATTACACTTAAGTATTCATAAATAATCATTTTTCATATATATATATATATATATATAAAAAACAGTTCATGCAGTTCCACCTCTCAAGTCTTATATAGAAAAACACATTTGTTGAAGAAAACCAAGATGATTTATTCACAAGTACTTTCGACCATAAGGTCTCATCAGGTGAATGACGTTGAGTCGGTTATGACGTCATGATTAACAATAATGACATGATTAACAACAATATATATTTATTTATTTATTTATTTATTTATTTATTTATTTATTTATTTATTTATTTATTTATTTATAACGTGGTTATTACAAGAGGAGTAATCAGAAGATGACGTATGTCACCTGTCACAAATATTCTGTAATATATCTTTGTAATGATAAATAAAATTTTCAAACAAATCAATGTAGTCACAATTCAGGAAAATATGATGAGCAGTTTTTAGTTCTGCCACAGATATTAAGCTGTCCCTATAGAGTCCCATTCTACTTGTATCCATGGAAACAATAATTTGGAAAATATCAAAAGGCACCACTTCAGTAAGAGGGGAAAATATAAATTTTATAAAGGATATGATTAGCCGTAATTTAGTTCTGCTCTGGAATTAAACCAGTACTTGAACAGAGTCTGAATTAAACTAATTTCCATTGAAATGAAAAAAATTGCAAGTTTCACAAACATTTGATGTGAGGGAAATGTAGCTATCCCTGTATAAAGTCCTAAACATTTCCATGGAAATGATTTTTAAAAAATATCTCTAGAATAGTCATGAGAATTGTCACAGAGATCTGAAGAACCGTTTCCGAGTTCTACTTTAGAAAGGAAATAATTACAGACAGACAGGCGACGACTAAATCCCCCGGTAATTCATAGCTGTGGATATTAAGGTGTTTGCAGCCTCAATAGTGAACATTTTTTATTTTATTTTTTGCTTAAAGCTCTTCAAAGTTGTACAGGAGCTTTCTCCTAAAAACACTATAAACCTTTAAGAACAAAACCCAGGGTCCCGTTGCACAAAACACCAAGGTGACCTTAATATCTAAGGTAACCTTAGTGCAATGTTAAATGATGGCACTAAGGTTAACCTTAGTGTTAAGTTGTTTTGTGCAACAGCCCCCTGGAAACTTAATCTTTATACACACATTAGATGCGTGTTCGTATTTTGGCTTATTCAGCTCATGACGTCACAAAGCCTGAAGAGCTACAGGTTCATGGCCTCTATGGAAGTTATCGTAAGAAAACTTAACTGTGTGTGTCGACAATGAACATAACTAATAGAAGTTTTGACAGCTTTTTAAAGACTCAAATAAACAAAACAACAACAGAAATCTTTACAGAATTTACTCTATGAAATAGTATGTAGATATGACTTAAACAGATCCACGATGAGTGATTACAAGTTGCTGCCTTCTTGGGTTATAAAACATACATGCATGTGTAGAATGTCTCTAATACAACAATATAGGCCATCTGCTAAAACACACAAATACAACACAAAGTGATTAAAATATTTCTTCAAGATGGTCACATAAGATGCAGACGTACAACATAATTTCTGATACCATTTGCGATAGTGAGCAGTCAAAGGAATATCATTTGGGCTACTCGCTATCCAACGGATCTACTAAGCTGCTTCTATTATGAAATATACACTTAGAAGAAAGTATTGCAACACCAATATTTTCTTGATTTTTTCTAATGTTCTCTTTGATTGGCTGATTGCAAACATCGCAAAAAAAGTATTTGATTGGCTGAATCATACCATGGTTTACACCCAGGGTAAGAAGAGTGGAGGGTCAGCAATACGTCTTACCCTAAGACAGGATGATACTACTGAAGATTCTTACCCAAGCGGGCACAAATATGCCGGGTATTAAAGTTTATATAATAGTCACGGGAATTACAGTTTTTCTAAAAATAACTCGAGATCTGATTGGCTGACACAACTATTTCTATTCATTCGTTCAGTGAGTCGAGCGTACCCGTGTCACAGAGACTTCGAAACAAATAAAGCTCGAAATTTATAACAATAATCCACTCAGGACAGATAAACCGTAATTCCTAATAGTTGCTTTGTGTCCATATTTTCAGACATGGTTTAACCTGAAACAAAAACTATACTATGAACTAGATGAATTAAAATGAGCAATCAAATATCAATAATTTTTTATTAGGACAGTCATTGAAAAGCAGATGTTTCAATACTTTTTCCGGTGTATGGATGAATACCTTCTTATCACAACAAGTGCGTTCAGTGGAAATTTAATGTCAAGCACAAAAAGAATTTCCAGTTCTGTAATCATCAGGCTCTTGTACACCAACTAATGATCACTAACCTTTTGATCTTTTTGAACCTTACAAGTAAAATCTCTAGGGACTCGTAGTTTCATTCATTTGATTGAGAAATTTATGAATTTCATGACACTTTCCCTTTCAGAGAGGTTACTCAATTAAAACAACTGTACCCTATGTTTTACTAAGGCAGCTTTCTTGTGTGAGTGATCAAGAATCCTGATTGATTGATATCAAATTTGAATGTCCAATCAGCAACACTGACCACTCAATATATGACAGAGACATCAGGGACAACAAGAGTTCCTTCACCTGTGAGTTGCTCACATACTTGTTACATTCTGGAATGCCATTTAAAGACTGTATCCCTGTTGCAATAAATACAGCTCACTTGTCACAATTTAGCAACCCAGTTGGGACACAGTGCACCAAATTTATTACTAAAATAAACTTTCATTGTCAATAAAAAGAATTAATAATTGGATTATCTAAAGGAGCAGTTTTTGATTTGCATCAAAGAACCTACACTAAAATATTCACTCACTAAAACTATATTTTGAATATAGACAAGACCTTCTATATATCTTAAAAACATACATCCATATTTTTCTGGCAGTGATTAGCATTTTTATGCAAATTCTTAAAATCAAGTAAGATTTTACATTCAGAGCCTCCATCAAACTAACTAACCTCTTTGTTTAAAATACGTTCAACAGTCTTTTTGTATGGAGGCCTTTGCCATACCTATACAGTTTTGAAATACTCTCAACTTCTTTTAACAACATGCCAACAAAAGTTACTGTTTGGATCTTGAGAAGTTTGGTATATCCTGTCTTTTTCCTTACATAAGTATCAATCAAAATATGAATGGAAAACACAACTTCATTAAAAGAAACCACCTATTTTCAACATAACCGATGTTTACATAACTTGTTTTAGTCTCAATCATCCAATGAGATTGATATCTTATTAAATAGCTAACAAAAACTTTATTTCTACCTGCTCAGTGATTCAACATTATTTTTCAACATGATACAAACCAAAACCACTTGATTTCCACTACGATAAATATAAATAGAAATCACCAAGGTTACAAGAATACTAAAGAATATCAAAATACAACTAAACCAATGATTTTGAAATTGAAAAACAATGAATGCCAATGGACATGCAGGAAAAAAAACCTGGATTGATAAAACACTCTATCAGGGAACATAATTATTCCTTGTAAGGAATATCACAGAGGAACTATGTCCATGGAAGAAAGTTGGAGAAGGCGGCAGTTCCAACAACATAGTAGAAAACAAAGAACGAGAGAACCAGCTTGGTGTTGGTGTCTTGTTTCCAGAAGTCGGACATCTGGTCGATGAGGAGGTTGCCTTTCTGAACACTCCTCATGTTGGCCACTGTTTCAATCGGGGGTGCTCGTCTGGTTGAGAATATGTCATACTTGTTTGTATAGTTCTTATAGGAAAACGACTCCTTCGTCATGAGTCTAGCAGCAAACCAGTAGATGACGGGGGAACAGGATGCTAGAAGTCGGGTCAGGACCTGGAATTAAACAAGTTGAAAAAGAATGAGATAATTATTAGCCTGATACCCTGAAAGGCTTTAATTCATACTTCAAATGTAAATCATTAGATAGGCAGAGAGCGAGCTAGTGAGCGCATGAGTGACTGAGTTATTGTTTACTGCTGCTTGGGCGGTATTTCAGCCATTAGTGGGCAGAGAGTGAAACCTGTATTAGTTAGAAAGGATGCTTATTGTTTACTATGAAAGAACAAAGCAGAAATAAATAAGTGATGCTTTGAGTCATGTGAAACCTTTATAAATAAGTTAAAGGGAATAAATCTTTGAGGTAAATGTACTGTTGTTACTGAAAGAAACAGGATGCTAAAAGTTGGGTGAGGACCTCGAATTAAATAGGTTGAGAAAGAATGAGACATAATTAGTCCGATACTCTGATAGGTTTTAATTGAGACTGCAAATGTAAATCATTGGACAGACGGACAGACAGTGAGTGAGTGAGTTGTTGTTTAACGCTGCTTGGGCAATATTTCGGCCATTAGCGACTTGGAGTGAAAGTGAGAAAGTAAGTTTGTGTAGTGCCGCTTGAGCAGTATTTCAGCCATTAGTGGCATGGGCAGAAAGCAAAACCTGTTCATTTTGGATTTAGTTTGAAAGAGAATGCTTGTTGTTTACTATGAAAGAACAAAGCAGAAAAAATAAGTGATGCTTTAAGTCATGTGGAACCTTTATAAGTTAAAGGGGAATAACTCTTTTACTGCTGTTTCTGAAAGACTTTACATGCATTAATCTTTAATATTTTTCTTCATGGTTTTTAAACATGGTTGTAATATTTTGTGGTTAAACTGACTCAAGCTTTCCAAAATAATTCAAAACAATGTTACGGAAATTGAAAACTACTCCCCTTGCTTCAAGCCGCTT
Source organism: Phorcus lineatus (assembly GCA_921293015.1). Classification (NCBI taxonomy): domain Eukaryota; kingdom Metazoa; phylum Mollusca; class Gastropoda; order Trochida; family Trochidae; genus Phorcus; species Phorcus lineatus. Next base: position 41,023,124 of record OV121096.1, read on the forward strand.
CAAACAAAATCATTAACTGTTGATTATCAAGGTAACTGAAAGCGACTGCTGCACCCATATGAAACCCCCCTCCCTCTCCCATTTACTCAGGTGAACACCTCCCTTTCAAACTTTTGGGTTCAACTTTTTTGCCTTGGGCCTAAAAGATAGATGAAATGTTACACAACTAGACTCGTGTCGGATATTTAAACTACATGGTAATTATTCAGGTATTTAAAGATACACCAAATGAAAAATCAGCTCAACTGAATCACTTACAAAATCTCAACAACAAAAACAAACATATATATACCAACATCTTAGAAAACTCACCTGGATATGCATGAAGAAGATTCCAAACACTGTGAGAAACATAAGATGGGCAACATAGACAAAGAGTCGGACATTCTTGAAGCCGTGGTTCCCTCTCTCGTCAGTCCGCTTGTCTGTCTCCCCCTCCCCCATGAAACCAAGACACAGACAGCATGCCTTGTTCCTTTGGTAGTAGTACACGCAGGCCGAGAGACTCAAAGCAATCATTGGGGCGGCCAAGATGAAGTTTGGTATCTGTTGAAACTCGTAGTATTTGAGGAAGCCGACCCCCCAGTGACTCTGCTGGATATAGCCATAGGAAAAGGGAAGCGACTTTGTACACCATGGGGATGGAGTCTCCCCAGGGAGTTTATACCCTTGGGTGTGTCCATATTCTGTGATGTGGTATGGGAGATCCACATCAGATGATTTGCAGAACAAACCAAAGATGTACCACTGGTACAGCAGGAATGGAGTTGCACACAATGCAACCCCAATTAGACATGGTGATGCGTACAGCCATATTATTGACACTGTGAGCATTATTTTCTCAAGTACAGACTGAGTTTTTGTTTCTGATAATGGTTTCATGTCAATGATGAACGACTTGGTGCATCTGTAAAGAAGAAATCCTGCAGATACCAAGCCATTTGTCCTTGTTAGAGAACTGAGTCCGAACAGGATAGACGACCAGTAAGTTTGACCGAAAGCAAAAGCAGAGAGTCCTTTAAAAGTAAGGTAGACAAATAAGGCTTCGGTATAGGGAGCTGTCATGAATATGCTAGCAGGGTTGATGCAGAACAAAAGGGCTGCTTTATATGCCAAGGCTTCGTCGTTTAAAACTTTCACACCAAGTCTGTACAAGGCTGAGGCGGCCTTACTGAAGAAGAATATGTTGAGGGCAACGCTGATCAACATGATGATGTTCAACTTGGACATGATGTACCCAGCTGGTGAGAAGCAGTACAAGCCATCAGCTACTTTTCCGATGACGACCGGGTATAGAGGAAGAAATGCTGCCGTGTTTTCGTAAGTGTATCCATATTCAGCTACGTGGGTTATGTAAACCGCATCCCATCGCCGAAGTCCCCCGACTGCAAAGTTGACAACATAATCGACAAGGGTGTGATTATGGCCTGGGGATATTGGGGGATTGAATACAACAGCATCATGGTCTGGGATTACTGCATTGAAGATAATCTAAAATGAAAACAAAAATAGACATAAGTCGTCTTTAGTTCCTTCTCTCTCATAAGAGGTAAACAAAGATTAAAAAACACTTCACTAACCTATGTTTTAAAATCAATCAATTAATTATCAATTAAATAATTTATCAAAACCCATCGATACGTCTATAGATAATTTTATTCATACTTTAATATGTATTTGCATCACTTAAACTTCATTCAAAATGAATACTTATCATAAGTTTTCATTACTGCATATATGATTCGACAATAACTCGTTTTGAGTAAGGTATTACACCGACCCGGTTAATTCGTTCAATCAATCTTCCGTATTTTATTCAGTAAGCGTTAGGCTTCTAACGGGCACCTGCTGTCATATCTGACATTTCATTATGGTAATTTCTGAAAAATTGCAGCTTTGAAAATAATCTAAGCATTTGAATAAGGTCATTAAAGAATACTTACTTGAAAAAATAAAATGATCAGTCGCGACTGATATGCAAAACTTTCAATTTTGTTCTCTAGCTTTACCCGTTCGACCATTGTTGCGGTCTGGCCTAGATTTTTGTTACAAGATATTTGATTGGCCAGGATCGTGAGCTTTTCAAAATGGCTGACTAAATGCATCTACTGCTTTGTTCGTGATGAGCAAGTTTATTGACTTTTCTCCATGTTCAAGTGTCCGAAGATAAAAAATAAATACAGCATTAACATCCAGTATTTCATGGTGTTTTAAATCGTTGTGATGAACGTCGGAACAAGGTTCCGCGATAAGTAAATTTGGAAGTTAAAGTGAGTTTATCCAATGTTTTGATTTGTCCAGATCAAAACAAATCTTTAATAGGCCTATTAGGTCCTACTTGAAAATTGAAATGAAATTAAATAAATGAAAAATGTCAATGATAAGAAGTAAAGATAATGAAAAGTCTTAATATTTTCTTTTCATCATCACGCCACTAATGGCTGAAATATTGCCCAAGCGGCGTTAAACAATAACTCACTCACTCACTCACTCACTCACTCTTTTCATCATTTAACAAACATTTCCAATCTTTAACATTAAAAATTGCTTATTTATAAACATGATTTTGTTTTCTACTGCATGATTACTTTTTGTTCATAAGAATTTGCTGAATCGAACATTGTTAAAAGTGTACTACAGTACACAAACGTTGTACTGAAAGTTTTAAGGTAGTGTCACATCTATTTAGATCTCAAAATATATATACTGGTTTATGGTATCTAATTCTTATGCTACCGAAAAGTGAGACTTCATTAGAAATGAGATTCATCTGGAATGGGCAGAAAATCCTTCCGGCTAACGAGCCATGTAACTGCAACTAATTAGCCTGGGTCCATAACAATGACTCTCATTTCTATTATGTATGCAATCTCAAGTTGATAACTCTTAAAACAAAATAAATGAACTCTTCTGCTTTCAGCACGACTATGAAAGGTAAGGGCAAAGCAATACAGGAGAAGGCAGACCTGTGTCCGCTACAGTTCCCTGATTTGACGCCAGTTGACCATAGCAAGGATTGCTCAAAGTTGACCAATAGTAAGCAGTTATATTCATGATGCTTTTAGAATTTGAACATTATATTGTTTAGCTTTTCTAGTATTTGCATTTAAAGTATATATGAGGATTTTATTTCAAATAGATGGTTGAAATACAGACTATGCTTTGGAATTCTTTTCCTCTTAAAATCCAGTTGTATTTTCCTTTTTGCCTATCAAATAACTGTTGAGGACACAAGCAACAGTGCTTACATGTTAGATATGAATTAAGTATAAGGTTAGTGGTTTACAAATAGAATAGAAATTCTTGTGTGACATGTAAATTTTCATAACCTGCCTATTAGAAATCAATTTGTAGCTCATCTGCTGCTGAAAATCCTTATCGGCTTATGGCTTGGCACAGGGCCACAGGGACCACAACCTAAAAACTTATTACATCTTCTTTGCCAGACACGAGAGGCCTAGAGAGCTGAATCTTTGTGTACATACTTCTCAAGAAGTAAAAGACATGAAAATCTGAAATCTGGTGTAAAAACTCTTTAGCTGATAGGGATTCTAATTTATAGATTTGGTGAACATGTGATTCTTACTAGGGGACACAGGGACCACGCCGTAAAAACTTATTTTCATCTTCTGCACCAGGAAAAAATACCTAAGCTGATGATGAATATGATGTGATCATTTATAAAATGAATTATGGATAGCTTGATGAAGTACAGAGCCAATGGCTCTATCTTTTCTCTGTTATACTTTGATGTCTCTCTAATTTTCATTCTGTTATTTGTTTTCTTACCTTTATTCTATATATGGTGTTGGAGCAGATTTAAGAGATACCATCTTCTGTTACTCCAATCCTCAACTAAGTGTACCAGTTACATAGGAATGAGCTACTGGTAGATGGACTTGGTATTGAGGAACTTGGAGTAATCTTGTCTCTCTTCCTCTTCTCATGATATTCAAACACTAAAGCCTATATTGTAATGTGTTCAATGGCTTGTGTTCTATTCATAGTCCAGGAGGAGATTAAAAGATTTCAAGTTTCAGTTTATACTGTTCATATTATTACATACCAAATGTTAACAGTCCTTGAGAGGAATGAGGAAGATGGGCTGGGTATTGAGGAGCTGGGAGCTATACAGACGGATCTGGAGACGTTGCTGGCTGCGGCAGGGAAAAGGTTAAAGCTACTAGAGAGTGAGATACAGATTCTGGCCAACTGGCAGGACAAGAAGGATAAGAAACCAACACCTGGAAAACAGGTAGAGTCAGATCCAGGGGGCGTGGCTATATCAACCCCCTCAAGTCCGAGGGGTTAACAGGCTCGTAGAGGTTTATTGCCGTCAGTGTGGAAGCAAACCTTTTATCAAATTATGTTATTGTAAATGTTTGGAACCATTCATGTATAGGCAGCAAAATCTCTAAACAAAAAAAAGAAAATCTAACTGGTTCTAAAACGAGATAATGTACATCATAGATATTTGTCTTGAGACATAATAAAGTTCAAATATAGATAATAAAGATAGTTCAGAAACTGTAATAATGATATGATTGCATGGTATTAAAAGATGGTCAGCTTGAGAAACACCATTTAGCATGTAATTGTTAATGAAAGTATGGGAATATCTTATTAATTTTGTTTTATCAACTTAGCTACTTGAAGTGCTCTTAAAAGACACTTACACAGTAAGAGAACCCTAAAAAATATGAAATTGGAAAGCAACAGTTACAGGTTGTAGACTGCTTGACATGCATTATTTCAAACACTGCAGTAGTTAACCTGTTGATGCACACAAGATAATATTAGGTCTTTTCTCACAGCAACCGGAGACGCCCACCTCTGGGAAGCGTGGGAAGGTGGGCAGTGAGGAGAAGCCAAGTAAGAAGTTCAAGGACAGCAATGGGAAGAGTTCAAGTGTGACTCCGCCCCCTCCCAGTCGACCCAAGAGTAAAGTCACACAGGTCAGTGTCTCGCATGAAGTCAGTTTACTATATGGGACCCTTGTTTATGAAATAAGTCACATGGTAGGTGATGTGGCTTGTAGCAAAATCATCTTACATCATTTTCTTCTCTCTCTGGCTCAAATTTCCTTATCTATCATAGATAATTAATAACTTGGCTAGGCTGCTGAAACTATAATGTTGAAATAGAGCCATGATATTATTCTTGACAGTATTGAAGCGTACTACAGATTTCTTAAGTCAAATCTTGAATTGAATTCTTGCTTATACAATATCAACCTCAGTAACAGAAAAGACTATGTTTTCAAATATATATGTATCATTCCAGTCCAAGGATTTTGACTTTGTGGACTCCCCAGCTGATCTTCCAAAACTTCCAAAGAATGATGCCGTGAACAGATTCTGGGTTTCCGTGGAGCCGTACTGTACAGAGATCACAAATGATGACTTGAAGCTCCTGGAAGAAATCCTCAAATCTCATGAGGATGAGAGCGAGTATTACAAAATTCCTCCCCTGGGCAAACATTATGCTGAGAAGTGGGCGGAAGAAGACCTGAAGGAAGAACAGAGAGATGGTGGGTGATCGTTTGTTCTTTTCTGCCGAACACTAGGAATGATAGGAATGATGCTTCTTTGATCACCGCCATCTATATCCTTGTCTCTGATGCTTTGACATGTGCCTGTCAAGCAAATATCATGTTATGAATGCAGGCCCCTCTTTGGCAAAAATTTGCAATTCATGCTCGGTTTCTCATTTGACTATCACAATCCATTACAGCAGCCTTAGCGACAAGCACAGAAAAGTATGGGAAATGCGGCAAGGCCTATCTTAGCAAGTCTTTTTACGGCTGGCGTAAGAATAGGCCATGTGGGGGAAGATGCAGTCAACTATGCAATTGTTGAAATCCAACATTTCATTTAGAATGTATCCATGCAAAGGTTCATGTATGTTATTGAAAACAAACTCTGCTCAGCAGGCATCCCTTGTCAAAGCCACACACTTAAAGTTTATTTTGTGTTCTACTCACTAAAAATCAAAAGTCTTGTCACATTCTTCTTGCTGTATTGAAATTCAATTAATTTTATATATGTTTGCCTGCTGCTGTACTTGTCTGGAAAATATAAAACTTCAACAACTACAGAGACAGGGGCTCTATTGTCACTATACACAGAATAAGCTATCCTTGATATGTAAATTCTGTTGTTATGAATCAGCCAGATTTTGACAATAATTTTTACCAATTCTACACAGGTGCAAAGATGAACGACAAGAAACGAAACTCCAATTCCAATCACAACAATTCTTCAGTGATGAGTCCAGCAGAGACCGCAACTCTTTTGAAGAAGGCTGAGGCAAAGTAAGAACCCTGAACACAATTAATCTAGAATTATTCTTTTTGTTAAAGACCTTATATTCCAGTGAACTGTCCATCCCTTAATATTGTAATTATCAGTTTGTGAAAGGATTTATTCAGAAATAAAAAAAATAGTGTACATGTAAATTGAAAATTTAAATGAAAATAATAACCATCATCGAATGTTTGCAGTGTGTTCCTCAGAGTATATTAACAATATTTGGAAACATAACCTAATTAAGCACTTTTGGTGTTTCCTTGGTTTTAATTAAAAAACACCTTACTTCTCCTCCATTATTAAGGAGTTTGTCATGTCATATGGTCATATGAGAGTGATCGTTTGTCTGATGATCTAAGAAGATTCAAGGAAGGTCTGATAATTAGTGTCTATATCTTTTATGCAGTTATGATGTTCATAAGAGCTTCGTGTGCCCTGTCATCTCATTCTTTAATAAAAAGGTAAAAGTTATAATTCTAAGAACATGCTAATCAACTCATCAAGTTAAAATGAAGGCTCCTAAGCAGTGAGATTATTTGTTGGTTATGATCTTATCCCTTGCAGCAATTTGGACGAGTCCCCGTTCGGTCACCTGACTCAACGCCTCGTTGCCGCTCTCATTGAGGAGAACATCATGACACCCATAGACGACAACATGGCTGATATAACTGGAGGCAAAGGTCTGTTACAAAAATAGTTAATGTCAGTATAATATGTCTTTTGCTGCTAAACTATTTTAAGCATGATAAGGAGAGTTAGTCTCTCAGCTGACAAAATGGCCTAAACCTTTAACATTGGATATCAATTTGTTCGGGAATGTTTTAAGAATGTTCTTTATCATTGATGATTATCAAATATCTTATTTAATAAATATGCTGAAATGTGTCTTATAAACCTTTAATCTTCATATCAATGGAATGAATGTTTTCCTCAGAATCTGCTGAAGAGGCTCCAGCTATTTCTCCGAGGATGTTGGCAAAACAGTTGAACATTGTGAACCCCGCCCACCTAGAGAAGAGAATCAAGAGAGAGCTGGAGGAACAGGGTGGGTGATTGATTGTAGATTTATTTGAGTATCCATGTCATACCACGTTTTCTATATGAGAGTTCAAATGCATGTATTGCTGGGGCAAGATTAAGGATATAGCAAACTTGATGAATGACTTGTAAGCATAGTAATAATAATGTTGACACAATTTCTTGACAACATTTTGAAAACACCATAATGGTCTTGCCAACATAGGCCAACTAGCAGCCTCTTATAGTTTTATAAATGTGATGTTTATTGCGACTTTCTATTACAATAATGATTGTAACAATGTCATATTTTGCCTTAGGCAATCCTGTTATAAAATAAGCCGATAAGATTTCCCTCATTTTACCTTGTATGTGTTCATGTGAGGATAATTTATATGACGGTGACAACGTATCAGCTGAGTGGTCAGAAAGATTTTGTCATTTTGTGATGATTCATTCATTCAATATAAAAATACTGATCTGTTATCAGGTATTATAGAGATGGACGACAAGTCCGAGGACAACCCTGACGATGAAATCCTGGGAGAACTGAGACGTAAACAACAGGAACTGAAAGCGCTGAGTCAGAGAAACGTGTCGGTCACCAAGAACCTATACAAACTGGCAAAGGAGGAGATGGCTCGTCAGGAAATGAGGAAGAAACTTTCAGCAGCGGACGCAGAGGTTGGTATTTTTAGAATTTTCTCAAGTTGGTTTTGTCAGTTTGTATAGGTACTTGGTGACTGACACGTTTTGCAATACTTTTTTACCAAGGTGTTTGGGCACAAGTTTGCCCATGTAGCAACAAATGAATTGGTAACCTGAGTTAAGCACTATTTCATGTTTTTGTTGTTAAATGCTGGGCAACAACCAAGAAAGCATTGTCTCAAATCTTCCCATCTTACAGTTTTGCAGTTTAATGACCTATTCTAGTCAGCATGTCTTAATTTTGCCTTTATCAGTGAACATTTGTCCATAGGACTGTAAATCTATTAAAAAGAGGCATTGTTGCCTAACTAGAATATTGCAATGACGTTCATTAGATAATCATATTTACTGTGTATCAATGATTTACAATATTATGTTCTCTAAGATAAAGAAAAAACTTTGTTCAAAGGTTATGGAAGCATATAGAAAGATCCAGGCTGCAAAGCAAAAGAAGAAAACTCCCACAAAGAAGGAGAAAGATGCTGCAACGAAGGCTTTGAAGGAGCGGGAATCAATACTCAAAGCTTTAGAAGTCTAATTCATGTCATACTAAATTGTCAAGTAGCCACATACAACCACTCAATCATCGAATCACATTTCTGCCCCTTGTTTGATCTCTAAAAAAAACCGTAACTGAATTCACAACTTTGCTTTTGCAATGACGTTGAAATTGGCATTTAGTGATTTCATGATGCGTATGTGGTTAGAGAGTGAGGAAATCAATGATTGATGAAAGTGTGTGTCCAACACTGAAATGTGGCATTTGTATGATATAAGGGAGGTAATATTGAATGTAGATCTTGTAATGATAATGAATCTATAGTCATTATACATCTTGTATAAGCAATGCATTTTACAAGGGAAAATGTAGAAATAGGTTTTGAAATAGAACCTGCATTGATTATGAGGGAGATTCCTCATTGTTAAGCACTTGGATTACTGCATTTTACTTCAAAGGCCACTGGGTGGGAAAACAATAAATACAAAAGTAAATGGTATTTATTAACCTTCTAGCTCCAGCTGAAAGAACTTTGAAATTCAGTCTTCTCCTTGAAAAGTATTTTTCATCTTTATATATAATTCAACCTTTGACTTCAGAACTGTTCTGATTTAAACTGACCAATGTATGTTTGTAGAAAGTATTTATGTTGTAAGTAAAGAGTACATCAGTGAATGAATATACTGGTTTGAAAGATGTGTTACATTTAACTTATGTAATGTTTTCTATATGTTATCAATAAAATGTGCTATAAATTGATAGTTTTATCTTTTCTTTAGAATGTATTGCTACCATTGTGTTTCGTTATAGTGAAATTTGATTTTATAGAAATCTTTGTCTTTATTAATTTTTATTACCTTGAAATGGAAAGTTTCATTTCTGACACATCTTTCCTTTCTTGTTGATTGGAGCTCTATTACACCATTCATTACAAGGCCCCTAAATAGAGACCACTCCCTCATCTAGTGATGGAACAGCATATCAAGCTTTGGATCAAGAGCTTCTGTGTTCAAATGGCACCAGGGCCCACTTGCACAATACGATCTTAGTTTTGTGCAGGTGGGTCCAGGACTACTGCAACTTCTGTAGACAGTTGTTCAATATGATTATAAAAATAACTCTTTATTGTCCTCATCTCAAGTTGAAATGTAGTAGGCAAAGTGCAGCACTAGTTCATGCGTTGTTTTTGTAATGCAGTGTGCAAGGAAGCAACTCCAAAAATTCTAACGGTTGGCAAATAGGGAAGCAAAATCTCTGGTGAGGTTTGGTGCAATGCTTCACACAATGGTGTAACATCCAGATGCTTTCAGTTTTCACAGCAATGCAAAGCCATGTTGATGGTACAGACTTTCTCCTTAATTAGATACTAGGGGTATAACAATATTTTAAACTATCGATGCATTACATTAACCATCTTTGCAATGGTACTCTATTGATAGCGAACGTGAAAACACTATCGATGCAATGATAGTAAGGCAAACTATTGATACTATTGAAAATGTTATTTTTCCTGAATTAGTTAAAATTTATGATAACTTTTATTTTTGAATTCATTTCATGTCTTAATGTTCAAGATAAGACATTTTCTTTTATAGTCGTGAATCCTTGTTCCAACAGTGTAAATTGATCGAAAACTCTTTCATCAATCAGATGTTCCTTATAAAATCTTCGGGATGGACAGCTGAAATATGTTGTTTCTTGGATTCATCAATAGCAATTGCAATAGTAGGTCACAATAATCGCTTTTGCTATCGCTATCCCAATAGTGGTATCATCCTATAAGACAGAATTTCCAAAAGACAGAAAGCTTAAAACAACACCTTTTATGGTTGACAAATGATGTGAAACAAGGGCTGTACCCTTTGAAAAAATGGAACAGCCCATATAAAAGAAGACAGAATTCCCAAAAGACAGAATCTGAATCCCAATAGTAGGTTGCAATAGACTTTTGCTGTAGCAATAGTTACATTAGATCAATAATTACCCTTAATAAATACCAGAGGCTGTGTTAAGTTTTGCTATATACCCTGGCAATGAGTTGGGTAAATAGCCTTATGTTTAATATAATATAAGCACTTCATTTGAATGTTAATAAGGGGAAAAAGACAAGGAAAAATAAGCTTACTAAAGAGTATAAATTTTATTCTACAAATGTATCTCATGTACATAACCATTATGTAATCACAGTATCAATTAAGTTCAGATTCTAAAATTTCTTGGTGTAAACATATTTTTAATACTGGTATTATATTATTGCTTTTCAACTATGTACAATAATATTTACAAAAAGTGTAAATAATAAGAGATAATGCTGATATACATGAATGTAAAAATGTAATTACAAATGCAAATAAAAAGTCCTGAAAACTCAAGTGAATATATATATACATGTATTCATTAACAGTAACTTCCTTTCAGAAGGCGATACAAATAAACCAATTATTTTCAAGAAAACATTTATCAATTACATTGTATGTAATGTAAGTCAATAATATAAATATAGGCATGGTTTTTTCCCCCATAGCGGTTTAATATGCACAACATGTAAGCTTCAAGGTATCTTCTTTGGAGCAATAATCTTAAAGACCATCATGAAGTTCTGATTTGGACATTATAAGGTATCATTTAGTCAAAGTCAAAAGTATTTAACAGAGTCTTTGGAATAGTTCATACAAATCTTTGTTAAATCAAGGGAAAAACAAGATACTGACCATTGAATTATTTTGCATAGCAATACTGACCAAAGTTTGACATTGTAAGTTCTACAGAGATGACATTATTGACAATAAAATGCACAGCTTTTGTCTTTTGTTCTAAACTTTTAAGGAGAATTCATATGGTTAAAAATCTTGAAATTCAATATGTTTGTAATAACCTAAAGATTTTTTTCTTTCTCCTGTTAGCATTACCTTAAACGAAAGTTATATTTCTATTTTACAAAGTTATAGATAGACTAAGGTGAATCTAATCTATAGATTTAGGTGTATTTTCAGTCTTGATGTACTTTGAAAATAAACTACTTTAAGAAAGAGGTTTTTAATAAAATTTCAATAACAAACCCTCAAATGTTTGTTATGGACAAATGTGAGTATATTTGTCTAATTTAGTTACAGTGTCAGAACTTAAATGTTATTTGGGTTTAAGAATTATGAGGCATTCTGTGTATTTTGCTGCTTAAATCATTATAATTCACCCAGGTCAAGAGATAGCTCAAAAAATAATACTGGAATAGTTCATGCATAGCCTCTTAAATTATTAACATCTGATGCAAACTCAATATTTCTTCCCATCAAAAAGGAAGATTCAGCGATAGACATGAGTGATGATTTCTGGAGAATCAAACATTTCCTCTGCCGTTCTTCGGGCTTCGATACGCGGAACCTTTGACCAATCAAAGGTGGTGTATATTGCGATGGACTTCTTCCAGCGACGATTATTGATGGCTTCCTCGGGATCTTCCGTTGGTTGACTGTACCATATCAGTTTATACAAGCATTACCACCCAAACAACATTAAATTAAATCGATAATCTAAATCTTAAATCTTACATCAATGTAGAGAAAATGAATGAGAAGTAATAAAACTCATGATAGAAGTTTGTATAGACCATCTTTCAGGTCTTTATTTAAACATTTCTATCCAATGCACAATCATGTTGTGAGTAAGCTGATCTGAATAAATTTTTTACTTGCTTGTAGATCTGTGATGTGAGCAACATGTAAGAAATAATTATTACAAACGTTAATATTCGCTAGAGGTCTTTCTGTCCCACTTTGATCTAATGGCACCTCAAGTAAACTCTTAGTAACATTGCGTTACGATCACCTTAGTGAAACAGATACACAAGCTCTTAGCAAATGGGCCAAGGGGTTTATTGAAATGTTTTGGGTTTTTTTGCCAATGACCCCCTTTGACTATAATGTTTAACTAACCCTCTCAAACGTGTACTCACCTATCACGCAGATAGTTGTTTCCAGTGTCCGCAGGATCTGTGATCAAATTTATTGAGACATTACAGTGGAGGAGACGAGTTTATGATGGCTCTACTTCGTCTGTTTCTAGTTTATAAGTTTTGTTCTTAAAATGTATGTTTCCTGAAGAGTTGGCTACAAATGTATCTAACAGACTCTGAATGGAGTTTACCTGTCAGGGTTGTATCTTATATAGGGCATGAATATCTAGCAAGCTATGTGTTTGCTTCTCTCTCTTATGTCTCGCCCAATGCCCCTGCCATTTATGTATGGCTATCAAATATATATTATATATATTATATATACCATAAGTACATTTATATGAGGCCTGTAAACCACAAAGTGGTAATTTTTGTAACAGACTGACAACTCAATGACAACTGACCTTTTCTTTTAGATTTGCCATTGAAATGAGGAAACTAGACTTGTCTTTCTCAAACTCATTTTGTACACTTATAATAAAGTCATGTAAAATTAAAGTAATAACCTCAAAATAAGTCTCCTTGTTCATAAAAAAAATTAACATTTACAAAGATAGATCAAAACACAACTTGAAATAAGCATCCTGATCTATCCCTCTGGTAAGAACCTTGCTCATACCTGGTCTCACAGGAACACGAGTCTCACTAGAACTCTTCACAGGTAAGGGGGGTCCCTCCGCTCGACGACCAAATGCTACTGTAGCACGAATCTTCTCTCGCTCTTGGTCATATATTTTTCTTGCACAGTCTCGTTCAGATTTTAAAACCTCTGAAAATGTATTGTTGTTCGACTAAATATCTATGTGTTTCTGAAAGGTTTATAGAATAAGTACAAGTTTGTTTATCCTTTACTAATGGGTAAAATAATATTCTTGGATAGCTCCCTAGGAAATTACTAATCATTCATTTCTCCTTTAACTGGGCAATAATTCATCCAGAAGTAAAAGGGTTTACAAGTGTGTGTTTTATTACTTTTTGGGGCGTGTCAGAAGCACCTCAGCCAATGATAACATTTCATGATATACCCGGTATGTAAGAGTCCTTGACATCTTAGCGATCAGAGAAAAGCATCATCAAGTTTGTGAAGATAAGAATTTATAAGCAATTGTTTAGTACCTTTCCGATCAAGAAGCTCAACTGAAGGGACAGAGTGAATGACAAGGAGTCTATACCCCTTCTCCTGGGCTACTTGGTTGCTGAACAAATCTGCAACAAAATCATTCACTTGTGTCTGATACCTTGCTTTCATAATTGAAAATATATTCAAGCAAACAAACAAACAAATCCTGTTTGTTACCAAAGGTGTGATTTTATTTTGCAGCACTGTAGATTATTGATCTCACATGGTCCCATTACTCAAGCTGTCAGTTTCACCAGTGTAACAAAGTTCAAAGTTTGTAATGCTACGATGTTACACTTAATGGGAGAAAATTAAAATGAAAAAACTTTTAGTTGTATTTTTGGAAACAGGTAAGCTGAAGAAACTTTTCTTCTTTTAATTTTTAATATTTGATGTAAACTCCTAAAATTTGTTAAAAGATTTAACCATTAACATATTGATAAATAGAGGTTATCCAGCTTGTGTGTTTTGGGATATTGTATTTTGCAAGCCTTGGCTCTTATTTTGATAGATCAAAGTTAAGTAGTTTACATCAAGCTTATAAGATCAAGAGGTCAAACTGGAGTCAAAGGTAATCCTAACATCTTGAATAATGGGGTCTTGTGAGATAATTATGATTCACGCAGGGGGATTTCTGATGAAATTATGATTTTATTCAAAAGAGATTGTCAATCAATGGTATATATGATTGTTAAGTGCACTTTGAGAAAAGCTGGCGAGAACAATATGGTATGAAACAGGCATATGATTCGCTGGAGTTCTCTTTTCATCGGATCATGAATCAGGCGATGAAATAGGAAGAGAAGACACCATTCACCAGTTCTCACAAAGAAAGGTTGAGAATAGCATGTTTCTTACCAGCATTTTAGGTCCTGGAGATTGTTTTGAAAAAACTAACGCCTCAAGGAGAGAAGTTGATTGATGAAGAATATGAAATACAAAGAGTTTCACTTACTGAGCGTCTTGAGACAGTGCATCTTGCTGAACTCTGCAACAACTCTCTCCAGTTTGGTCAGCTGATTGTTTTGTAGCATGAGAACTCGCAGGCAGGTCAGATGCTGCAAGGAGCCGGTGATGTCAACAAGCTCATTGTTCTGAAGATAAAGCTCCGCTAGCTGGAAGTTCTGGCTCAGACAGTCAACTCGTCGAAGCTATGAACAATTTGGCTTGTTTTGAGATGTGAAATATGTTGTCAGTTTTTAGGGGACTTTGTTGGTAACATTTGGCAAAAGATCTTACTTGGCGGATTCTGAGTGATGCTTTTGAAAAAATTCTAAAATTTTAAAAATTGGTCAAGTTCAACTTAAATAAATTATCTTTTGCCTTACAACATCTTTGAAAACTTAAGAAGTTTAACTTAAAAATCTGAAGATAAAAAACACCTTGTTTCCATTGAGCCATAACTGCCTTAGATAGCGGAATCTTTGAAGGTTACACACCTCGTTTAATCCCCTGAAAGATAAATCAAAGTTAAGCTTTAAAGTCGTTACCAAATAAGATAATTAAACTTATGGCAAAGACAGTATTTTATTTTATTTTTTACATCGTAAAATGATTGTGTACAATAAAAGTACAGGTTTTATTGTTTTATGCATAAATTTGATTTCTTCACATGCACCCTGGTAAATTTCTGATACATTAACATACAGGTACATGAAAAAATGAGAACAAGTTCCCAAAATAACTGCTTACTTATTAGCAAGATAGATTTCCTCGACATCTTTATCTTTGTTGATAGCTCTTTTCTTCAGCAGGTTTTGGAGTGCCTAAATCAACAATATCAATACAAAGTGTTATTTAGGTTATCACATTTCATCTTGGTAAACAGCAGGAATGGTCAGCCCCATATTAGGGTTTCTAGCAGTTTTTCGGTAAATATCAAAGGCACCCTCTATCCTTAATTCCACAATAAGTATAGTTTTTGAATGACGTCATGAAACGATCACTTGTGACGTCTACAACAATAGATTTGGCCCAAGTCATGCTAGAAAAGAAATAGAGTAGCCTCAACCATCACGTGTTTTGCAATAAAGCACAGTTTTCCCTAAACTATTATTAACGTCAAACTGCCCTTCTATTTCATGATTGCTCAATCTGGACGTCTGAAGTAAGTGTTAGTGATGAATTTTTGATGTAAAAGATATCTGCTCAGTTTTCTTGATATGTGATTGTGAAAAGCTCAAAATGAAACAAGTAATTTTCACTAACATTACCATGTCTCCTGCAGCAACAAGAAATGACCTAAAGTGGTAGTGAGCTTTTCCAAATACCAATTGACCAATTACACCAAAATAAGAAATGAGACTGGTCTTTTTGTGTTTTTAAACAAAAAATCTAATTTAATTTATGTTAAAGCAAAACACATCTGGAAATAATACTATTATCAGTTAGGGTAGCCAAACAGAACTAACATTGTTGTAAAGTGACAATGAGTTTTGTGTATTCTATGAACGCTTCAATTAGAGTAAAGAATGGCAAGTAACTGTTTCCACTTCATAAAATAGGGACCTAATCTGCTATTTTTCTTAGCAATAAATTTTTCAATTGTGCATGTTTCTTTTAGAGTTTTAAAAAATACCTCAGAAGAAAGAACATGTTGCTTGATACTTGAAATATAAAGGAATGTTTTGGCAAGCAAAACTATGTGATTTAATATTTTGTTGTGCGTATTTACCCGAACATGATATTAACTTTGTAAGTGTAATATTACATTGGAGGTTGGTATTCTGTGTTTTATCAGTTTGTCATAAAAAAAATTTCTGAAATCCTTTTTGTTAGAGATCATGTCTTGGAGAACAGTTCTGTTTCCTAACAGTTGTCTCCAGGTCTTTGGAACATTTTTTAACAAATATTGATAATCTAAGAAGGTTCCTCATATTTTTTATTATTTTTAGAGCCAAACAAATGTAGTTGATTAAAGCAGAAATTTTTTTCAAAGCTGAATTTTTTTTTAAGTGATGCTTTAATGATGATAGTTTGAGTGCCCTGATAAAACATTCAATGTCAATCATTCTAAGGCCTCAATCTTCATAAGTTCTAACAATATTTGATCTCGATATTTAATCATTTTTGTTGTTCCAAAGGAAGCTGTACTTTTTTGTATGATTATTTCGTTCAGCAAGGAATGTTTTGTCGGGCGATTGGATTAACTCAATGATTTTCAAAGCTTAGAAAATCATTTTCATTGAAAGATATCTCTGATGTAATGTACATGAAGATTATACCAATTTTTTTAGATTTCAAGAAATGATTTAGTCAAAAAAACTTCTTAAGTTTTCTATTTAAGGACTCGTAATGTTTAAATTTAACAGACAAAGCTTCGTGGAAACAAGAATAAACATACGACTAACACAAAAAACAAACTGATTAATTTTGAAAACATACTGTTTAGCGCTAACAGCGTTTTTACTGTCGAATGCCTATAAATGGGATTGTGACCTCACTATGCTGTAACGACGCATGCGGAAGTTTTCAGGAATTTAACATCGGATAACATGCTCTGTACAATTGACAAATTATTTTATCCTCCACCAAAACTATGATATTTATGTACATAGCCTATTTGCTGCGTGAGTGGGAATGTCCGGAAATCATTTTGATGAATATTTAAGCCAGGGATGAATTCAAGAAGATAAGGTGCAACTGTCCGAAGTTAGGGCAGAATATGAAAACCGTTATTTTCGGCTAATACTGAACTGATTATGGCTATTGAGAAAGAAATCAAATAAAGTATTACATTTTTTAAACTTTGGTTTGAAAATAATTATTTTTTTCAGATAGTAATAAATTATATAGTCTTTCAAAACATTGGAATCGATACACTGTCCAAACCTCGGTCAGTTTGCCTTAATCAGGAATGTCCCCTTGAATTTTGTTTCAACAAAAAATACCCACATAGGACTACCCTTTCAAAGGGGCAAAGAGTATGTTGATGGGGTCATATCTTCAGTGAAATGATAATAAATAGAGGATATTATATGAGTATCCATGACATAGTATGTCTTGAACACAAATGTGATATTCTGTTGATTACCGAAGTTTTAAATTAAAAATAAATTAACAAAAATCAACCTCCAACCATAGGCAGATTACGCCGTCGTCACATTTGGAACACAACGTCATAGTAGAACATGGACGTCAAAGCATTGTTTAAAAGGTGACGTCAATTTAAAAGTGATATTTTGCCCTAGGGCATCATAGGAAATATCTGAAACCTGATATGATTACCTTTGTAGGTAATAAACGTGCTTATGTTGAAAATTGTGATCGAAAACCGGACAATGGCGCGTGCAATGACTCAAAGTTAATATCTGAAACATTTTTACAGCAGACACAGCGACAAATATGTGTTTCTATTAGGGCATTTAACGAATCTAAATGCAAATGGGAGATAGAGTTCCCAATTCCCACTTATATGGCTGTTCTTTCATTACAATCGAAAACAATAAAATATCATTTTGGTATTTTGGAGATAAATGTGTAACTTTATTTGAACTTAATTAGGGTTTTATAGTTTTTTTGCTGCTATCTAAACCACATACATAATCTATGAAACATAATCTGTGTCCTTTAACATGAATTAATAGTTAATAGAGAAGTGATCATTTAGTTACTGGAGCAGGACAATTTTACGTTTGGAATTCAATTGAGGGTTTATGTTTTTTACTTAAATCAGAATCACGATTATTAATTATGAATACTTTTAACTCACTCTTTCACACAAAGTTCTATTTCTGAAAGTTTCCTGAATAATGTGGTCCACATAGTCTTTACACACATACACATAAACTTTAAAAAATTGGTTTTATTAGTATACACGTATTTCAAAACAGTTTTGCATATAACAAACTTAGAAATCGGTAAAATAAGTTTGCGAAAGGCAATCACCTGTTCACTGGCCGCCATGTTTGAGGTTGCTACACAAAGTGAATAAAGCTGCCTATAGTTAGTTTCGTATACTCAGGTAAGTTGCCCTAATAAAATGATATAACAATATCTTGACAAACAAAATCTATTCTTAATTTTATTTAATTTTTTATAATATAGCATATCAAATCTCTCAAAACCATTTCACGAGTAAATCCGAAATTATTAGGCTAAAACAAATATGGGGTCCGTCTCCGTTAGCGCTGAAGTTGAAGTGAACCAGTTACTAACATTTTGCCACAGGTATGTTGATCTTTTAAGATAATTTTCGTTATCATCGAGGTGAGCTATCGTTCGAGTTATATTTGTTTATATCAAGCGACAGCATAATACCGATCAAAACTTTTCGAATCGCATAAATAATTCGAAACCGAAATATTTTCTCCCGAATATGGTCACGTGACGTTTCATGATGTCACGAGGGGAATCCCCACAGGCACGTTTCGATCAGAAGAGTTTTTGACGTTTTCAATTATTATGGTGAAAGTTATGACTTGAGATAATTTCCTGCTTTGATGACAAAGCTTCATTTCATAGAAAGCATATGTCACTTACTGTGGACAAACGGAAGTTTCGATATGATATTGCTAATTTTAGACTGTTTCTTAACTTTCATTTCCGTTTACTGAGAAGACGAATGTCGAATGGAACACATTGAGTGTACCTAACGATAAAGTAACGTTTTCATTATTGAACTTAAGCATAACAGCAACATGGACGGACAAGGAAATGTATCATTGAATTGCAAGTTGTGTAAGAAAGATTTCAGTGGTGAAATACCAGCCAGGCAACATTATCTGAGTGAGGCACACAGGAAGAAACTTGAGCAGTCGAAACATTCAGCTCATCAATCAACAAACAAACCATATTGGTGTGAGCCGTGTTACCTGCAGTGCAACTCTCCCGACCAATATGCTCAACACATTATCAGCCCTCGACATATTGAAACGTTCAAAAGAGCTTTGTCAGTAACAAATACAGAGATACCATCCCCAATGACTTATACACCACCTTCAGTCAATATGCCTGCTCAGCCCCATGTAGCTTTAAACCATGTGCCACAGCTTCTACCTATTACTGAAACTAGGAAAGAATATGATTTTAATGGAGAAAGAGGTTTTTGCTTCTTGTGCAATATTGACCTAACGTCACACTCTCATGCCCAACAGCATTTGAGTGGTTCAAAACATCAGAAGAAGAAGAAACAGTCTGATGAAGGATCTGGTGAACTGCTGTCTTGTAGAATTTGCAAAGTTCCCTTTTCCTGTCCGAAGAATGCCCAGGAACATCTTGCAAGTGCGAAACATCAGAAGAAAAAACTTGAGTTGGAACAACTCGAAAGAATGAGTTCTGGACTGAATGTTTCATCTCAGCCGATGATTCAAACTTTTAATCCATCTCCCCTGCATCAACAAGATTATCAAGCAGCACCTATGGCTGATGTCCCGGTTTATTCAGATACAAAAATGGCATCAGTGTCAAAACCTGTAAGTCTTACATCAAGTATTACCCTGCTTGGTACCACTTCTGATCTTGGACCAGTCATTGGTGCCAGCAAGCAACAGAACCGAGATACAAGCGTCCCTTACACATTTGAAGGGAAACAAGGATATTGTAACATTTGTAATGTTGACCTGACGTCCCCACAAAACGCAAAACAGCATTTGGAAGGATCTAAACATCAAAAAGCTGAGAAATTGTGGAAGGAAGGCCCATCCAGTGACAGGCCAAATAAGTGTGATTTGTGTAATGTTGTTTTTTCTGGTCCTGAAAGTGCAAGGCAACACTTTGAGAGTGAAAGACACAAGAAGAGAGTGGATCTCCCTTTCACAAACTACAAAGTTTTGGAACCAGAAAAGCCTGGACTTGCACAGAAGGTAAATATTTCAAATCTAACCTCTTCAATAGGAAGTATGCAGAAAGACCTTCCACTGAATATTCAACCTGATTCACTGCAGGCGTTGCAAGGGCTGCGAAACACAATGTCTCTCGAGTCAGAAAGGAGATTTGATATGCAGCAACTAGGTATGGAGCTGCCCAGTCTTGGTCCAGACATCAACCAGCCTATACAAGATCTTGGTCTCTCAGTTACAGGAGGGACTCTTCCGACACCAGTGGGCAGTTACTCTGATCTCTTTATCCGGCACAACACAGGTCCAGGGCAACCTTCTGTGAATGCCTTCATCAACCAAGATCAAGTTTTCTCAAGCATGCTGAATATGAAGCAACAACCTAGTCCTGTTCAACCAGACTCGAAATCTAATGAAGAGGAGGAGTACCGTTTCGATGGAAGTCGTGGTCGTTGCAATGTGTGCAATATTGAGTTGACATCCAGACAGCATGCAACTCAACATCTGTCTGGTAGCAAGCATGCCAAGGCAAAGTCTAGATGGAAATCAAGCTCTTTTCTTGGGAACACTGAAGTTAACCCCATATCCAGTTCAGCTATTCAAACTCACGTAAAGATATCAGAAGCCATGCAGCCATACCGTTTCGATGGAAACCGTGGATGGTGCAATGTTTGTAATATTGAACTCACTTCTGTACAACATGCAAATCAACACCTTAGCGGCAAAAGCCACATGAAGGATCTCGCTAGATGGGAAGCAGGAAATTCAGATTCTCGTCCAGACAATGATAGCAGAGAGAGTCCAGCAACTGATCAACCCTATGAGTTTAATGGCAGTCGAGGATTCTGTAATGTATGTAAAGTGGCACTGACATCAAGGGCACATGCTGAACAGCACTTGTCGGGTAAGCCACACGAAAAAGCTCTTTTTAGGTGGCAGTCTCCTAACGGTTCTCCTCCGAGAGATCAAGTTCAAAGTTCAAGTGAAGGTTCTGAAGAACCTGCATACGTCTTCAGCGGGTCTAGAGGTCACTGTTTTGTATGTAATATTGAACTTACATCTCGGGAACACGCCAATCAGCATCTAGCAGGAAAGAACCATGCCCGAGCAGAGGAAAGGAAGAAGATGGCTAAACAACAAGGTCTGCTACAGCTGGAGTGTAAGATATGCTTGAAGACGTTCAGTGGACAGGAGAGTGCAGCCCAACACTACTCCTCAGCAAAGCACCAGAGCAAGGCCATGATGAGTTCTGGAGGTGTTGCTGATGGAGAGGGTATAAGGTCTCCAAATGTGGCTCAGATGTCCCCATCTAATGCCTACATGTGTGAGGTTTGTCGCTGCCCACTCAACACATTTGAACAACTTACTATTCACAAAAAGAGTCCAAACCATCTGAAGACTGTTGAGAAGATGAACAGGTTTGTTGCAGTCAATCTGGCAGCTGATGGGAGTTTTAATTCAAATACCAATGAAAATTCTATATCCGCTCCTAATGAAAATATAGTGATAGGTCAAGCCATTCAGGAGACAGCCGGGGATCATCAAACATTTGTTAAGGGCCCACTGGCTGATCAGCATATGGATTTATGGAATGCACTGAGAACTGGAGAGATCACCACCGTCACAAATGTTGTTGCTAACACTGAACCTGGAACTGGTACAGTGAGTAGGAACGGAAACATTGGAAACAGTTCATTTAATTTGGTAGTAACTGACCCAGATCTAGGCACTAAGTTTGCCTCAGATCAAGTTAAGCAAAAGCCCACTCCCACTATGACAAGTGGGTCGAGTGACAGCAGTGACTCTTTCCACACTGCAAACTTTGAATTCCAGGTCCAGAGAAGAACAGGATCAGCAGTCAGTCCAGGAGTAACAGGTCCAGCAACTACACCTGGAGGTGTTTTAGAGGGTGCTGCAAGAATGACTTCATCAGGAGCTTCTGGGGGAGGTGGAGGCAGTTTTGGAATCACAGTCGAACCTGTTATTACCACTACTAGTCTTTCCTTTGCAAAGAAAACAGTGAAAGAGCAAGTTCAGAAAATGCCTTCAGCAAGAGATGATGATAATGATGATGATGATGACGAGGATCTTGGTCCAGGCATTAACAGAACGTCAGGACTGTCTGTTAAACCTGTAGCAAAGTTCAACCCACTGAAAAACAGGAACAAGCAGAACACAGGTAACAAGTATACAATTGAGTCGCTGGAGGATCAAGATTCTGATGAAGAAGGTCATCATAACAGATTGATGAGCGATTTTCCAGATGATGACGACACAATTAGTTTTACGTCGATAGCCTCCGAAGTTTTGCGTCAGGGAGCTCATGTGTCATTGCCATCCATGACAACAGACAACAATCATTCGTCTAACAATGCTCATATGTTGTCCTCCATTTCTGAAGAAGGATCTTCAGGATTTCCTTCATCTAACGCTGGTCTTCTTACCGATTTGGGACCTCTCGGGCATATACCTAAAAAACCGCCCACCAACCCATATGCAGGACATTTCAAATATTACTGTGAAACCTGCAATCGACCAATGAACACCAAGAAGGATTACATGGCTCATATAGAGAGTGTTGCCCACAAGCAGCGAGCTGCGGCAGTTGAGGCTCCAGAACGAGACCTTGGACAGATCGTCAGACGACTAGGAATAGACAGTGCAGAGGAATATGCCTATCAGGTGACCAAGACATGTCCACGCAGTTACCAGGTGGAGCTGTTCTGTAAGACAATGGAAGACGATAGAGTTATCTTTTTTCCAACAGGTGAGAAATATTTGTAAAGGTTTATTCTTTTCTTTGATAATTTAAAGTCATCAATTTTTTATAAATTTTCACACCATCTTGAATGTAAATTCTTATGCTCAACACAGGAGATGTCATATAATGATAAATTTCATTATATTGTATAAGTTATGCAGTTTAGTAACTTATTTGTAAAAAATTAAATATATAACATTAAAGAGAATGTGTCTAAGATAAAAAATGCATGAATTTTGTTTTCTACTTGTGGTTCACTGACCAATGTAATAACCTTTGACCTTTTCACAGGAACTGGTAAAACACTTGTTTCTGTGATGACGTTGAGTTGCATGCTGATATTGAACCCGCAACGTCCAGTTCTCTTCCTCGTGGACAAAGTCCTCTTGGTCCTCCAACAGTCTAAGTACATCATCAAGGAACTCGGAGAAAAACTTTATAACAGGTGGGTAGTAGGTTGAGGGTCTTTTTTACCGTCCCGGGGCTAAGAGTAACCTTAGCTTATGGACATACAAATTAATTATTATGTTTGGATGACTTAATAATCTGATTGTAAATGTTCCAAAATATCGGATGCGTGGGGACTTTCCTTTATTTACAAAATATGTGACTATTAAAATGGCTCTACCCTCTGACCAAGCTCTGTGACTTTGTGTCAGAACTGTTAAAAGTCCTAAACTGTTAGGTTTCTTGACAAATGTTTTTTAACACCTGTTGAGAATTGAGTTTGAATGAATTAGCTTAGATCACTGAAACTCAATCCATACACTCATTATCATATTCATTATCAAGTTCATTAAACAGAGATTAAAAGAGTCATTGAAAATTTACAAGAGCAGTTCAGATGATTATTTTGGACATTACTTAATATAATTAAAAGCTTACATCATTAGAAAAGGATATAACTCCAATGAATCTTTTCCTTCATAATCCTCCATTAAAATTTAACATTGTAACTGAAATAGGAAAATGAAAATTAATTGAGAAGTTGAATAGAGCCTGTCTGTTACCCACTTCTCCTGTAAGCCATAACTCACACCAGTTTTCATCCCTCGATGCCTTTAAAGATCGACCGAAATGACCCATGGCAACTTTTGTCATTCATGAGATATGTATTCCAATTTGCTAGTAACTTGAGTTAAAATTTTCGAAATCGGCCGATAAACAACTTTAATACGGCTTTTTCTAATCACCAGCTAATTAGCACTAGTGAACAGAACTGAAATGGCCCGTGGTCATTGAGGCGTGTCCTGTCGCGTGTACTGCCGCATGACGTGCTAGTCGGCGGAAGCCTAATCTCCTTAATGAAAAAACAACAGGAAATCTCACAGTCTTAACAACTGTTTAAACATATCTAAAGTCATCCAAGCAACTCAAACCTCCGGTAAATTGATGTTGAATATATCTTTGATTGTTTGTAAAGTTCCTAGCAAAAGACAGTGTTTTAATATCATGCTATACGCACTATCCCATGCCATGTGTTTATCAATTACGACGTCTGCCAAATGTTGTGACAACAATCAGATTGGTTTAACTAGATTTTTTTTATGACACACAGGTGGCTGTTATGTAATCCTATCGCATTCAATTTCAATTCTTGATTTAATGGTCTCTAATTATACCTTTTGAATTTTAACGCCTTGGACCCGCCAGGCGAAATATATGTCCTGTCATAATGGCGTAACTCTTGGCATTCGACTGGTACTTAGTTTATTGTCACGGCGTCCAGTCATTTTGAACCAATGAACTTGTAGAATATATATTCAACCAATAAATTAAGAGAAGGAGATTTGGCTCATGCACTTCTACGGACGATGACACACATTTAAAAAAGTACATCGTGAATAACGGGTACCAACATTCTTTAGGATTACATAGGATGTTTCTAACGCTTGCGCCAGGTATGTTTTCATGTCATTTATTGTTAAATTCAAAGACAGAGATATTGCAACACGGTGTGAGATGTTATACTAGATAAGAATATGATATGTGTTAGTTAAATACAAACGAATCATCCAATAAGTACTAAGTTGTTATGAAACTGAAGTGAAACAAAATTATTCTTTCTATAGTCATTAAAAAGTTTCTACATTGTCTCCCGTTTATTACAAAAAACATCATTTTTTCGAGACAATTCATAACTTCATATCGATAAATACATGTTGTAACACTACGTGATATCCCCTAGTAATGGATCTCTCACCGACCAAGTTCTTTACCTTTTTGATATAAACCCTCCCAAGAAAACCGCGTCCAAGGATTGTCACAGTCCAATTAAGATGGATTTGACGACTGATAGGGAAAGTTGATATCATGAAGCTGTTATATATCGTATTTTGGAATTCTTTCGGTCATGCTGTTGCCTCTATTTTGCTGTTGAATTAGCTTAAAAATACAGAGAAAATCAAAGGGCTGGACTTTCAGCTGACGCCTAGCACGTCACACACTGGGCGTGGCTTCGAGTCATGCTTCGGTGATTTTGCGAATCGTTCGCCAGTCTCATTAGGCGGCTATCGAAAACAGGGGTATAAAAGGTCTCCTGGTAGTCGAATTAAAGCGTATATTTTCTCCTTTTTTGGCTCTATTGATTCATATAAGTGAAACGAATACAGATACTAATTTGTAATAATCAAATTAATGCGTTACTTCTCCCCTTTAAACCATTTCCACATTTCTGTGCCAACTCTTCAGCCTACTGCACCTGTACTTGTGAGAACGATCATAAATATTACATTGCTACTCATTGCTGCTAAAGCTGCTGCACTCAAATCAAGAACTATGACAAGACATGATTGAGACTCATGCGAGTCGTCTTGTAGGAAATGTTTTAATGTACTAGAATGTACACTTCAAATCATATTGAGAAAGCTTAGTCTGATTTCAGAAGAATGTTCACACTTTGTTTATATCTTGTTCCAGACTGCCCCTGAATGGGTCGTACCCTTCACTGACTAAAAGACCGCTCAAGATCGCCACTCTGTGTGGAAACCTTCTTCCTGCTGACAACACTCCTCTCCATCAGCATGATGTTGTCGTGGCAACTGCAGGTATTCATTTTGTTAATTCTAGTTGTCATAGTTACCACCAAAAATAGTTCTATCTCTAAACTAACATTTAATATACTTTGTATAGAGCAAATTTGTAACTTTGTCAGAGTTATTCTTTTTCAATATTCATTGCAAGATCAGTAGTGCTTGATACAGCACTCAGACCCAGCATGAAAGGGATATAACCACTGCTTGCTAGAGTTTAGGTCTCTTGCCCTTTTCTCTATACTTTAACAAATCACAGGCCTCCTTTCTTACCTGCTAGTCGCTGATTGGCTGGAGTAAAGGTCATATGAGATAACCTATGACTTTGAGTGGTCCAATTTGCTTGGAAAGGTCTATGTTGTCTTTTTAAAGAAACTCTGTAGTCTTTTAAACTATTGCATTTATCTCATTAAGGAGTTAAATTTTCATCAAGCTACCAGTTTCAACATGACATTTGAGCAAACATCATTAGTAAAAATTATTTCTTTCTCTTACAGCATATGTAGAAAACCTTCTTCTAAAGAGGTACATCCACTGGACAGATTTCAGTCTGGTGGTGTTTGACGAGGCACATCACTGTGTTAAGAAGCATCCATTCAACCGTCTGCTTGAGAATTATCACAGGCCATGTTCCCCTGAAACGAGACCCAAAATTCTTGGTTTGACAGCATCTCCGGCTGGAAGAGAGAGCATCGAGACCACATATCTCATGTTGAAAGAGCTGTTCACTAACCTAGGGGGAGCCAGAGTAGCAATCGTCCAACGGGAAAGTGAACTGGAAGACTTAGCAAAATATCAGTCAAATGCAAAGCTTGAAATCAAATACACACCTTACTCGGAGGAAGAGCGAGACTTCAGACGGAAGCTGCTGCACTACCTGTGTTACTGCTACATGAAGCTGCGCAATATATCCAACTTGGAGAGTGAATGTGGCTGGGACATACGGATGATTCTCAAAGGACAGATGTCAGACTTCATCGCCAACTTGGACAGTTCTGCAATTAGTAAATTCCTCACTGTTCTAGACAGTCTCAAACCTATTTCAGATGATATCTATGTCAAAAGTAATCTTCAATATCTTTCCAACCATTCAAAGATAATCCTTCTTGCCTTGTCAGACTTGGACGGATGTGGTATCCCTACAGCTGTCGCCACACTTAGTGCTATGAGATCGTCACAGAACAACTTTGAACAAGCTAGGCTCCTCGGCATCCCCACAGACACTCTGGAATCTGCTATACAGAGAAGTTCTCATGCTGCCCTTGTCCAGCAGGAGTTCGAGGACAATCCTGAACACATTTCTCTTTACTCTCAGCTGCTTCAGACACTCAATGACACAGCTTACATCGACTGGAACAGCTCTGACGACCCCATGTCTCTGATTCTAGTTCGAGAAAGAGCACATGCTCATCGACTAAGCAACTTCCTCAAGGAGTCCAAATTTGTAGCAGACCACAACTTGAAGGTGACCGCAGTTGTAGGACACGGATCAGGACCATCTGATGGAGGGATGAGAGTGAAGCAACAAAAACGAGTCCTGGATGGGGTCGGCAGGAAGAAGTATCACATCATTGTGGCGACATCAGTAGCTGAGGAGGGGGTAGATATTCCTGAGTGTGAACTGGTGGTTTGCATGAATCCTCCAGGCACAGTGACAGGTCTGATCCAGATGCGAGGTCGGGCGAGGAAGAAAGGAAGCAACTTCATCATCCTGTGCAAGGACCAGGAGGAGGAGCTCAAGATGAGGAACCTCCTGTTGAGAGAACATTTCATGATGGAGGCTGCCAAGCGTTGTATCAGGGAAGAGGAGCAGGAAAGGAGCCTCTTATAATAGTCTAACTGGACACATTCTACGTAATCTGCATATTTGTATCTGACAAGCTCTTACAATCCCCTGGTTGCTTTGAAGGATTTCACTCATATTGCCTATGGCAACCAGCCAGTGAAATCACTTATACAAAGCAATGTTTCCCTTCTATGAGGTATGAAAAGCATCTACATGCAATAAGAAGCTATGAGTAACCAGCTGAGAGCAATATGAGAGAAGTCCTGAGAGGGCAATCAGGTGATTGTAGGAACTTGCTGATAAAGATTTGCTGTTGTTACACTATTGATACACTCTGAATAAATCCTCTGTCATTATTAAGGAAGCTACTTTCAAGAAAAGTCCTTGAGACCAAGGAAACTGAATGATTATTGTTGATTTATAAATGATTTGACATCAGGGATAGAAGCGGAGATCCACGTTAAGCTGTTTGTCCTGTCTGTGAGAATAAGAATAAGGATACAGATTATTATTTATCTCATTATGAAGGCTTTTTGTTGAAAAGAAATATTTAAGATGTTTGCTTTGTTTGTTTACATTATGCTTTTTCTGTGATATGGTTAGGGTTTATTTTCTTAAGAGAAAGAATCATGTTAATGACAAACCATTTCAAAGCAAAATGCTCTTGATGAAGATTATTAATTGCTACAAATGATTTTTTGTTTAAATATCTTACTTTTATAGGAAATATATCATATGTGGTTGTACAGCGCCTTATATCTTTAAGATGTGCTGTCCACTTGCACAATCTTGTAAGACTGCTACCTATAGCAGTTCCATAGCTTGTTCATCCACCTAGTGGTAGAGTTTAGTAAAAGCATAGTGTGCATCACATAGTACTTGAGTAGGTATCTGGGCATGCATCACATAGTACTTGAGTAGGTATCTGTGGGCGTGCATCACATTGTACTTGAGTAGGTATCTGTGGGCGTGCATCACATAGTACTTGAGTAGGTATCTGTGGGCGTGCATCACATAGTACTTGAGTAGGTATCTGTGGGCGTGCATCAGTGGGTCTCATTTAGCTCATCATTTATGCATCTTTAGTATGTCATTCATCAGCGAGAGCTTGCAGATGTGATAGACCAATTGTCACAAGTCACAGGTTCAAAATTCAACATTAAGAAAAGATGATTCACACAACATGTTTAGAACACAGTGGAGATTTTAGTCATCACAAATCTTTATACGATTCATTGTTTCGTGACATATTCTTGTTTCATTGATTAAGGTTTCAATTTGCTAGTCCTACAATTTGTTCATTCATATCACGTTAAACCTTGCGTATGACTTTTAGCAAGTACTGAACTGGTACCTTTAATGGATATGTTCAGTCCTCTGAGGATACATATTATTTTATTTCCGTGAGGGGAATCATCTTGACTTGCTAGCCCAGCTGCAAGAAGCACTCTTTAAATCCCTTCCAAGATGATGTTGCAGTCTTTTTCATGCTGAGATACTAAGCCGAGTTGCCAGTTGAACATTTCATAATAGCAGCTGCCGTGGCTGATATCTTTTGGTATGAGATTGTGGCATCAGTCAACAGACTAGATGTCAATTTTCAGTCTTGAAACTATAGTTGAGATAAAAATGTAAGACTATCACGTTGAATTTTGTTGTATTTTGTTTTATTCATTTTGTAAACCTGTGTTTCATTGGGTTGAAGTTTTCACTTTATGCTTTGTTATGCCTTTGATAATTAATGTATTTGAACCCAGAAGTTGATGAATAAACTAATGTAAAACCATTCTGAGTGACTGATTTACTTGACCTTTAACTTAACAAAGATCTAACCTGTGTGTTGCCAGTCTCCTCAGTGAAAAAAAGATAATTATGCATTTTATTATAGTTTTCAGTAAATGAATTTTGTTCTACCAAGGACAAATTTTTGCAGCAATGCATATTCGAGTGGTATATAACACTTTTCATGGCCTTTTCTTTGATCTTCCATTAATTGTTTATGGAGATAATAATTATGAAAACCCTTGTTTAATTATAATTCTGTTATGCTATTGACGTTGAAATTCATTGTTGTAAACAAGTGTTAATGTTTAAGTTCTAATTTGGCTCATGGTTGTTAAACAAGGTATAATATCCTGGGTCGAATCTATTGTAAAGTTAGACGGGAGCTAACAGCTTGATGTTAGTTACAGCCCTTTGACGATACTTTAATTATCCTTAATCCAAACATGAATTAAAAAAAAAATTTATGTTGTGGTTTGTTGTTATGTATGTTTGTTTTGTTTGCAGGAATGCTATATTAAAGGTTCCCCTTTATTATTTACTTTCTCCATTTCTATCATTAAAATGCAGCAAGCCTGAATTTAGCCACGGAAATTGGACATGTATGTGTTATGCAAATGATTTACTGTATTCAACGTATCAAGCACCCTTGGCGCCCTGAAAATTAAAAAGAGAGGGCACTTATTATCTCCTACCAAACAAAGCTTTCGGGGGATATAGAAATGACCTCTCTCAGTCTGTTTAAACTCTTTTGTGGTCCAGAACTCAAGAACCACAAGGTCTAGTTCATTGCAAACTTTTTCTTCTTTTTTATTCCTTCAAAAGCAAAGAAATGAGTCTACTCATGTAATACATTCAGTTGTCAAGGTAGCTCATTGACATTTGGTATACAGAACAATCATAATCTAAACTGGTGCCTTTTGAGGTTTTCTGGTTTTCCTACATTTATTTTTGGCTGTTTCCATGGAAATGCAACTTAAAATTTCAATATAAGACCAGAACTTAAATACTTTAGCCCATTAAAGGTGAGATGAGGTGATATGGGGTGTAAAGCCGCTTTCAAGAGTTTTTTTACTTATATCACGGCTGCTAGTATTATTGCAGGGAGAAAGCCTGCAACAGTTCTGGCTATGCATTGCGGTGAAACCTGCATGTGTCGGCTGGAACTAGCGAACCATGGGTGGTACTGCTCTGAAATTCAGTGTAGCATTGCACCCAAACCTGACTGCCTGAAGAACAGTTCTCTACTGCAGACAAAGTTGCCGAGGCCATGGAGGGATTCGAACCACGGACCTGTTTATCCGAAGCCAAACGCACTAACCATTGCGCTATCCCGCCCCCTTTAGCCCATTAAAACTAGCTGTATTCAATAATCATAAAGTGAACTTATGCCTTTTGGGGTTTTCAATTTCTTCCTACATCTATTTGTAGTCGTTTCTATAAAAGCAACTTAGAATTTCATTTCCAAACTAAACTAAAAAAACATAAGCTTTTCCTCATTGAAACTTGGTATATTGAATAATAGTGTCATTTAGTATGTAGTGGTGGCTTTTGAGATTTTAAACTTTTCGGCTATTTGCATGAAAATGCAACTCTAAACTTTGCAGACCAGAGCTCATTAACCGCGAGATCAAACTCATTGAAACTTGGTATATGGATCAATCATCATGTGAACTGGTGCCTTTTGGGGTTTTCAGCTTCTTCCTATATTTTTTACAAACCAGAACTCAAAAACTTAAAGATTGTGTTTAGTGATGCCTTTTTGGTTTTAAACTTCTTCAGAATTTTATTTTAGCTGTACAATATTGTTTCAAAGGTTGAACCTTTAAACCTTAACGCTGATCATAATGAAACTAACAATCTTTAATAGTCATCTTCTGAAGGAAAATTTTTTTTTTTAATTGGCTGAAGGATAAATCTATTTACCAATGATTTGCTAAGCTTGGAGAATTTTCAACAATATGAGTTATTGAGGGTTTATGAAAGAATGCAACTTCTAAACAATTGTTTAATATATTTTTTACCTCTACCTCTTGGCGGGGGATATAGTTAACTCTATCTGATTGTAAAAATTGCTTATTTGAATTTGAAAAAGAACAAATACTGCGATTTCAAAATATTCAAAGTTGTTAAAAGTTTAGCCTGCCAATAAATAAAAAAAACTTATGTGCATAACTGAATGCGAAAGGTTCTTGACTAATGCCGTATGGAGCAAGACTCAAGTTTTATTAACAACTCTCCATCTTTATCACAAAGGCAAAGTTACGAGAACGTGGCGCTTATTATTTTGTGAGTTACAAACGTGGTGCGAGGGCGCTTATAGGGTGAGGGCGCTTATTGTATACATGAATACGGTATGCATCTTTCAAAGAAGCTTTGCGGAGGAAGTTAACAAAGCATATGCTATGCCAAACAAGAAAAGAGTGAGCATGGCTCACATACCCCCGCAGCCCGTCTGATTTCTTCTCCCTCTAGTCTGAATTATTATGATTCTGGATAACCTGATTCACTTAAAGTTACTGTAATAGTTAAAGAGTAAATGTGTCCCCATTGGAGCAAAAGATCTGTTAATCACTACAAGTCAAATTGCGCATTCAAGGGCCAGAACTTTGTGAAAATAATATTTCGGAAATGGCGTTCAAACTCGATAAAGAGCATCAACAGCTGTGTCCAAAACCAAAATGTCACTCCTGTAGGTGTTATAGTTTCTGAGAAAATCCATGGGGGGGGAAAAAATGAATTCTAGAAAAATCAGAAGTGGTCCAAACTGTAGACAAGGTTATGGTTATAGTGTGCGCAGTTTGGTTGATCTAGACCTAATGGTTTTTTAGTAAATGACCGGACGGAGGGACGGAAGGAGGGACAGAATGATCGCTATATACCCCTGCTACGAAGATGAATATTAGTAAATCTAGTATTCTCCAATGAGCTTTGCAATATTCTTTTAAAATAGAAGGCCAAATGAGGTATTATTGTATATTCCGCACTTAAATCTCATATTTTGTTGAAAACACAATTCATAGGAGCTGATTGACATTTAAATCATTCCTCAACAGACACTTTTCATTATATAGTCCTCCAAGTTAAAATAAATAAAATACTAGTAAAATTGGCAATAATGTCTATATGATGTCAAACATTAGGCTCTTTTTAAAATTCGCAGCATTCGCAAGTTTAAGTAAAAATATTTCAAGAGATAAATAGTTTATTTCCAAAAGAAGCTTAAGTTTGACATATTCACTTACTGACAGATTTCATTTGACCATTGTGATGTGATTGGACATGGCATCCTCTACTGAAGAAGACACATGCACTGTGGCAGAGCTTGATGACATCATCACCCAACCCGCAGGCGGACTCACCATGATGCCCACAACCGCTTATGATGAGGTGTATGAAAACATCTATATTGGGGAAGAGTGAGTAACATAATTATATACACCCTTTGTTGTAAACAAACCAACCTTCCATCCCCACAGTTCTTTAACTCGGTACCTGCCGAGTGAATAAAATCAATATTTGTATTAGCAGGTGATTGGTTAAGTTTATTAATTCATTCATCTATTAAATTTTTTAAAGGGCCAATATCCAGCTCAGTAAGTGGTGTTCTGAGGGACAGTTCTTTTTCTCAATCTCAACACCAGGAGGCACACTAAGTTGACATGGACACATAATGTTAATAATTACAAATTTGATGCCTTATATCCTTCAATGACTGCTCAGTGGAGGTAAAATGTACATTATTACACTGAGGGAATTGTACTTTCAAGGCAGCTACTGAGTGTCACGCGACCACAAAGGTCTGTACATCCTGTATGTAGGTACCCAATTGTACAGCTGGGTGGACTGAGTGCAATGTGGATGAAGTGCACAGTCACAGTAGTTTGCCAAAGTAAACTGCAAGCTGCTCTCCCAGCAACAATGTGTCTGCACATGTGGTATCCAGGTTGTTTATTGACAGATTTGTACTGAACAGTACAACTTGAGATGTTATCTGTTAGATAAATAAATTGGGATTAAGTAAAATGTTGATCCTGAAAAATTTCCAAAGCTAAGTTTAATCACCATCTCGGGGCCTTTCAAAGTTTGAAATCTATTGAGTGCTAAGCTGATAGTTGCAGCAAGGAAAGAGTTCATGAAGTAACTGGTCACATTGTCATCTAAATATTGGTGGATTTCGTAAAAAGTTATTTTTTGTTTAATGTTATTTCAGATCAATTGCTCGGGACCTCATAGAGCTCAGACGACTGGGAGTAACTCATGTACTGAATGCTGCGCATGGGAAAGAAGTCTATCATGTGAACACAAACCATGTCATGTACCGCAAGATCAACGTCACATTTATGGGTGTCCAAGCAACTGATCAGATGAACTTTGACCTCTACCCTTTCTTCTATAACTCAGCAGAGTTCATAAATTCAGCTCTTGAAAGTGGAGGTGAGATGAAGTCCTCATTGTGTACTATTTGTCTTATTGACAGCAACTTAACACCTCAAATCAAGGTAACCTGTGAAGTATTAAGATTTTGGGTTTAGGAAATATAGTTCCATTATAGAAAAAAGTTTTGGCTTTCACTAGTTTCTGTGCATGTATTTTGAAAAATCAGCAAGCCATTTTTTCAAAATGAGACAGACCCTGTAAAGTATACATAGTTTATCAAAATTCACACAAGCCAGACAGGCTTGTTTGACCTTTTTAACAACTGGCCCCATCCAAAACTCCAAAGAAATTAGCTGGTTGGCCTTCTTGTTAAAATTCAAGCCCATAAATAAATGGTCAAAATTCAAAACCATAAATGAAGAATTATCAGAAAAAATAATTCCAAAATTATTTAGATATGAACTGAAATTACTTTTGTCTGTTCCTCCAGGCAAGATTCTGGTTCACTGTATCCAAGGAGTGAGTCGGTCGACAACTCTCGTGCTCGCCTTTCTCATGATCAAGCGTCACATGACTGTCAAAGATGCGTTGCGATTGGTCAGAAGTAAGAGGGAGGTGTCTCCGAACCCTGGTTTCCTCCAACAACTCATCAAACTCCACAAGGAACTGCTCAAGAAAGGACACTATACTGCAAAGGAAGACTGAGAGATCCTAGTATCACTTGTCTGTAGTGTAGAGATCTAACATTACAGAACCTGGTCTAAATATAGCACTAGAGCATAGATCTCACATTATGTGGAGGTGAAAATAAGACTTTCAGGTAATCTGCAGTGGCCGATCTAGAAACTTTGGAAGGTGGGGGTGGGGGTACCCCTCTCTGAATCTGCCACTGATCTGTGTATACATAAGAAAAACCTAAATGGAGGGAACATACCCATAGGGGTTTAGTGAAAGATAAGTCCCAACCCTTGAAGATTTCTTATACACAGAAGACAGGGAAGTAGTGTTTTCTCCAATTTATGAACCGTCCAATATTGATTATTTTATGAAATATTTCTGTATTAGAAAAGAGAATGTCTCCTTCATTAGTTTTATATTGGGTCCTGTGGTCTTGTCAGAAATTCAGAAACAATTGATGGGTTTAATCTCATGGAGGGATAAGGCTTACAGGACACCAACAGTAGCTCTCTCTCAGTTTACACATTCTTATATCTTGTTATATTTGTATCTTTTTGCAATAAAATGGGTTTTTTTACATTTTAGAAAATATATTACATGTTTCATATAAGAGAAGTTATTTTTCAATTCTTATATAATTATTCAATATTTTGTGTTTGAAAAGGTCAGGCCTGTGACATTTATTCTACATGACATAAGAATATAATGAAAGTGTTCTTCTGGAACCTAAACTTATCTAAGTGAACTGTATTTCACCTGAAGAAATCATCGAGGCCTTGGAAGAATACAGTTTATCTATGTGAACTGCTCTTGACCTATTTCAGGGTTTTGTGACGATATTGTTGTTTTATTTATCAGGATTTAGACACATGTTCCTCCATACACATCACCACATGGTAGATTGCTGGTCACTTTGAAGATCAACACATAAACCTAACCTGTAAGACAAGGAAAGATTAAAGGATATATGGTGATAAGTTGAAATAAAAAAGGTCAGAACATAACCATTATGTGATTAAATTAAATTGTTTCCAATAGTCTGTCTCTTAAAAACCTGTTTGTAAACATACAAGTGTTGCAGTGTTTAATGTAATTAATGTTGAAATGTAATTATTAAATGAATAACAACTGATGCATTAAATAAAAGATTATATTTAATAAAATCTAATGAATTAAAAGATTCATTACCATACGGCATATGATATTAAAAGCAGTGGAATAATTTTCACAAAATGAATTAACAATAAGAGAACAAGTTTTTCTGAAGTTGTGGTATGTGACCGGCCACACAACTGTTTGGATGACACTCTTGAGATACAGATTGATTTCAATTGTGAATATCAGCATGAAAAAGGAGTTTGTTTGGTTGTTCTAATACAAAACATACTGTTTTTTGTTGTAAAAATACAAAAGATACTGTTTTTTGTTGTTCGAATAGTCTTTGTCTGTATTTCTAAAAGGAAATATGTATCTCTCAAAAACATACATCTAAAAAAGAAAGAACTCCCTTGCAATATTCATCCAAAACTAATATTCTAAAATAATAATAAAATAAAGTGACAAGCATTAGACATTTTCCTTTTAGTAAACTATGAAAATATGCATATTACCTCTAGCGGGCCAAAGAAAGCACTAAAATAGTCTGGCATTAGAGAATGGCCCATCAACCAGTTACACAAAACTCCTGGGGTTTTTGCAAGCACTGTTGGAATTCAATGTTAACACAAGATAGAAGCAAACATGTGTAACTGAATACAGCAGGGCTGATCGTCCTCATTAATAATCAATGATTATACATATCTAAAATGTAAACCTAGATTATCCAATTATGAAGAAAGGTGTGGATAAAGATTCAACATGATTCAATAATGGCTTGAGCAACAGAAACTCCTGGAATAGTTAAGATCAGGGTCAATAAATACTTCACACATCCGTGGTTTCACATCACATCAAAAGTATGGAAAATTGTCAGTTAATTGCACTTGGGTGTAAACAACAATGTCAGAATCAATCGTAATGCTCCATCTTCACCTGATTCTGGAAGACCTGAGAGAAGAGAGTGA
Source organism: Phorcus lineatus (assembly GCA_921293015.1). NCBI lineage: Eukaryota > Metazoa > Mollusca > Gastropoda > Trochida > Trochidae > Phorcus > Phorcus lineatus. The sequence continues at coordinate 41,059,986 of OV121096.1, forward strand.
ACCCGATAATGGCACAAACACTGTCAAGGATCATTCGGGTCTGGTTCCAAAAGTGGATCCCGCGGCGAGTCCAGTACTCAATGTCGAGGTCCATCATAACAGTTACTAAGGACAAGGCAACGATCGCACAAACACTCATATCCCGCACAAAGTAGCCAGACAGGAAACACAAAGCACAGGCCATAATAGCTAGGGTAACAAAATATCGCAACCAATCGCTCTCCATAAAATGGTACAGGAATCCACGTTTATATTCATTACTGCTGTTAAGGATATAGGAATACGAGAAGAGATAGATCCCAAGAACTATTTCTCCGATTCGACGAAGTTGTTCTGATCTTTTTTCTTTGGGGCTGTGGAAGTAGGCAAGAAGAATATACACTCCCACACATCCTCCCTGACGGGCGGCCATTTGAAGCTGAAAGAGGAGCAATGACAAGATGATTTTATTCTAGTAAATGTTTATAAGAATAATCAACAAGATGTGAGGAATTATGGTTTATCTGTCCTGAGTGGATTATTGTTATAAATTCTGAGCTTGGAGTTGGTTATTCTTTTTCTTACCCAAGTCCAATCTAAGAATATTTACGGTACTTTTGAAAATGCCTTCGTCAAGGCGAGTTGCAAGTAAACTCTGTCTTTGTATTCATGCGCGACGAACAACGATTATGTCATGGCGCAGTTTAATGTAGTCTCTACAATTAACTACATGTTAGTGGATCATACATTAAGCAAGACAATCCTAGATGAACAAAATAGTAAAACAAACCATATAAAACATTTTACAGTGACATACGAAATTAAAAACAATGTTTGTTTTGAAATCTCTATGACATGGGCACGCTCGACTCACTGAACGAATGAATAGAAATAGTTCTGTCAGCCAATCAAATCTCGAGTTATTTTTAGAAAAACTGTAATTCCCGTGACCATTATGAAATCTTAAATACCCGGCATATTTGTGCCCGCTTGGGTAAGAAATGTATATCTTTTTAACCATAAACTGAATGTTAACTGAGCTTCAATTTCATGAAAAACATTTTGTCTGTTTTCACATTTTCATTAATTCTTCACTCCTGGTGTAATATGCATCAAACCATTGTCATCCAATATTATCATTAAATGATATTATCCTTTTGCCTATAATAATCAACATGAAAATATTTCCATGAAACAAAAATAACTAATTTCACAACATGATCTGGCTATTTCTTTTTTCTTTCAAGTTCAACAATACTTATGTCATCAAAATAAAATACGAATATTTTTAACATTCTTACCCGCTGCCATTGTCCATAGTTAAGGTTCTTGTTCTGGTAGAAATTGAAAGCAAAGAAGATCATCTGTCCAGCATACACAAGAGCTGCTTCCTTCTTTGCCATGTGCGTCGACATTAGGAAGCCACAAAGTATGAACACTCCGAGATGGGCATAGATCAGCTGTGGTTGTAATGGTGGGACACTGAAAGGGAAGTAGATGTCAGAAATGATATAAAATTAAGAGTAATTCATTGATATAGAAATACATTCTTGGGCAACTTTTTATCATAGATTCCACAAACATGAATATCCAAAAACATAGTCATAAACCCTCATTCAAGAATGCCAATCAAAGACATGCAGGAAAGCAATGATTTAGGGCACGTGCTTAGTTCCAATAAGCACCAAATCTCTGATTAGTTAGGGGTGTGTCATAAGTAATATGTTGGGAAGTACATAAAACATAATCTTCAGTTCTGTCTAAAATGAGCAACACATGTTAGGGATCCATGATCATAACAGAAACATAACCAGGCCAAGTTAACAAAACAAATATAAAGGCCTAATTGAGGTATCTAAGAGTTATCTAACTGCCATTTTTATCATACCAGATTACGTTGGTAAGTTGATATATGTCAAAAAGTAATTTGAAACATTGGACTTGGAAAAATGTAAGATCCTATGCAACCAAAATGTTTCACTTAGCTACATACTGGAAATAAATTGTACAATAATCATGTATTCATGAGTACAATGACACCAGTGTATAAACAATGATAAACAGGGTTTTTCTTGTTGAAACAAACTTCAAGGGTAGTTCCCATTTGTTAACACATTATAAATACATGACTATTTCACAATTCAGTTTGAATAGATCTACAAAGCTTGGACGGGGCCACAGTCAATTAAGTGACTGTTGAAAATCACATTCCAGAAAAACAGATAAGAGGCAAAGATCAAGAACCAATCACTATTTTCAAAGTTATATATGGGTGCCTGATCATACTCCAGCTGTTTTCTAGAGTGTTTTTTTGAGAATACACTTCCCTGTTGACCGACCGACCTCCAAGACACAACAAGTTCACAAGAGAGTGTAGCAGGATCGAGGAAATTCAGGTATGCGCAACAAATGTTTTGGAAGATCTTGCTTGATTGACGTGCGGCTCCCTGTAAAATGCATTCAAGTCCTATCAGAGTATATGAAGAGTACTTGTTAAGTCTGACTATGTATTTGGAAGTTAGAAACAAACAAGTCCCTAAAAATTGCAAAAAGTGCTTGCCAGCCATTTGTCCGATTCGAGTTTAGTGTCTATCACAATCCCGGACACAAAACGGCATATTGTATATTAAATCTGCTTTGATGTTTTCAAGTACCTTTCATTTTTAGCTCTCTCCCCAAGAAGCATAAGGAAAGACAATGCATTGATAAATGGATATTTAGCCAAAACAAATGTGGTAACACGAATGATCAACACTCTGATGTCGGCCATCTTGAATCACTGAAATTTAGAGTGATCTGCCCTTCGCACTACCTATCGTATCCGTTTTCGATTAATTCTTACCCAAAAATGAACTCATGCCTACAAATTTGGACTAACTCGCACCTAGAGGACTGAATTCGTTACAACTTTTGCATATAAGATTAATAGTGCAACAGGGACAACTGTAGTGATACCATGTCATATAATTTCAGGGGTTGAAAAATATTTTAAGAGTCTCTCACTAAAAACATTTACACAAAAATATTGTCACATATTACTGGACAAAATAAGATAGGTATTTGTGCTTATGAATGATAGTCTATCAGTGTGACAGTGAATATACAAATAATTTTTACAATATCAAACTTTTCATCCATCTCTTCCTATTTTTAAAACCAAATTGTGAAATTACACAAGTATGTATAGGCCTATGGATAGGGATAATAGGCCTATATCTTTTAACACTTTTTGGTATATGTATCGCTTGACTTGCTGTAATTACCCCGTCCACATTTTATCAATGGCGTTAATTCATTGAAAAGTAATTATTGTTGCTGAAAAAACATCATTTTAATGATAATCGGTTCAGTATAGTGACAAAATAAATGTATTTATCTATAATTTTTTTTTGTCGAAAACCGGAAAATGAGCCAGAGTTAATAATTTGGAAAAGCTTTAGTGATAGTGATAGATGATAGCGTGTAAGATTTTATTTATTAGAGTTAAATAGGTTTTAAAACGATTGACCATTTCTATTGTCACACTACCATTAAAAGTAAATAATTGTTAAACACATAAAAAAATTGTATTTGGCATTTTGGGATAAAGATGCAAATATATATTGTTTGAAAAAATCCAGTTGTCCTTCATGCGAAACGAGGTGTAGGCGAAATTAGGGCCTCACCCAGATAGAAGGGAATGGGTTGTATGCACTAGTTAGTACTTTTTTTTCATTTCACAACAAGGAGCTCGGAACAACTCATCCTTGGCTACTTAATAAAGTTGAAAATATTCTTAAAGATCAGTTTTACCAAACTTGGAGGAATTCCGTAGAACAAAGCCCAAAGGGAAATTATTATAAATATATTAAGATCTTGCCATCTTTTGATGCTTATCTTTTACTACCCAGATATATTCATTACCCAATATTAAGATTCAGAACTTCTAACCATTGTTTGCCTGTCGAGACAGGGCGTTGGAATAAAATTCCTAGAGAACAAAGAACCTGTAGATTATGTGATTCGCCGTCAATTGCAGATGAATTTCACTATATATTTCGTTGTCCCGCTTTTCATGAAATTAGAACAAAATATATTACCGGAAAACTACTTAAATTTTCAAATATTTTATCTTACAGACAGTTATTTACCGCATCAGACTTTATTGTTCTTAGAAACCTGGCAAAGTTCATTAATGTGATAATATCTACAATACGAAAAGATACATATACCTGTACCAATACCTTTTGATGATTTGTACATTTTCATATCTACAATTGTGTTTCTAAATATCGTGTTTGAACCCACCGCCATTTTGACCGATTGTATATTTTATATATATATTTGTATTTGTACTCTTATACCACCATTGGTGGTCTTTGGAGAATAAAGAAGTTGAAGTTGAAGTTGAAGATAATACAGTTTGAGTAAGCGTTACGAGAAATTATCGAAGAATGGAGTACCTGGCGTTTTCCCTTTCTAAATTGCTTGAATATTGTACCTACTGTACTAAATTAATGAAAAATTTCCATCCAAGAACTCCTCCCCCGTTTGAGTCGCCTCTGGTGATATTTACATTTATTACTATTTATTATACTAGAATTAGTTACATCATGCACACAGAACGAAGTGGGTGGCCAATAGAGACAAAGCTGACCTCAACTGTCCCTTGAAGGATTCGATCCCATACCTGCAGACAACGTCGGCACTGCCCGTTCCAGCATGCAGCTATCCAACTCGCCCAACTCGCCCCAACAAATCAAGGTCAAACATGCGGCAGTTAATCTGTTATTACATTCAGTATACCTCTGAAAAGCTAAATGCATTAAATATATACAGGACATTTAAAGGGCGACTAATTGTACCTTTTTCGGGTCCAAGACTATGCTGGTTTTTTAACCCTCAGAGTAAGGCAAAACCGCCAGCACCAACCATACTAGCAACATACCAATTCGCCCATATCCTCGACGAAACCGAGATTTAACAACCAATTGTAAGGCTGTTGTTACACACAGTACACCCTCTGTCAGTTGAATGTTGGCAAAGCTTCAAAGGCTAAATGCGCCACATGCAATTTAGATAGTGAACAATCTAAATATTGTTGTAAATTTTTTAACACATTTTCTCTGGGTGTGGGTTCGAATCCCACAAGGCACTTGGTCTGAAAAAATACAATAACTTTTACTATAGCAGATATTGTGGTCCCAATTATAACAACATTACAACCGTTCAATATCGAAATGTCATGTCTCTGATAACTATCATGTATTTTGCATTTTTCGATGAATATGCGAGATGTTTTGAAATGAACATCATAATTGGTGTTTGAAAGTGTGAAGGACAATAAATGAAAGATGATTAAAGGTTTGTAAAGTACTAAATCGTTTTCTATAAGATATCAAAACTGAACTTGTTGATCGCACTGTCACCCAACAGGGCCATACTCTCAATCGCGTGGCCGAATGCGATAAGTTGTATATTTGCAGAGGTTATCCAACTAGTATTTTACTATTTGAATTGTTTAAAAAGTTGTTCTGCAACATTTTGTTAGCCTATCGGTAATATCCGGTGGCTTTATCCTGCCTAGATCACCATCCATTGGATGTAAATGTTATTTACTGTACTGAAGGGTCCATGATTAGCTTTCCTAATTATGGATAATAAGGGAATAATTTATTCATTTGAAACTTTGCATTTTCTAAATCGAAACGAATGTGACATATAAATGTGAATTCAAGTACATTGCAAATATAAATATATATAATAAATAGCAAATTTCACATGTAACGTAAAGATTTAATTTGGCACAAGTGGTTGGACTTATAAATGGCTGACTAACATATAGATCTAACCGTCCTATTTCCCCCTAAAAAACCCGCCTCCATGCCAATTTATTCAAGCACGTTAGATAATTGGATTTTCTTGTCATGAAAATAGATGTAATGGTAAAGTTTAATTTGTTTATTGTAGTTGTAATAAAACTTTCACGACACATATATAATTATATTGTTTTATTTATCTTCACACTTTTTGTAATCAAGCGACGCAAGACTTGCATTGCGAGCACACTTGTTTATATGTAGGCCTGTAATACATTGTGTAATTGTATAGAAATGTCTATGTACCGAATACAGGAATAAACTTAATCTCAAACCGCTCTCTACGTATTGACATTCTCGCAAAGTCGCGTCCTAGCTCGAACGTTCTCAAAGTCAAACAGTCTATCGATCAAATCAGTGAACCCCATTCAACCAATCAGCAATTAGAACGTCACACATTTACTCTGGAACATTCGATGGATTGTATATAAACCACATTACATTGTTAAACCAATATGCCCTTTTGAAAGATACATTTTCAAGAATATCTTGGAACTATTTCTTCTGGAGAATTTCAGAAGGTTCTTCTGTTTTCTTCGCAACAAGGAAGAGTCGGTGGATAGATATATGGTAATAATGTTACTGTATTTTATTCTTTTTGATGCCGACCGGTATCTTCAGAGGTTGGATGAAAAGGCCTTATCACTGCCCCTCCTTTTAGATTTCTTTTTCGAAATCGATCGTAAAAAGGATGACCCGATGATTGAACTTCCCTATTAATTAGATGACGCCCCCTCCCACTATTTTAAAATTCCTGGATCCGCCAGTGTAGTATAATTTATTTAACGTATGGAAAATTCCAGAGTGTTAATCTTCATAAAACATACTATGAACACTATAATTAATCTTTTCTTATTTCAATTGAAAAGTCCGTCAAAGACGATCGTCTGAAAATATCATGGTCGGGTCATATTGATATCTAGAATTTATCAATGACGTCTGTTTCTGTTCAATGTCAGTGTGTAACGTGAATTTAGAATTTGAAAGACAATTAATGTACTTATTATTCAATAATGTGTAATTAAGGGTAAATGTTGTCAGCTAAAACATATATATCTAATCGATCTTAATAATAAAAATCATAATAATTCAAATACTTATTTACTGGTAAATATTTCATCACAAAATTAAAGAGCCACTCCGTGATTTTCATAAGATGTTATTTACCTTTGATACGAACCTAAATGTCATATGTGATGATATAAAATCAAAACATCTTGACTTTTCATGTCCAAAAGACATGTATATGGCAAATACTTATTTTTCATGAAAATATAAAAACATCTTTTTAATGCACAGAGGTGTAGATATCACGTCCAATTTACATGGATACTAGTTATAACAAACACTATCAACTCCTAACTGCCCTCCTCGCTGTTTTAGATAAGTCTCCAAAATTACGTTTGACTATTTGACGTGCGCCACTGTCCGGTTTTCGATCATAATTGAGACGTTCTACCTTCATATTCACTGTTAAACTCAATAAGCTTTAAAATGTGTCTTTTTGGTAACAGTCGATACTTCGCGATCAAATTAAACCATCGATTAAGTTTGGCATATATAACTCCAACAACTCACGGAGTGGCTCTTCAATAATATATCATTAAATGATTTGTATATTAAGCTAAAGGTTCTATAGAAAAAGACTTAAAGAGCCACTCCGTGAGTTGTTGGAGTCATATATGCCAAACTTACTCGATGGTGTCATTTGATCACGAAGTATCGACTGTTACCAAAAAGAAACATTTTAAAGCTTATTGTTTTTTTTACAGTGACAATATGAAGGTAGAACGTCGCAATTATGATCGAAAACCGGACAGTGGCGCGCGTCAAATAGTCAAACGTATTTTTTTAGACTTATTTAAAACAGCCAGGATGACAGTTAGGAGTTGAAATGTATATGATGTATATTGGACGTGATAACTACACCTCTGTGCATTTATAAGGCTGTTTATTGATTTTCATGGAAAACTTATTTGTCATATATGTCTTTTGGACATGAAAAGTTAAGTTTTTTAAATTTTATATCACCACATATGACATGTAGATTCGTATCAAAGGTAAATCATATGTTATGAAAATCACGGAGTGGCTCTTTAATCAACTGCTCACCGATCCAGGACTGATGAGATAGCGTTAGTAATTCAGAAAATGGGCGCATTTCTTTCTTTATTAATAACAAAAGGAACATCATTTATGTTTATTGATAAGGGTAAATGTTTTTTGAATGAATTTCTATCGGAAACGAGACGCGCATGTTTGTTCATGCAAATTTTTACATCTATTCGTTTCCTTCTTGTGTTAGCACATCATAGGCCATCTTTCGCGGTAAATACAGCGTGCAGTTTTATCAGAAAATTTAATTGATTGAATTTACAAGGCATTAACTGGTAAGTTGAGTCGAGACATTGTATTGGCTAGGTTGAGCCATACACTTGTGTTTTATCGTGTCTTTGGCGACGTGTAATGTACATGCATCTAATTATAAACCGGCCTTTGGGTATGGACCAATCAAAATGCAGCTTCGGGTCACGCCATTGAAATATAAGCTAATGACGAACCGGCATCATGCAAATATCCACCAGTGCCCTTCGTCAGTGAGCATCCGTTAATGATATCAATTGTTTGTTTCTGTTCGATCTTCGTTTTCACCAAAACTGAGGGTGAGATTTAGATTTTTTGTTTCGCTTATGATTTTATCTTCACGAATTTATGTTCAGAGCATCTGATCTACACTTTCCTTGAAGAGAAGTAGGCTACACCTTTCACTGCAATATAGATACTGTACATAACTGACTGACGACTTGCTAATCTTGAAACTTGATTACTTTTATAGAGATTTTAGTGATAGTAAATGTTCAAATAAATAAGATAGGCATGTTTTTGTGTGTGAAATGTGAATTTAGAAAATTATATTGTTATCTTACTCTTAGTACACGTGTTATTCTTTGGAACAAGGCTAATGGAGTTACCTCCCTTTAACCATATTTCGTGACCTGTTTTTAAAAAAGACTTTAGATATAAGTTATGAAATTAAAGTGATGTTTTGGATGTTCTAAATGTTATAGTACAAATTTCATTGGATCGGTTAGTGTACATATCAATTATCGTCATTTGATATATTTAATATTGCTCCTTTGTCACCTGGATCACTTTTTTATACAAATGTTTTATAAACATTGTACTATATTGTCACACTATATAACCATACTTATATATTGTACTCACTGATGAAGTCAATTATCGCACTGTTGTCACGTTCAATGTGATATAATGTAATCCGCTTGCAATGTAATACATTTACATTGTAAAACCAATTATAAAAAATACTTCTTTTATCCATTATTATATGTTTAATGTTCATCTACTGAAAACACTAATTTTTGATTATTAAGATTTTTTCTTAATAAGAACATGGAAATAAAATAAGCAGTTTAACATGACAACTAAGTTTGTATGAGAGTGTTCTAAATCATACGCACACCTTTAATCAAGTGCATCATTCTTAAATGCGTCTGATTCCACCCTCAGATGTCGAGACCAACTATTAAAGTCGCCAGCCCGAAGGTGAAGTACACTGACGCCTGTATCGAGAGTGACTACTGCTATGAAAGCACGCGGGTGGAGCAGAAAGGTGAAGGTCAACTCATAGCACATCCTGTCTCAACTAAATACACCTTCCGCACCAAGAGACATGTTCCGCGAGTGGGTGTGATGCTGGTAGGCATGGGTGGGAACAATGCAACAACCGTCATCGCAGCATCAATTGCCAACAAGCTCAAGCTTTCCTGGCCCACGAAGGAAGGCGTGAAGACAGCAAATTATTTTGGATCTGTAACTCAAGCTAGCACTGTGTTGTTAGGCAATGGTCCCCAAGGAGAGGTGTATGTACCAATCAGCAGCCTTCTCCCAATGTTGCATCCGAATAACATTGTGTACGATGGTAAGTGTAGTATGGAAGTGGCTCGCTTTGTTATGTATTTGTCATGATTGTGACTAGCATTAGCTGATCTTCAGGTTACATAGTCTTTAATTGTGATATTCTAAAAACATTGTCAACTGGCTACAAGTTTCAAAGTGAGCATATTTGTCGATAAGTTTCCCCTCTTTTTATCATCCAAAACTGTGTTCAACAGGTTATGTCACATGTGGGCAATCAAGCGATATCTTCTAGGAGATATTTTTTTTACTGTAGATTTTAGACAGTGGCCTGCTGTCTTCAAGTTCATGTCATCACAATTTTTTTGTTCTCAAATAATGACATCGCAATGCTATGACGTCATATACATGACATCACAGCACTATGACTACATTACCGCACTGAGTCTTAGAGTAGTGCAGTGTTCAGAAATGTACATTTTCATGGAAACTTATTGATAAAATGATTTTGGATGATAAATAGAATTGCACCCTTATGTCTCCTGATATGAAATATATCAACATTCATTGGAAAAAGTAAAATTGTCCTTGGCAAGCCTCGCAACACCATTGTGGCTACACATGATTTTGATAAACATGTTTTAAGATTAGAAGATTCTGAAAATAATACATTAGTTATGTCCTTTACCATTTCAGATCGACAGTTCGTGTCTTATAAAATCCCCGCCGCTAATGGCTGAAATATTGCCCAAGCGGCGTTAAACAGTAACTCACTCACTCACTCTTATAAAATCAACTTTTACCCTGTTTTTTCATAAGAATTTCTAAAATTGTAAATTATGTCATTTCATTACAGTCATTCTTGATTCTGTGAATATTTAAAGACTTTTTGCCCTTAATAACACCTCTTACTTATAGGCCAGTAGAAATCAACATCGAAATAATTACAAGACCCAGGTTATATTCAAGGACATGTGGTATAGGACATTTCAGAAGTGAAAGTACAACTTGAGAGTCTGACACTCTCCAGACAAGTCCAAGGGTTATCCTACTATCTGAAACCATTAGGAATACTTTTAGACATTATGCACTGATGAAAATGCTTCTTTCTCTCTTACAGGCTGGGACATCTCATCTATGAACCTGGCTGATGCAATGTCGAGAGCGCAGGTGTTAGACTACAACCTTCAAACACAGCTACGCCCCCACATGGAGAGCTACAAGCCACGCCCCTCAATCTATTTCCCTGACTTTATTGCAGCCAATCAGGCTGATAGAGCTGACAATGTGCTTGAAGGAACGAAACAGGAACTTCTAGATCAAATCCGTAAAGATATCCGCGATTTCAAAACAAAAAGTGGGGTCGACAAGGTAATCATTCTTTGGACAGCAAACACTGAACGATTTTGTGACGTCTGCGAAGGTTTTAATGACACAAGTGAAAATCTACTGCGGAGTATTCGCAATAACCTTGATGAAATCTCTCCCTCCACTTTGTTTGCTGTGGCGTCCATCTTGGAGGGCGTGACCTACATCAATGGGTCGCCTCAGAACACATTTGTTCCTGGCGTGGTTGAGTTGGCAGAGAAAAAGCGAGTATATATTGCAGGGGATGACTTCAAGTCTGGTCAAACGAAGATCAAATCTGTGTTGGTAGATTTCTTAGTCAGTGCCGGTATAAAGCCTGTATCAATCGTCAGCTATAATCACCTTGGAAACAATGATGGCAAGAATCTCTCGGCGCCAAAGACTTTCAGATCTAAAGAGGTAAGATTTTATAATTACTTCTTTTGAGATAGATACTTTTCAATATTTTGCCCTGTAAAATACAAAAGTTTTGCAAAATCATGATTCTCTTTTATTTCTATATCTTTTATTGAACAGAAGACCTGAAAACAAATTCTTACCAATATTAAATAAAGTAATGTTGATCCATGAAAAAAGATACACCTAACAATAGAATCTAAGGACGGGCCCAAAATTAAGATATGGCTCACAATATAGAATATGTGAAGTACACGAAACAATGGTGGTACATTATGAATTTATTAAAACTTTGCGAGCTAGAACAAGTTTCAACAAGTTCTAAATCATGACAGGATTATAACACAATTGTAAGGATTATGTATCTATTAATAACTATATTTTGAAGCTTTGCAAATATACACTAACAGAATGAAATATAATGCAAAACTTTGTGTATTCCAGATCTCTAAGAGCAACGTGGTGGACGATGTGGTACAATCCAACCACCTGCTGTATGACAAACAAGAGAAACCTGACCATTGCGTTGTCATCAAATACGTGCCGTATGTTGGCGACAGCAAGCGGGCGATGGATGAATACACGTCTGAAATCATGATGGGCGGAACCAACACCATCGTCCTCCATAACACGTGTGAGGACTCACTCCTAGCCGCTCCCCTCATCATCGACCTCATCGTGCTCGCTGAACTTTGTGAGCGTATTCAGTTCAGAGTCGAAGGAGACAAGGAATTCCAGAACTTTAACGCAGTTCTCTCCCTTTTGAGTCTGCTCTGCAAAGCTCCCATGGTTCCGAGAAATGCTCAAGTTGTCAACGCCTTTTTCCGTCAACGTGCATGCATTGAAAATATCCTCCGAGCTTGTATTGGACTTTCTCCGGTAAACAATATGTCTCTGGAGTTCAAACACGAACATGTAGAGCAAGACTCTAAGGTTGTTGGTTCGTTGACTGAGCGGATTCAATCAACCAATCATAAAAAGTTACAGGAGGGTTTTCATGCTGTAAGGCCAACCCTGGGTTAGGAAGAGCCTGGGTGTGAACTTGTTGAGGAAAAATGGAAAGTTGAGTCTACATTTGCAAAGCAAATAAAGAGTTTCCTAAATATTCATGGTCATTCTGGTAGGACCAGCAAGCTTCAGTTGGGATTCATTTTGTATATTTCTTATGTAATCATTTTGATGATTTTTGATAGCTTTTATTCTTTGGAGTTGTATTTATAGAAATATAGTTTACAGTGTGCAACAAATATGAACAACCGTTTGAACTATTTTGTTAGTGAGACCATGTTTTTGGATAGTTTACACAAAAAAATATATCAAACAAACCTTTGTTTTTATTTTTAGTTTTTGTTAACGTAATAAAGATACCTCAATATTTAATAAATTATTTAAGTCACTGACCTATGTATATCTGTTTCTGAACTTATGTATATACAGGAATAAGTTAAGTTTTTTTTTATCTCATTGTCGTCATATGATGTCATCTGACAAAGAACTCTTTGTTAAGCCATTCTAAAAAATTTTTTTGTGGTTTTAATGAGAAAGATCTTCGTGTCCCTAAGTCATAAAAGCCAAGATAATGGCATGTTTTTAACTTAAAAATGTTTGTAAACTATGATCATAGTACTACAATCATGTAGATTTGTTATTGTTTTTTTCCAAGATTATTTTGAAATATTCCTTTGATGACAGCATGTGTTATGAATTGCTGTATATCATATCCAATTTGTGATTCAATCATTATATTTATCCTGTGGTTCTATCTATTTTGAAAAAAAGTGCCATCTTATCTCTTGATCAAGAAATCAACAAAATCTATTAATTGTTTTTAATACCTCATCATAAGTAAATTGAAGCTTTTTATTTCAAAACATTAACATATCAAGTTGTCATGCTTGACAAGTTCATTATATGTAATGATGCATAAGTGAAGCAATGTGTTTCTATAATCATGTATATCAATAATTTTTGTGAAGTAAACAGAAATAAGAAACTCAAGTATTTCAATTATTTTGAATTAATTTGTTGAGTATTTTTTAAAGAGAGTATTGTGGACTGTTAAACTAACATAATGTTATAAAAAACCTGTATTATATGACATGTTTATTAACTTATACATTATAATTTGTCTTATAAACAGAATTGAAAAAATTCATTTTTCAGCTTTTACAAAAATATTAGTTGTGTATTTTTGGAACTTTATGCTGTCAGAAATCTTCATCATATGATATCATAAATAAAAACATGTATTATTTTTAGAATGGAATATATTAATACATTTTAATACTCATGTTAAAGTTAATATTTGATATGGTATCTAGTAATGCTACCAGTTTAATTTGATATTTGAATATGTATGTTTAATGAACCAAAGATAAATGAAGTAAATCACTTGTGAATTTAAAGGATTCGTAAATTTCATGAGTTTCAATTCAAAATGGGAATTGCTTTGATTTGACAAAATGTGATAAGCCACATTGAATGCAACCTGAGAAATTGTAATGAGGATGTTTATATAGGGGTGTCAATAATTTCTTAACAATATTTTGGTTGTTTATACATTAAGTTAAGATAATCTGCAGGGCATTGAACATATACCACTCTGTATGAGTATAACATCTGCGTAGATGTGAATGTGAGAAATGAATGGTTTTTAAAACAAATTTTATTGAGTAGGAATATATTTTTTATATAATTATTTAAATGAGAGAAAATTATTCATTAAGTTGCATCCCCTTTTGAAAAGTAAGGAAAATGTTGATGTTATTGATGTTAATGAAAGTGTTTTGTTGGTATTATTTGGAGGGTGTTTATCTCGATATTCGCAGCAAAATATCCTAACTTTTTAGTTAACTCTGTCCACTCTTGCCTTATTTTATTTGTTGTTGTTTTATCACCATTGTCACTTTTGTTTTCAATTATTTTGATTAAAATAATTAAGTGCTATATACTCTAGAAGATCACAGGCATTGTTGACATTCTAGTTTGATTCATTTTGCTTTAAAAATTCTGATTATTTTGGTATTTATCTTTTTTTGTGTGTATTGTTTCAGGTTTATATTTTTGTTTATTCTAATAAGGCCTGTAGTTGATCTGAAAGTTAAAATAAATTATTAGTTTTAAAGATTGTCTTTTAAAACATTTCTAGATCTGAGCGACATATAAGGAGATGCTTGTTGTGTGACCTTTAGATAACCGAATTAAATGGAAGCAGAACACCAAGTATTAAATCACTGTACATTTATTGAAAGTTGATTGGTAAGTGAATAAAATTTTAGCTTAATGATGTTATAATTGTTTTTATTAGCTCATCATCAGGCTTTAAATTCCAGATGGATTTACACCATTGCATTAACTGCCTCAATGCATCTGTCCATTTATTACTTTTTATCCCACCGTGTGTAATACAGTGGGATAGTGTCATTATCATGTCCGACTGTCCGTCTGTGCATCCATAATTATTTTGTTTCGGGAAAAGAACTCCAACACTGCTCATCAGATCTTTCTTAAACTTTGTATGAGTATTACCCATCTACTGAAGTGGTGCTTTTCGATATTTTCAAGTGTCTTAAATTTCTTTTCCTAGTTTCCATGGAAACAAATAGAAATTGGATATTCTACAGGGAGAGATTCATTTAGAAAGTGGAACTAACAACTGCTCATAATCTGAATCTTGACTCAAAGGTTTTCTTAGAAATTTCATTTTATGATTACAAACATGTATCTTAGGAACTATCGGGATTGGTGGGATATGTTACCTTCTCATATTTGATTTTCAACTCCTCAAGATGAGCTTATGGCTCCAAAGAGTTAAATCCTGTACAAAATTGTGTATAGGCACCTTGGCAAATAGATTATAAATTTTGGATAAGATAACTCTATTACCCCTGATATAAGGTCACAGGGGTCAGATTTTCAACTTCTTCCAAAGATCCATTGGCCCCAAAGAGTGCAGTTTTGTTCAAGACACCTTAAGTAATTCTTGTGATTTAGATTTAAAATTAAGAGATTCTTTGGTGACACAGACAAGTTGCAGAACCGCAGCAAAGCTAAATTTAGCAATTGAGTCTGACGCAGTTTTGATCAAGTGTATATTATGCAGAGAAAGGCGACGTATTGACGGATTCCGTTGTGAAGTGAGGTTAAGATTGCCTCGAGTCCTTATTGGAAGTGTCATAAAATCGTTCTTTCCGCTGGCATATTGGCAGAAAGCAATGCAGTTGTCCATAAGATAAATTCAGCCCATCAGAGTGACAAGAGCAGCAGTTTGTCAAATGAGCCAATGATTTTCAAGATCGTCAACTGGTTTACCAAAATAGGCCTACATCAGAGACATATTGTGTGTCATATAGATATTGAATAAAACTAATTTAGCACGAGAATAAATTAGCCTATATATATCTTTATAGTATCTGAACGAGCATTCGTATTCTGGTTTGAAAAGAAATTTGTGACAGTCACTATCTTAAAAATCCACAAAACATTGATTCATTCATCGAAAAATGACACATAACTCTAAAAGTATAAAGTAAAAATAAAAAGTCAGTAGTTAATGATGGAAAACACCTAATTAGTTTTATATTCAATGTGATTATTTCACACGCCTGCTATGGCTTCATTGGTAACTCATACCTCTAGAATACAACATCCAAACGTACATGCATTGTTGAACATGATAGATGAACCATATAATTGTCCCTGAAGCCGTTATAGCGAAGTTGTTTGAAGAAATACCGCATCTGTTCGACTGTTCTTATCTCAAGATCTGATAAACTGACCTTTTATTGAACTTGTCTTCATCAAAGTCATACATTGTTTACTCGTGTATAGAAGACATGTAGAGTTGGACAGATAATAAGAACTGGTTTTAAAAAAAGAATGTTAATTGTTTTCCATTGTCACATCATTACAGAGTACCAGTTTTCCTAGGCCGAGAGGCTCGACCTGCAACCACTGGTTACTATGTGACTCGTCTACGAGAATAGTGCATTCGGCCACAGAAATGCGGTCAGCAGTTTTCCAAAGTTGTCTAAAACACGTTGTTTTGGGGAAACTCTACTTTTGATGCTTCAATTTTATAACAATTTCCGAATATAACAACGCCAAAACAATTGTTGAAATAAAAAATCAAATGAAAAATAATTGCGCTGAAATAGGTACTTACAGACAGTGGACAAAATTATTCGAACTGCAACAATATTTTCTAAGACTTTCATACTTTCATTGATTTATCTTTGTAAGAACCTATTCATATATAGTGTAACGAATCTGTTAGCGACGGAGAGAGCAGGAAACATGTACGCTGCCCAGGATGACCTTGTGAGGTGACCATCGACAATCAGCTATATTATCCACTACTTAGGAAAAACAACAATTTAAAGCATCGCCTTTGAACATTTCGGCCGGTATCGGTAAGGGATTGCTGTATAATGAACAAAGGGAACGAATACCTCAGATCAGTCAGCATCTTCTTGAGGTTTATCACTCTCAGGTCGGTCAGCATCTTCTTGAGGAATATCGCTCTCAGATCGGTCAACATCTTCTTGAGGAATATCGCTCTCAGGTCGGTCAGCATCTTCTTGAGGAATATCGCTCTCAGGTCGGTCAGCATCTTCTTGAGGAATATCGCTCTCAGATCGGTCAGCATCTTCTTGAGGAATATCGCTCTCAGGTCGGTCAGCATCTTCTTGAGGATTATCGCTCTCAGGTCGGTCAGCATCTTCTTGAGGAATATCGCTCTCAGGTCGGTCAGCATCTTCTTGAGGAATATCGCTCTCAGATCGGTCAGCATCTTCTTGAGGAATATCGCTCTCAGGTCGGTCAGCATCTTCTTGAGGAATATCGCTCTCAGGTCGGTCAGCATCTTCTTGAGGAATATCGCTCTCAGGTCGGTCAGCATCTTCTTGAGGATTATTGCTCTCGGGTCGGTCGGCATCTTCTTGAGGATTATCGCTCTCAGGTCGGTCAGCATCTTCTTGAGGTTTATCGCTCTCAGATCGGTCAGCATCTTCTTGAGGATTATCGCTCTCAGATCGGTCAGCATCTTCTTGAGGATTATCGCTCTCAGATCGGTCAGCATCTTCTTGAGGATTATCGCTCTCAGATCGGTCAGCATCTTCTTGAGGATTATCGCTCTCAGATCGGTCAGCATCTTCTTGAGGAATATCGCTCTCAGGTCGGTCAGCATCTTCTTGAGGAATATCGCTCTCAGGTCGGTCAGCATCTTCTTGAGGAATATCGCTCTCAGATCGGTCAGCATCTTCATGAGGTTTATCGCTCTCAGATCGGTCAGCATCTTCTTGAGGATTATCGCTCTCAGGTCGGTCAGCATCTTCTTGAGGAATATCGCTCTCAGGTCGGTCAGCATCTTCTTGAGGAATATCGCTCTCAGATCAGTCAGCATCTTCTTGAGGTTTATCACTCTCAGATCGGTCAGCATCTTCTTGAGGAATATCGCTCTCAGATCGGTCAACATCTTCTTGAGGAATATCGCTCTCAGGTCGGTCAGCATCTTCTTGAGGAATATCGCTCTCAGGTCGGTCAACATCTTCTTGAGGAATATCGCTCTCAGGTCGGTCAGCATCTTCTTGAGGAATATCGCTCTCAGGTCGGTCAGCATCTTCTTGAGGAATATCGCTCTCAGATCGGTCAGCATCTTCTTGAGGAATATCGCTCTCAGGTCGGTCAGCATCTTCTTGAGGATTATCGCTCTCAGATCGGTCAGCATCTTCTGGAGGAATATCGCTCTCAGATCGGTCAGCATCTTCTTGAGGTTTATCGCTCTCAGATCGGTCAGCATCTTCTTGAGGATTATCGCTCTCAGGTCGGTCAGCATCTTCTTGAGGAATATCGCTCTCAGATCGGTCAGCATCTTCTTGAGGTTTATCGCTCTCAGATCGGTCAGCATCTTCTTGAGGATTATCGCTCTCAGATCGGTCAGCATCTTCTTGAGGATTATCGCTCTCAGGTCGGTCAGCATCTTCTTGAGGAATATCGCTCTAAGATCGGTCGGCATCTTCTTGAGGAATATCGCTCTCAGATCGGTCAGCATCTTCTTGAGGAATATCGCTCTCAGGTCGGTCAGCATCTTCTTGAGGAATATCGCTCTCAGGTCGGTCAGCATCTTCTTGAGGAATATCGCTCTCAGATCGGTCAGCATCTTCTTGAGGATTATCGCTCTCAGATCGGTCAGCATCTTCTTGAGGATTATCGCTCTCTTGATTATCTTGAGGATTATCGCTCTCTTGAGGAATATCGCTCTCAGATCGGTCGGCATCTTCTTGAGGAATATCGCTCTCAGATCGGTCGGCATCTTCTTGAGGAATATCGCTCTCAGATCGGTCAGCATCTTCTTGAGGAATATCGCTCTCAGGTCGGTCAGCATCTTCTTGAGGAATATTGCTCTAATCTAAACTAATTTTGGTCACATACCGAAACACAAACGAAATCTTGATCTTGATACAAACTATCAACTTAAACGTTTGAGACACGCAAACTTACGCTTTTTGTAGAAGAAAGAAGAAGAAAAATATTTTATTTCGGTGCCACGTGCTTACATTCATTTCACATATGACATAGTAAAACAATATTTCACATGATATAAAACATTCCATTTAGAAAATGGCACCCGGCCTACACCATATTACCTTATATATCAATCATTATATATTAAAATATGCTATGTATACTATAGCATACAGTGGACATGTGATGGCGTCAGAAACGGACTATCATCACAACGCTGATGAAGTGCATTCATTAGTCGTGGATCGAGAGACGGGGTTGAGAGAGTTGAGGTGGGATGGGGGTAAACCACCCTACACTTTTCAGGACCAACCACTGACTAGTATTTCATAAACAAATTATTGGATATTGCATATGCATTAATTTCTTGTAGGGCTTGACTTACATCTAAATTGATATACAACTTAACTTTGTGTAATAAATCTACAAGATCATCTACTTTGGATATGTATATGATAAAGCAATTTTCTTTCGAGTCACAATTCCTTGAACAATCTTAGCTTTGTTTTGGGGTCAAGTTGAAAAAACCCAGATTAAACTGTACATGGCCAAGTTCAACCGTAAAGATAAGGAATTTCATACATTAAAGGGCCACAGAGTATGTTGTTGGAGTCAAATATTTCAAACTTCGTATTTTATAGAGAAATAGTGGTTGTTTCTGAAAATAAGAATCTAAGTGCTTATAGGTTCAACATAGTAGCAACAAACAGGCTAACGTCGAAATTTATGATCGAAAACCGGACAATGGCGCGCGCCAATGACTGAAACGTAATTTTGAAATCTTATCTACGACAGATATCAAGACAAAAGGGGGTTGATTTGTTTTTGTAAGTCTTATAACACATAGATATGTAAATGGGAAGCAGAATTTCGACTTTTTGAATTTTATATGGCCCTTTTATGGATTATTATTTCTTTGACAGTTAAGAGTTAAAATTGAAACTTTAGAAAGGAGATTTGAACTTGAACAAATGGTCCTTGGCTTTTTTCAAGTCACATACAAAGTTTATGAAACATACTCGGTGTCACACAATTTTGGCCAAAATGTATCGTTTTACTTTTTTGTGTTCTACTGAAAAAAGTACCAATTTGACCGCGGCACTTACACCCCGTACCCTCATTGCCCCTCCTGCTCTCCTTCCTCCCCTCACTCGGACACAAGTACTCCTCAACAGTGTCAGGTACCTCATTGTGCCCTGACAGTAATCACAATCTTCGGTGTGTGGAGATTTACAACAGAGACACCTATAAGGGCAGATAACACTTGTGGACATACTTGAAAACTCTCTACTATTGAAGATGTGGAGTTCATTATCATTGAGTAAGGAATAGTGACTTGTCAAACAGATCGAATCAGTGATTGGGATCTGACTGTAGTTCACGTCGTGTTGCCGATAACAGAATTGGACATTCTTAGATTAGAACCTTTATGTATCGTTATTTGAAATCATAGTTTCAAATTATTGATTTTTATAAAATACATTTAGATTATTCGTAAACATCTAAAACAAGAAATACTTTTAAGCAACTGAAAACTAAGAATCGGCAATACCTGTATGTAACTAATACGCTTGAAACCAAATAAAACCTCTGTGTCATGTTCATTTCAGTAACCTTTCCTTACAATGCTACAACGTCATAATTTCTGCTTTTTTGTCCAAATTAGTTGAATCTAATTATTATTGTTGTGATCTCCATTTCCTTTTCTGTTTTCAGTTTAAACGGATATTTAAGGTAAAATGTTTTCATTATTTCATTAATTCTGTGAATGAACCAAAAAAATCTTCCATTTCAATTGACCAGGTGTTCAATAATGATAAATAATCCTAAAATGATGTTATACTTATAATTATTTGACATGATATGACCACGTGGTCACGGAAATGGTAACGTAGTGAACTACAAAAATATCATTGAAAAAGTGAAGAGAATGAGGCCATACATATGCTGTTCTCTTACGAGTAATATTCTCCTTCATGTATTTTCCAGATGCATCCGATGAGATCATATAGAGACCGGAGAACTCTCGTACTTCTGGATGCCAATAACATCACGATACTCATAGGATCAATCTCCTTCATTTAACGATATTGTATCATCCAAAAGCTGTACACAGCGACTAAACTAGACTAATTTCTTTCCATTGAGTGAAGCAGATCTCTTACCATTGAGAGCTTAAATTACTTTAATTGGCAAAGAATTCCTTCAACTTTCTCTACAACCCGAAAGGGGTACTCCAATCCATGTATGGACCAAGTGACCGTTTAAAAAAGAGGGGCTTAGTAAGTTCCTTGTCTCACCCCTTAGGACGAATACTTGAAGTTTTATTACTTCGTGGACTGTGTTCTATCGAGTTTTGAGTTGATTCTCATCTAGCAGCCCTTGTCTAGTGTCTGATGACCCCAGATCAGAGAACGTCTCTGTTTTATTGTGTTAAACATTTCGTGGTATTGGCTAGCAAACTTCACTGAAGTTATAAACCTGTTGATTTTATGACCTGTTCTTGCCACCACGTCCTGCTTTGTTTTACCCATTTCATCGTTTATTATTTTATTTTATTGTCAATGCAATCATGTTCAAGCCTTCTTGCGTTATATTGTTCACACCTTCGCTTTTATCATTGATGACAGGAACGCTTGTGTAAACTGTGTAACGCTAGTGTTCTTGGAGATGAGTTTTACTATCTTTCTGAATGTGACGCATTTCTCCAAAAGCGAAATTCTATCTTTCGACACAAATGTGTTATTTAAATAAGCATGTTTAAGTAAACAAATATAAAAACTAGTACATACAAATCCCTGAAAAAAATTAATAAATAAAAGTAATTTCTTAATGCAGTGTTTATATTACTTATGTAATAACCAATGAGAATGTCCAATCGACTGGCATGAATATAATTTATTGATCTTGGATGTTATAATTACTTATTCTGCCTTATAATACACAAGCATTCGTGCCAAATTGTAATGCAAAATCGGAAATCTATGCTTAATAAGTTATTTAGGTGATAAATACCTGGGAACTAATCAGCTATAAAAAAAACTTCATGAAAATTGATTAACCTTGATAAAGTATTGTTGAAAAAACTGAAAACCTCTTTCCATTATATTTAGGCCATGGAAATAATTGCTTCTGTACATAGAGTTTTTTCAAAATTATTTGAATACTAATTTAAGCTCATGATCTGACCTGAGAGGCCCAAAGGCTTATGGCATGACGTCCGGCGTCCATCCGTCTCTCCGTCCTTATATCGTCTGTAAACTTCACTATTTAAGGTGACACAGAGTATGTTTCGTGATTTTAATTTGACTTTGGTAAGAGCCTCTTATGACCTGACTTATGTTAAACTAAACTTACATCTTTATCTCTAAAATGTCAAGGATTTTTTGTTAAATGGATATGGTGATCCTGTAACATCCATATGGTGTCCATGTGACCATTTATGAAATAAATTATAGACAGCCCGATGAACTACAGAGCCAATGGCTCTATCTGTATTATTTTTCATTATATTTCATTATTTTTCTTTCCTGTTTAAAAAGGTTCACATATCCTACGTATTTATCCAACGCATTGAAACTCCGTTGATTTCAAATTGGAAAAAGACTTGAAATAAAAGAATTTCTTATGAAGTCTATGATAAGGAATCATAATTTTTTTCCCAAATGACATAATTCACAAAGCAATGCATGTTTTTCAATTATCATTGAAATTGCAAAACTAATATAAATTCGATGATTAGAATCTAATAACCTTCCTTTGTCCCTTGGAAATTGAAACAGGGGAGGAAGTTAATTCTAATTAAAGATTTAAGTACTTTAAACAATACGACTAAATGACAATTCAAACAAATCGTAGATCAATATTCATTTTTATCAAGTAGCGTTCTAGTGACAAGGTTGTATAAAATCCACTTTAAAACTCAGTCCATCTTACTATGATAAATAAAAAAGATATATCTTACCTACTTGAACGTAACATTTAGGAGATATATGTTTCAAGTTGGGAATTGTGTAAAGGGTAACGTTATAAGCAGCGTTAAATGAATTTATGACAAACTTCTAGATCTGTTTTAAAAGATATATAACCCAAAACACCATGCGGCTCAAGTCGCGAATTCAAAAGATAAAATGACTCCATAAACCATCTTGGACAGTCGCAATAACTAATTCTTTCAATGTCTCTCGCCGCTTATCGCAAGGACAAATTCTCTAACGGTGATTCAACGAATTACTTTCCGAGCCAATATTTCTCTTCAAATGTCCCTCTGGTCTTGGTTTGAAAGTAAAGTTTGAAACTCGAGGTCCTTGGGTATGAAGTTATGAATTACAATATGACATGAGTAAATACAGAAGTTTGAAGAAACGATCCAGCGTTCTTTGAGGGGGAGGATCGGGCGGATTCGGGAGGGGGTTGAGCGTCCAGGCAGGGGGCCTGGGGTACAACTGCTGTCAAATGCAAACACTCTAACTCTTAGAAGTGTGTAAATCAAAGTTGAAACAAACATTGAAACGACTTTAGACCTTCATATTTTAAAATTAACTTTGGTCAATAATTTCTTTCTCGCAGAGTAAGATATGACTGGAACAAAGGGTTATGAAACCAATTTTGGTCGATATTTCTTGCCTTGCAACATTTGATACGAAATGAACAAAGTGGAATCATATTCGAGTTTAAAATGAGTCAATATCTTTACCCTTGCAACTGTTGATGTGAAGAAAATCAGAACACTCACATATTTATCCCAAGCTAGTAAATAATATCGTACTTCCACTTTCTGACATGATAAAAAGTAAATATGGCAAGGAAGAACATGATTTTAATTTATAGAACCATATTTGGTAAAACAAAGAAGAACAATGTATATCATGAAACATTTCCCCAATACCAGGTAGTACAAAGAACTATCGAATATTACGATTTTAGTTGGTATGTTTGTTGGCAGTTACATCGTTCAGAAGTTTGTTAAGCAATATGTACCAGGAAAACAAGTAATTTTTTTAATAATCAACTTCTTTATTGTACTGTTGTAAGTTGATTATCCATAAAATTACTTGTCTTCCTTATACTGACAACTTCTAGGACGCCACTCAAACAGAATATGTATCAGCTCTGTACACCTATACGCCTACAGCAAGAACCATTCCTGGATGCCTGCTCTAAATTATCGAAATAGAAATATCAGTTACAAAAAAATCTCTCTTTAAAATTTCCTTTCCACATATTAACATGCTAGAAAAGTCTAAGAAAATTTACATGGATCCCTGTTCGTCTATATATGTATGTTCTATTATTAACCTTAGCCTGTCGACACTTTCATTTGGACGAGCAGATTTGGACACATATTAACTATATATAACATATAATATAAAATTCGTATGGATGGCAGTAAATACGGTAGACACTATAAATTAAGTCCCCTTCAAATTGTATTTACAACAATGAACATGACTACGATTCATTCAATATTGATGTTCCATTTAACATAATATAGCATAAAAAGTTGCATTATAAATGTGCAGAAAAAAATCGTTTTCAATTGAACCATATGCTCCATTTTTAGAAATCGTTCCTCTCTGAATGCTATCCAATAAAACCATTGGATTGAAGCAATGCTCACCGTGCTTCACAAACATCCACTCCTTAAAAGTGCCTCCCGCTATGTCATTTTAAAGTCATAAAACGTTTGGAAAAGTACTACTGAATTATTAAAAATGAAATCCTCCCCACATGTATAAATCATATCGTGTAAAATTAAGAAACAAACCCCATATATTACTTCAAGGAGTTTACATATGAATGGAATACATTTTAAAAAAAAGACATGCCGGTGTGATACTTTAGATCTAAGCATTTAGTTCAACATGAAAAATTAGTTATGGAGAAAGATATTTTTTGCATTTATTTCAAGTACTTATTTAATTTTGTTAAATTGATGTTGACACTTTCCACAACATTTTAACTCAAGTTATTTTATCGTTGAAATATAAACATGTTTCAACAAGTTTTCTGAAGATCATGTGGATCGTTGTCAAAGAGAGGGTAGGTTATCTTTTTATCCATATTTGAAAAAATGTCGAAAGGAAACCACATTGAATGACTTGTTCAACTTCTGTGGGTTGAGAATACAGCGAAATAGACAGAAGATCATCATGTCACGGCCTGGGTTATGGAAGTTTTGGTGAAATATAATGAACTGCATTCAATGAGTCACACTATCCAATGTATAAAAGCATTGAGTTTAACACCAGCCTGTATAGTGCAATGTGTTTATATTTGAAACATGTTTTTATTTACAACACATAATAATTGATGTGTTTAGCATTTAAACACATTTCGCAACATGTTTTGAGTAAAACACATTTCGCAACATGTTTTGATTAAAACACATTTCGCAACATGTTTTGATTAAAACATCTACGCAACATGTTTAAAATCAAAACGCCAAATTTGCAGTGTGGTTAATACTACTTTGACTGTAACCCCTTTACAAGCAAGTCTGAGGCTTCTTAACTTTCTTATATTTAATAAGATAATCGATTTTGGGAATCATTTTCAAAGAATGAAACATGGAATGAAACTGTGGTTATTTCATTACAAAAAATTCTATAATCTTCGCCTCTAAGATGATTTGGTGAAACAAGCCAGACACGATATCATACCCATATCACATAGTTTCTGATTGGTTATCACAATGTAGTCAACACAATAAACCTGTCACGCGAAGACGCCAAGCTATGAGACAGCATGTCACGAGAAATGTGTGTAATTGTGTGTAAATGTGTGACTACACAGATAACCATGCCACATCTCAGATTGTTTATAATATGGACGACTTTCCACACTCGAGACAAAATGAGTCATTTCTCAAGATTGATCTATCTACAACTCGGCTAAGGCAAATCATAGACATTGCATTAGAAAATATAATTCAATAACGAAATAAAGAGTTTGAACTTGAAACATATCATACTGGATTGATAGCAAATAAATTTTGAATAGCAACTAAACAACCAAATTGCGGTTTCAACCAATAGAGATGAATAAAATCAATAAAAGTCAAAATTGGTGAAATAAATTTTACCATTTACCAACACCATTTGTATAATGCATATTTTATTTTGGTTAAACAGTTGAACAATTGAAAGAGGTGTCAATTCTAATGTTATACGACA
This sequence comes from Phorcus lineatus, assembly GCA_921293015.1. Classification (NCBI taxonomy): domain Eukaryota; kingdom Metazoa; phylum Mollusca; class Gastropoda; order Trochida; family Trochidae; genus Phorcus; species Phorcus lineatus. Next base: position 41,086,165 of record OV121096.1, read on the forward strand.
TAGGAGTGATCTTAAAAAATGTTAGAGTATTTTGGAGTATATTTTGTCGAAATGAAATGTGTTGGGAAATTCAAGCTTATACATATACCGCACTGATATTATATAGCATATTATATTACTAATATATATAAGGTGAAAGTTCAATCAAGTGTACAGTCTTCATAGTTAAAAGCGTTGATAAAAAACAACAGCACACAACATTTTCTCCTACATGTTTCGATTTACTCTTCAGGAGTATCGGTGCGGTATATGTATATATATATATATATATATATATATATATATATATACACCACAATGAAGTAATTGAGAGATGAAGTAATTTATCGGTGGGTGATACGATGTGATGAGCCTTCCTACGGCACGACAAGACTTTACTGTTCAGGCCTGTCATTGATTATTGGAAAGTCTATAGCCATGTGCTATCACAACATATATTCTTTATCCATTAGGTTGTACAAATCAGTAAACAGATTAACTTATGCAAAAACAAACAGATGGAGGACCGGAGTAGCTAGATCAAAACGTCTCATCCCATCGAAGCACTATACATGTATGGTGAGTTGTCCTCAATTTCCACAAAACAAGGGGATGAGGGTATGAATTCAGTTTTGGACGGTATGAATTCCAGTCTTGGTGATTTGTGTTCAGTTTTAGAGTATATGTAGTCAGCTTTGAAGATTTGTTTGCCTTTTGTATGGTAGGCCTGAAATCGTTACTTCTAATTTATCGCCATTAGTAAACATCCTTATGACCAAATAGATTCGCTAATAGCCGTGTTCACAATGACATAAAACGCCGTGAATTTAGATGTTCATGCAAAAATGATGCCCATGTTTAGAGTGCCACACAAACAGTAAATATGTGTAACAATCAAGAGCATTCCAAGCAAATATAAAATATTACATAATAAATATTCGATTTATCGATTTGTTCGTGCAAAAATGATGCCCATGTTTAGAATGCCACACAAACAGTAAATATGTGTAACAATCAAGAACATTCCAAGCAAATATAAAAGATTACATAATAAATATTCGATTTATCAAATCCCAGTTTTCGACGTTTAATTGCAAATACCAATCCGATACCAAACATACAGGCTCCAGCTGCATACCGAGTTTTGTTCACTTACCACTGAATCGTAGTGCAAATATCATGTAATTTGGCTTTCGTTTCCATGTCAATAGAATAACTTCAGCAAGACTAGCAATGGATCACCCACTGTCCATGTGTGAAATAGCCATTCTTGAACTCATTTTGGCATTGTCTGGTCACTCGTGCAAAAATTCGAATCCGGCATATTGATAAAGACAGAAGGGGTCAAATTTTCGAAATTTCGATTTCGTTAAATATCGAATAAAATGTTCCATATCGACTCTCTGAGATTAAAACCACCATAATCACATTGACTTTGTGCCAAGAAACAAACGTGACTAATTTTTAAAAAAATTTATAAATCATAAATGATTTTATGGAGCAAAATAAAAATTAGTGTTTTCGGAATTTTGACCCCTGGTCACTTCAATGACCTGCAAAAACTGTTACGGGTAATTGTGGGGTACGATAAACATTTGCCTTAAAGAAGAATCAATCTGCATATATGTGTATAGAAATTCAATAGTATACGTTTCCTTTGCGCAATGCTACAATATCTCAAAGTCATTCCAAATTACATGATATTTGCACTAGTATATTCAGGTATGTGAACAAACTTTTGGCAAGCAGCTGTACATACTATGAAAACTAAGTAAAGACACAACCTAACCAAATATAACAATAGTTATATCAATAAAGGGCTTCTCTTCATCATTAGTATAATGTTCAGAACGTCACTAGAAAGTAGAATGTAACAAAATGAGCAGTAACCAAAAAAAGATACCGGATACGTATAGTCCTTGCCTCACGCAAATCAGGACGAAGTTTTCTTGCAGTTATACTTGATGTCATTATTGTTGTTAATTCTACATCGATTAAAGTTACATTTCCATTTATAATTCAGTAAACAAAATATATAATTAATGACGAAGTTATATTTTTGTTCGTTAGAAGGGAAGAAAGAAAAGTCAACCTACCAACTAATGAAATAAATCATATTTGGAGTCATGACAATAGAAAACGAATGCCTTCGTTTAATAATCTTTATTTCAAAGCTGGAGAGTCATCGTAAAGAGACGTGTTTAACACATTGACTAACATATGAACGTTATATAACCTGATGCTGAAGTTATCTCCAATAACAATGTTAAAATGTTATGAGTACAGAACAAGTGTCATCGAAAGCACAATGAAAACGAGGCTCTAGAATGAAGTGTTATGTATCTCCTTTGAAGTCTCATATTAATGCTTCGCACCTAGAGCCTGTCTATTATTCTATTGCCTATGACGCAAGTGGTAGTTAGTGTCAAGGACTTGGCGTCATTTGACTCAATTCATGCAATAATTGTACAGGTGTGACGCGCTACCTGGTTTGTGTTCCACACACCTGTCTCCCAAGTACCATTCATGAGTTTTAATTACCACTCATTTGCAAAGCACGGGTAAATATTGCGCATGGTGTGAATGTTGAATTAGAATAGTTTGTAGTTACAACGTTCCAATCACAAACCTGTCTCAAATTTACCTTACAGTCACAGTAATTAGTTTACTTTTATTTAGCAATTACTGGTAAATATTTTGCATTTGGTGAAAGTTGAATTTGAAAGGTTTGCAGTCTTATTTTCCTATCGTTCAGGATGACACAATCTTATTTCCCTGCTGTACCAACATTATAAAAAAAAATATATAAAGACATTTCTGATGTATCAATACCACAAGCCCATTTTAGAAGTTTGACTTGTTTGCCGACCTTTTCCAACTTTCCCATCATACACCTAACATCGGCCGTTATTGTGCCTTGTTATGTGATTCCGGGGAAGGATGACACGGGTGATAAGTCTAGAAAATAAACACCAACAGCTTGACTTCAACTTGGACTCAATTTTATTCATTAAACAATTAATCAACATAGTTACCTCAATTAGTAATGGTCATAATCAGGATTACATACAGAGTACATTAAAGATCAAATTAACACAAAACAATGACATATAAGATATATCAATTACATAGTAAATGGTCTTTGTAGCGTTATAAAAATGTTATCTACTTTTATTCATTAGTGAGTATAACAATGTACCTTGTGCTCGGCTGCTAGCTTGCCTCACACAAGGGCCATTATACAATATAGTTAACTTACCTAGATAACAAAACCTTTACGATCATTTTTAAATATAAGAGTGATAAGTTAAAGAGCCTTGTTCTAATCTATTCTACTGATCAAACTAAATTGAAGAGCTAATCTACTCAGAGGATATTAGTCCACTCCAATTAGCACAAGCTGCAGCACCCCAGCTTTAAAGCTACTGGTATGGTGTGTGCATGTGCGACAACGTGATACAAGAGCTTGGAGTCAACAGTTTAATATACAGGCTGAGTGTATCAATTACAAATGATTGACTCCAATACAGCTCTGTTGTCATAGAGGACTACTACCCCTGTATACATTTAAACATTAAGGACATATATTACCTTAGATATACTCACACTGGATTACGTGATATTTGTAATATGAGTACTTGCAGTAGTAATTTATATTACGAATCATTGTAATCCCTGTTTAAGACGTATATCTAAGACGTCCCGACATAAACGTACAATGCAATGATAACGCGGATGCAATAGAACATTTTGTGCTACATAGACAAGCTAATCATGTCGCCCTCTTCATCAATGGAAAGTACCCTCTAATGTTTTGTGTTAGCCTGCTAACTGGAACTTATTTAATGTCATCCTTAAATCCTTAGTTCATAATATATCTGAGTTAACAAACAAGCTTAACTTGACAATTTACTAAAAGAAGTACGAGACTTCAAATTCACCAAGAATAGTAACAAACGTTAACTTAATAAAATGAAGCAGTACCAAACTCAACTCACCTAGAAAATAAACACCAACAGCTTGACTTCAACTTGGACTGCTGAAGTCAAGGCATGTTGTGTTTTTATAGAGGTTCGTGTGAGACACATAGTCAGAGGTTATGAGACCTACCATCAATAAATCGCTAGGGTTCGTGTAACCGGCGATCTGAATGATCCTTAACTAAAGATTGTTTCACACTTGATTCTTGTCATGTGGACTGTTATGGAATTTCAAGGTTATGTGCCGGTCAGATAGCCATGTTGGCAGACTCTGGAATGCGAGTATTATGCACAGATGGTTCTACATTTGGCTATTGGCATGTGGACTCTTTTCTAATTTCTGCGTCTAATTTTCATATAATAATAATTAAATAATTTACATATAAACATGATAAAAGTTTACACGGGGATACACCTATCACTCACCCGTGACACAAGCCCCATTCACATATTTTAATTACTTACATTTACCAATAACAGACCAATATTTCGCATTATCTCCGCCAAAGAGGGTGAAGAACCACCAACGGGGGTTCGAACCCCGACAAAACTGATAACCGAGCCACTTCACGGGTGTTAAGTATGCCCTATCACTTTATTTAAGACTGATCAGATAGTCGGACCATACTTCACTGGCCGTATATTACAATACGATCTTAAAGATAGAAGCACCTCCCAATATATTCTATTGTCTTTTCCAGATACGTATACTGGAACTATTTGCCTCCTTTGATGTATTTACTACCTGCCCGAACGTCAGTGTAGATATAATAAGAGTCTTAATATACAATATCAAGCCCAATTACTTCAATTCACTGGCAGCTATACACAGAGTGACAGATAGTTAATGTCATATTTCCCCAACGACGAGTTATTGTCAAGATAAGCGACTTGTGTAAACTGTGAACGTGAAACGGCAAGCTCGTTTCTAAAGATGAGTCCATTCAGAAATTCTCCACTAAGGCCGCCAAACTTCGTATTTTTTCTTATGGTTATCAATTTCATTCGGCAAACATCGGATTAAATCGGTTTACTTCGACATATCTATGTATTTAAAAGAGAGAATTCGATTTATTAAGAATTCTTGCCTTATAAATAGATAAATTCTTCTCTAGTTTTTCCATTAGGGTGACATAATTTTAAATCGTTAACCTTCGGATACATGTTTTATCATTCCAATTAGCGACAGGTGCAGACTTCGACATAAAACAGCTTCAATTGCAAATTAATTATTCAAGTTGTTGGAATGA